>JAYWMT010000139.1:0-216244 GCA_039090855.1 Macrothele yani
AAAAAAAAGAGAGAAATGTTCAACTTGTAATCTCCCCTGTGTTGTGTGCTGCAAATATCACTTGTGGTTGCTCTTTAGGAGGCAATTTCTTAAAAGTAAATTGTTCCTGTTTATTGTCCTTGTTATGTATAATACTAAATACATGGTAAATTTACACATTCCAAGAGGTGATATCTAATATGAAGTTGCGTTAAGTGCATTGTTAGTGAGTGTAAACTAAAATCCACTGAAAGAGGATAGAGGTTATCAAAACCCGTAATAAGCACTCCTTGCCATAAAAATATGCAGTCTTTATTCTTGTAGGAGCTGGCCAGTTAAAAAACAAAGACTTTTTTTTTTTTTTATTTTGTATGTCATAGTGAAAATTAACTAACATGCAGGGGTAGGTGATTTCTGCCTGTCACCAATTTCTCATTTCAAGTTAATATGTAATATGATATGAAGTTGTGTCCAAGTAGTTAAATAAATAGCTAGTAAATTTAAAATTTTCATTCTGAGAGATTTGATAAGAGTAAAGTAGTATAGAAAAGGCATAACCTTAATAAAAGAAATATTTGTTTCAATATGTAGCTAAAGGTTTTTATTTTAATTTTATGCAGTGAAATTTTAGTTAAGGGAATTACCAGCCCTTAAGGCTGTGCATTAGTTCTTTTCAGTGTTGAAATCACCTCACTCCAAGGTAAAACGGATTGGACATCAGTGTATGTTGCAAACCAACAAAACAAAAAAGAAATGCCTCTTGATTAAGTAGTTGTGTATGAAAGAAAAAAAAAAAGAGAGAAATGTTCAACCCGTAATCTCCTGTGTTCTGTGCTGCAAATATCACTTGTGGTTGCTCTTAAGCTCCTTTAAGCAAATTCTCAAAAGTAAATTGTTCCTGTTGTGTCCTTGTTACGTGTAATATTAAATACAGGCAACAGCCTTTCAAAAACCAATTTATGGGTCCTAATAATACAAGAACATCAAATAGAAGTCATTGCTCTTTCCATGTTTATAAGTGAGTCGCAGAAAAATTTTCAGAAATGCAAAACTGTTAAAAATTTATGAGTCTTGACAAATTGTAATCAGTGTTCCTGAATTCAGTGTCCAATCTCATCCACCGCAGTTTGGCTGCAACTTAAAGGGAACTAACTTGGTGTTCATTTACAGCCATCAACAGCAAGTCCTTAAGATCTGTTATCTCTAACACATAAATTTACACGAATGCAATAAATACTTCTCTTACCAGTGTACACATTGCTACACATGTAACCAGAAGAACTTTAAGGTATGATTTGTGAAAAATTATCATTTTCTCCAAAAGATTGTCCACAAAATTGTATTAATGTATGTACACAACCATACAAATCAAATTTCCAGTATACTGTATATATATTTGCATATTTGGTGTTTACACATATCCCACCTATATAATAGACACAACAGAAGCATACTTGTAGAAGCCAAGGAAATAAGAGACATGACTTTCGAAATTCCTGCAAAAAAGTAGATTTTCTGTCAAAAGTGGATTTTCTTTTTCAACTGATGTAACATATACCGACTGCAGTCAACAGAGAACAAACTTTTATGGAGTGATTATAATAATGTGGCATACAAAACTGGTAAAAACTAAATATTTCATTTAAGAATTGAAATGACGTCTACTTTCTGTTTAATGGAATATCAAGTGATCGTGTGTGTAAGAATTTTATATCTGGAAGAAAGAAAATAGAGAAGTATACTTGTGAAGCCAAGGAAATAAGAGACTACTTTGGAAATACTTGCATAAAAAGTAGATTTTCTGTCAAAAGCGAATTTCCTTTTTTCAACTGGTGCAACATATACCGACTGCAGAGAACAAACTTCATGGGGTGATTATGATGTGGCATACAAAACTGGAAGTAAAAAAACAAAATATTTCATTATATAATTAAAGTGACATCTACTTTCTAGAAAAGCATTGTCAATAGAATATCAAGTGATCATGTGTGTATGAATTCAATATCTGGGGAGGAAAAAAGAAGAAAGTAGCATACTTGTGAAGCCAAGGAAATAAGAGACTTCGGAAATTCCTGCAAAAATGTCATCATCCATAATTTTCTGTGAAAAGTAGATTTCCTTTTTCAACTGACATAACATGCCAACTGCAGTGAACAGAAAACAAACTTTATAGAGTGATAATGTGGCATACAAAATTGGATGTAAAAAAAAAAAAATATTTCATTAAAGAACTGAAATGACATCTACTTTTTGCAAGAGCCTTGTCAATGGAATATCAAAAGTGATTGCGTATATAAGGATTTTATATCCGGGGAGGAAGGCATTTGTGAAGCCAAGGAAATAAGTGACTTGACTTTGGAAATTCCTGCAAAACAAGTTGTTGATTATCATGTGTTTGTGAAGCCAAGAAAATAAGTGACTTGACTTTGGAAAATTCTTGCAAAACAAGTTGTTGATGATCATGTGTTTTATTTAAATGTGCATGTGGTATATGGCCTTTCTTTGAATCTCGGAGAACAGCTTAATGATATGTATGTATGTATTATGTATGTACAAATTCTATTTCTATATCTGGAAATAAAAAAGCATATTTGTGAAGCCAATGAAATAAGGAGCTTTGGAAATTCCTGCAAAAAAAGAAGTGTATTATTTTCTGTCAAAAGTAAGATTAAATTTTTTTAAACTGACATAACATATACCAACTGCAGTCAACAGAGAAAAAACTTTATTGAGTGATTATAATGTAGCATACAAAACTGGATGTATAAAACAAAATATTTAATTAAAGAATTGAAATGGCATGTACGTTGTGTAAGAGCCTTGTCCATAGAACATCAAAAGTGATCGTGTATGTACAATTTCTATATCTGGAAAAAATAAATAAGACTTTCTTTTTGACTTAAGTTTATGACTTTTTCTTTTGATGTAGTTTTAATCAAGTTAGGTTATTGTTTTGGAACAATAAGCTAACTTTATTTAATCTAGTTTAAATTCGTTAAGCAATTTGTTTTTGTTTTTTTGTTTAGAGTGAAGCATTCGTACCTTAACACGTGTAATTTTTTGTTTCTTCAATCAACATTTACTAAATCCAGTATTCCACGGTATCTGCCTTCTCTAAGCGATTGCATGGTGAATTTACAAATAAGATAGCTATATATTAGCTTTGTCATTATTTAAAAGTAAAATTTGCTATTGTGAAATAGGGAAGCTTGAACTGTGGTCAAAAAGTAGTTTGCATAATGGGAAGCCCTGTTATATTGAAATAAGGTGATATGAACTTTGCATTCTGTTCTACTGTGGAAAAGAACTGAAAGAATGGGAAACAATTGGTGAACATGAGATCTTAAGCTCTTGTGTCTTTTAATTATCCACAACTCATCTGTTTAGAAGAGAGGAATACACGGAAGGGAAGGCTAACACACCAAAGAATTTCTCCACACACAAAACCACAACACCTGCCAACAGTAAAATCATGAGGAAAATGTGGGTCATAGCGACCTACTAAAATTTGTACAGCTAGTGGCGAATGACACTTGACGAGAAACTTATTCTGCTGTCCCGTAAACTCTTTTCTTTCAGAAAGGTGAAGATATGTGTTGGAGATCCTTTACTTTGTTTTAACAGGACAATGGAAAAGTTATATTTACATTATCTTATTCAAATGATGCACATGGAATTGGGAAAATCTCTAGGGAAGATGGAATTACTGCACACAATGGGCAAAAAAATATTTGTACACATTATTTTGAATAAATAAATGTGGAAAAGTTCTTAACCATTGGATTTCTTTTACTATAAACACAATTTCCTTTTTTTACAAATCACGAGAAAAACATCTAACAAATGAAATTCTTAATTTTAATACCAAAAAAGTATCTGCTCGTACAACAACGCTCTGTTTTAAAGCAGTTAAACATTACATCATGAAAATTTAAAACTAATGAGTCTGACAAAGTTTAAAAGGTATGTTATAAGATCTTTGGAGCCACAATTTAGTTAGTTTTAACTGTCATGGCTCTGAAAATGTGCCAGTTTTCCATTGCAGTACACAAGAGGATAATAGCCCTTCATGACTGGTTTAAGTTATCGCAAAATTTGTTGAACTAAAGTTGAACTTTTTTTAGTGTTCGGATGTAATAAAAAGATTGGTAGTACAGAGAATAGATTGCAATCTGGGTATCTGAAGAAGGTAAATGGAAGACAGTGGAGGGGCATCATTGGGAAAGTATTGAAAAACCCCTTTGTAACTGCTCGTGAATTGGCTAATGATGTTGCTTTAACAATACAGTAAATTTCTCAACTTATAAGCACTAAAGGTTTTTTGTGCTTCATACCGGATAAATTATTGACTTCAACACCACAGTAAATTTCTCAACTTATAAGCACTAAAGGTTTTTTGTGCTTCATACCGGATAAATTAGTGACTTCAACACCACAGTAAATTTCTCAACAACTTATAAGCACTAAAGGTTTTTGTGCTTCATACTGGATAAATAGAGGTTTAAGACCCCAAAAGCCATAAGCAGAGTTTGCCAAAAAAAAAACCAAAAAAAAAAAAAAAAAAAAAAACTTTAAAGGAGTATTTTTACTCCTTTAAATTTTCTTTTAGGGAGTATTTTAGAAAAATTATCAGATGAAATAAAAAAAATGGTGGGCAATTATGAAAAATCAATCCAGATTTTTTTTAATAATAAAAGTATTTTACTACAACTCAATTATTTAGAATTTGGATCCATTTTGCTTCTTGTTTCAGTAATACAGATAATATTCATATTTTAAAACAATAACAATAAATTTATGTTTTGTAATGACCACATGCAACAGCACTGTGTTCAAGAAGTTGAATACATTGCACTTTTGAGATTCTTACAGACATCTAAAAATATCTAATAAACTTCTCAGCAAGTACCACAGCCACATTTGTCTTTTGTTGACTCTGCAGCTAAGTAGCATCCAGTGCTTAAATTTTCATTTTGCTGATATCTATGTTACCCTTCTCATTTCTTTATTGTCACTTTTTTTCTTTTATGCCCTTGGATGACAATTTTATCCATCATGCTGAGAAACTTTCAGTCTGTGAGGACCATGAATGCATGATAGCTTTCACTATTTTTGATAAGATAAAGTGTACATTTGAGGATATTAATACCTTTGAACACCATGCATCAATTCTTACAAACTTTTCGGCTTCGTCATTTTCGTTTTCGGACCCCCCCTCCCCCTTATCAAGATGAAATACAAACCTTTTTTGGGGAAAATTTAAGAACACGGGACACGTGTTCGGAACATCGTTGGAAAAAAAAATTGCAGTTAAGAGGAAATCTTTGCTACGTCTGATTTCAGTTTTCGAACATTTCCCACTCCATTTTCAAGGTGAAGTACAAATATTTATGAAATAAAATGATATTTAACAACAATTCTACGCAGAAGAAACATGGCATTAAAAATAAAATTACGATTACGGGAATAATCTTCAATGCGTCAAACTTCCGTTTTCGAAAGTTTTGAAAGACAAAATTTCCGTTTTCGAAAGTTTCAGGTGGAAAACATCCTTCATCAGTACCAATTGCCCCAAAATTTCTTTTCAGTTATGCACCGATCTCGAGCATAACACAAATTACGATGGAAAAGGAGAAATTCCAGAAGCCGTGGTACTCTCTCATGCCTGAAAATTACAGGAGAATTTTTGCGCCATGGAATTTCCGTTTTCGGAAATTTTCCCTCCAGTTTCAAACTGAAATTCAAAAATTTATGGAATAAAATGATATATAACAACAATACTGAGCAGAGGCAACATCACGGGAAAACAAACTTACGATTACGGAAAACATCTTTATTTCGTTTACTTCTGTTTTTGAAAGACGAAATACCGTCCCGATGCGTATCTTTACACATTGGTAAAACTCTTTGGTGTGTATTTTATGCGTTTCTCGATGTGTATTTTTACGTGTCGAGAAAAATTCCTGATGCATATTTTTATGCGTTGGTAAAATTTTCGATGCGTAAACACACTTTTTGATGCATACTAGGAGCGTGATTACGCATTTTAGCGAACTCTGGCCATAGGAAAGTTAATGAATCTATGATTTGCAACACATTCATAGGAAGATGTCTGGAAAACATATAATTATAGCATAGCTGTAATTTTTGACGTACGGGCTAAGTATGTGTTAACTTCTGTGATGCATGTAGTGTATGTAGCTGATGAACTCAATAAATGGCTAAAAATTTCCTTTTCTTAATTTTTCTTTTCAAGTTGTGAAATGCACACATTGTTGAAAAAATGTTGGATTGCAATGCTATTTGGGAAAAAGGTAGAGGTTACCAAGAACAATAAATGATTAAACATTGAGATTGATATGGACAATATTTATTGAGCTACATGCCAATAAGTAGTGTTTGCTCACACAGCATGCCAGATGCCTCTGCCTGGAGTTGTACAGGTTGCTAAAGGTGCCCTGCGATAAGCCATACCATGCAGGTTGAATCTTTTCACGCAGTTCCTGCACATTGTGTGGTAGGGGTGGAGTGTAGATAGCACATCCAATAGCATCCCGCAAATTTTTAATCGGTGATAGGGCTGGCCATGGCAGAGCGTCAGTGCCTTGAAGGCAAAGTTCTCGAGACAGCAGCAGTATGCGGACGAGTGTTATCCTGTTGGAAAATCGCACTGCAGTGATAGTTCGGAAGAGGTAGGGCCACTGGTTGCAGGACTTCATTTATGTAACGAGCTGTCAAAGTGCCTGATAAAGAACACCAAAGGTGGTTTGGCATCGTAGGAGCTGCACCCCACACCATGATACCAGGCCTTCTGGGCGTGTGACAACAAACTGTTCATCTTGGAGCTGACCCCGGTGCTTCCACGCACGGATTTGTTGATAGTCTCCTCCAAGACAAAAGCAGGACTCGTCACTGAAGATCACCCGTTGCAATTCTGAGTGGCTCAACGATAGTCTGGCAGGACACCATTACAGAGTGGCGATTATGCAATGGTGTTAAGGGCAATCGTCGTAACGGTCTGCACGTGTGTAGTCCTACGTCATGCAGGCATCTGCCAATGGTGCTGGCACTAATGCGACGATGCATGGAGGGCACCACTGCTCGCTAAATATCCGCAATCGTGGCTGTTGGGTAACTCCCACATGTCGGACAACCCTTGGGTCCTCTCTCTCCGCGCTTCGTCTAGGTCTCCCAGAGCCTCCCTATCACTGCTGCGTGCTATGGTGATATCTGCCTGACCAGTATAGCAAGTAATATGGCCATAAGACCATCCCACTTTTCAGAGCCTGCCTGTTGATGTGGCCCCTCTTGAACTCCAGCTGCTCGAATTGCTTCCAAACTTTTTTCCAAGGCATACTTCACACGCAAAGGATGCAACCAACACAACAGCACACATCAGAATGGCAAGCATGTGCAATGGGACGATATCATATAGCCGATCAGGCACAGCGCCACGGCCCCTCCTTGCCTGCGTCGCCAAGCGTGATACTTGAATCATTTGCATGTCTCACGATGTCAAACCTACCCACCAAATTTCATTTCTGTTGGTTGCTTCTTTCTAGGTGCAACTATTTGTTCGACTATGAGTGTACGTCAATTCCTGCATGCAGTTTAAGTACAAGAAGCTGAATATGGTGGACCTCAATCTCCAAATTACAATTTAGTGTAGGTGTTCATGGTATTCATCATACATCTGATCGAGAAAATAAAGGACATTTTATCGGTAAAATAAGATTTGTAAATTGCACTTTACAGCGAATTTTGACAAAATGTGGTTAAATCTACAAAAATTATCCCCTACTCCATGAAAACATTTTTTATTCACATAGGTCAAATCTCAAACATGCAAGACAATTTCCCAAATCCCTAATATTTAATTCACAATTTGCTTTAAATGCATGCGAGCATATATTATACGCTTTTCACTCGAAAAACAGATTCTGCGTCATTTGCACATGCCGAATTTTCCTAATTTCCCACCCTGCTTAGAACATATATATACACACATGAAATTAACTCCACAAGGAGCAGAAAATGCTTCTCCTACATTGGATAGCGAGAGTTTATTTTGTGATAATTGTTTTTACCCTTGAAGTCATCTC
This sequence comes from Macrothele yani, assembly GCA_039090855.1. Lineage (NCBI taxonomy): Eukaryota > Metazoa > Arthropoda > Arachnida > Araneae > Macrothelidae > Macrothele > Macrothele yani. Next base: position 8,082 of record JAYWMT010000139.1, read on the forward strand.
TGATTAAAAACTGATTAAATCAAAGCACAGCAAGAAAAAGATGGTGATGAAGATAACTAACAACTTAATTACCTCTGAGGTATAAGTGTTGTTTACCTAGTTGGGCGTCTGCACAATGATGTTGATTGCTCCAAATGAGCTCTCAAGAAAGCTGTCACAGCTTTTCTGTGATTTGTCACCTTTCAAGTATTCTGAGAGAATGACAAGGACATTAACTTTGGAATATAATAATGATTAATCCTGGCTAATTTATGCTTTTGAATCCTGGCTAATTTATGCTTTTGAATCCTGGCTAATTTATGCTTTTGAATCCTGGCTAATTTATGCTTTTGAACATCCCCTTTGGCGAAAAATTCATGAACTGGGATTAATGAATGAATATAACAATAACGAGCAGATAAGGCAACACCTCCGAATGTGTGCTTCATTGGCCTTTCTTTCTGTGGAAAATGAAGACGATGTTTGGATATGCATTCAAGAATCCAGTCCCATTAATGAAATCCTTCAGAATTTTTATGATTATTTCTTAAATAACTGGCTGGAAAATCCGGTAACAATTGTAGAAATGTGGAATTGCAACAACAAATGATGACATCGAAGGCTGGAATCATCGGTTAAAGGCAGCTATCAAAAATTCTCATTCTAAAGTCGCGAAGTTAATAACGTGCTTGAAAGATGAAGCCAGGAACAGCGACTTCCTGTACGACAGAAAGTGCCTAGATCTCGAGGGCAAGGAAAAGACAAAAAGCAACAATCAAATTGGATGACCAGATCAGCAAAACTATGGCAGAGGTTTACACAACCGCGAACAACCGACGTTGTTCGAAGAACCTACCGTTCATTCAGAAGTTGGAATAATGAAGAAGAAATCAACAGCTACCTTCAGTTTCTTAATTTTATTTTGAAACTGATATACAGTATCGTTATCATTTTTTTTTTTTTTGAGAATTTTTGTGTAATCAATTTTAGTTTTTGTTTTGAATTAAAGAAGGCGAAATAAAATAAAACAGATCAATAAAAAAATATTTACTTTTTCAGAAATAGGGGTAGAAAAAAGTTATAGCTACACTGGGAGGGAGTTCATTCTCAAAGATGGACTGGCCCCGGCTATATATTGTATAAATTTATGTTTACACACTACAGTTTTCTGTTGATGACCCACAGTAGCGTACAAAAAACCCCATACTTTTTGAAATAGGCTGATGAGAAGATATTCAAATAGAATGAAATAAATCGCCCATTTGTCCTTATACCACTTTTCCACTATTTGAATGTCTTCAAATGAAATTCAACCCTTCCGGTGAGGGATTAGGAATTTCCCTAATCCCTCACTAAGTCCTTTCCCCTTTTCCCAGTTGCAGACAGAACGGGGATCTGTCCGCAATTGGCACTGTTTTTCCCCCTGTCCGCAGCTGGGACCAGGGGGAACGTATAAAGTCAGGATCAGTGTCAGCACTTTTAAATTGGGCAGCGGGTGGGCAACCTCACTGACGCCGCGGGTGGCCTACTAGGCAACGTTTGTGACTGCCACGGAAAAGACCTCAGGTTTGATCCCAGGCAGGTACGAACGCTCGATCCACTAAATATCCACATGGGCACGTTAAGCCTTTGGACCTCAGGTACTGACCCCCGGTAATAAATAAGGGCGTCTTCCTCCCCCTTTCTACTTCGCTTCCGTTTCACTTTCTTATCGAGCACTCTAGCCCAAATCTCCTAGCTTCCTATTTCTAAGGGTTGTTTAAGACCTGGGGTCAGACACTCCCTTCCTAAAATCCTCTACATATTATCATTCTTTTAAATTGGACCTTTTTAATACTGCAGCAAGTCAGGTCTTAATATCAGTTAACCCATCACACAGAGTAAACCTTTCCCAGGCGGTGTAATGACACGTACATACATATCAAGGCGTACAGTGACACTTGCGTATATATATCAAAGTCCTATGTTCGGGGATAAATTTGTCTTTGCAATTATCACGAACACTGCCACTGTGACCCATATTTTGAATTATTTTAACTTACCTTTACACATTATGCAGGCTTAGTTAGGAGTGGCAGGATCTATGCTGGCGTGTTTAAAAGTTGTAGGCGATATTAGCCTTTTTTTTTTTTTTTTTTTTTGTGGACGATATTCGTCTTTTTTTTTTTTTTTTTGTGGACGATATTCGTCTTTTTTTATTTATTTTTTGGGAATTTTTCTTTACAGATATTTCAATTCACTTTTTCAAAATTTACTCTAATTTAGCAATATAAGCTAAAGACTTCAAACTCTTCTTTACATCGCGCGTACTTTCGTAATGTCGCATAATTCTAGAGATTCTCTGATCCAGTTTGATGTACCTTTTAGATCGTTTCTTTCCTTCAAGAAAAAGATCTGCTCCATTTATAAGAAAATCACTGTATTTAGATTTTTCATTTAAACTTTGCATAAGGGTCTTGATTTTAGGATGTGGTCTGTTCATTAAGGTGTTAAACTTATTACTCCAGCTCTCTACCGCATTGTTGGTTCTGTGCTGAAGATCACGACAATTCCACGTGCTAGTTGCAGAGATAGAATTTTCTAGCCATTCATTCATAAAATAATCGTAAAATTCCTGCAGCTTTGGTTGCTACCAAAGATGTAAGAAAGTGTTGGAAGTCTTTAGCTTATATTGCTTAATTTGAGTAAATTTTGAAAAAATGAATTTCAGTGAAGGTTATGCTCCAGAGGAAATTCATTGTTGTACGCAAGTGCCACCAATCCTCCCAACGACCAAATTTGACATGTACGTAGGTGCGGAATAGCTAAGAGGATCTTACATTCATTTGTTTAATTTTTCGGAATTGCTTGCGTGTGTGTGTAAGCGCGCGCTTGCGCTTGCTTGGCTCTTCCAAGAAGGGTAACTTTTTTACGCATTCCAACCGTAGGTTGAAGGAAATACTTTGCCGTAAGCGTATACGCTTACGGCAAAGTACACTGCTGGCCACCCAAAATGCAACACCAAGAAGGAAACATCCCATTGGCCTGAAATTCGCAGCATGTGTCGCCCGTAAGAGGACATGCAAACGATTAGCATTGCAGGGCATATGCAAATCATGTGTGCCCGGCACGCCACCGAGAAGCACTATAAGAAGGGTGCACAGAAATCGGGGTGTAAGTAGTGGAAGTGTGTTGTGCTGCCTGACCTGTGCGTGGGAAGCTTCCTGATGCCTCTTCGCAGAGTAAGGCAGTCATTCCAGCACGTTTCGGGGTTCGACAGAGGACGAATAGTGGCTTATCGTGACAGCGGTTTATCGTACCGAGACATCGGCGCCCGTGTGGGACGTCATCCAGCCACAGTGAGGCGAGTATGGATTCGGTGGGTGCAGGATGGACGGACGGACCCACGTGAGCGAATGCCGCAGCCACGGCACACCACCGAACGAGAGGACCGGCATGTTGTGCGGCGGGCATTGCCTGCTCACACCGCCACATCACGAACGTTCGCGCAGGAATTAGGGTGTGTTGCGCAACAACCTGTGGCAGCACGTACCGTTCGACGTCGTCTGCACGAGCGAGGACTTGTCGCACGGCACCCATTGCTCCGATTACCATTGACGTTACACAACCGGCGAGTGCGGCGGCAGTGGGCCGTTGAACGCCGCACCTGGACTACGGAATAGCACGACATTGTCTTCTCCGACTAATCCCGCTTCTACCTGCAACACCACAATGGTCGGATCGGTGTGTGGTGGCACCGCGGCGATATACTGTATGACGCCTGCATTATGCATCGCCATACCGGTCCGTCGCCTGGCCTTATGGTTTGGAGAGCAATCGGATATGACACCCGCACCCCTCTCGTACGCATCGCCGGTACATTCAACAGCCACCGCACCATCTCCGACGTTTTGAAGCCTGTAGTCCTCCTTTACCTACAGGACCTGCCAGCGGCCATTTTTCAACAGGACAATGCGCGCCCGCACGTGGCACGCATCGTGCAACAATTGTTCACTGCCCACCAAGTGTCACTGCTGCCGTGGCCAGCCTGTTCTCCCGATATGTCGCCCATCGAACACGTCGGGTCGCTGATCGGCAACCGAGTGACCCGGCAAGCACCACCCGCGGCTACGCCTGATGAACTGTGGCAACGTGTGGAAGCAGCCTGGACCGACATACCCCAAGCCCACATCCAAAGCCTCTTTCGTTCGATGCCGCGGCGTGTAGCGGCCGTTATTGCCAGCCATGGGGGCCACACGAACTATTGATGTCTGCGTGTTCCGCAAGTCGCACGGGCCTGTAAGCTCAATTGTTTCATCTTTGTATCTGTTGTTATGTGTCCAGTAAATCTGGCTTTGCTATCTTGTGTACTTCTTGGTGTTGCATTTTGGGTGGCCAGCAGTGTATTTCCAGCATTCTTTTCACGGGAAATAGTAAGAAAGTGGCGCATTACGGAGGAAGCGGATTTATCGGTATCAGGGGGAAATGCAAAACAGAAAAAATGAGGCCTTTTTAATTTCATGAAAAAATAATTTCAACTGAGGAATGGAAAAAACTAATCAGAACACTTCCTCTGCTCGACGATATAACGGTACCTAGCATTATAAGGCCATCATAATTTGTTTAGAAAATGGCGGACGACGTTTAGGTTTTGAATCAACGCCTGCTTGGATTTATTTTCATGGGGAATTAGGGAGTGGCGAGGGGTAGCAGATTTATCTAAGTCCCAAGTTGAATGAATCTTAAACACATGGTAAAACAAGTTAGTAAAATTATGCAATGCATTGGTTATGATACGCTTTCCAACATACCAGAAATCATTACTCAAGTTATGAGGATAATGGCTGTAGAATAAATCTCGCTCCTATGACCTGACCTTTGACCCCATTTCGATGATATTCAACAGAACCGGCAAAGTATACTTCCGGAACAACATGATAAAGTTTTGTCTCAATCGAAGCATTTTTACTTAAGTTATAACGCATAATCGCGATGGAATGTATCCCGATCCTATGTTCTGACCTTTGACCCATTTTTCCCATTTTCAATGGGGTCCGTCCCCAGTGGTCCCCTACCACATACTAAAATTCAATCGAAATCGAACCATTTTCACGCAAGGTATGACGCATAAGGCCAATGGAATGCATCCCTCTCCTATGTCCTGACTTTTGACCCCACTTCCCCCATTTTCAATAGGATTTGTCCCCAGGTAGTCCTCTACCACATACTAACATTTCATTGAAATTGAGCCATATTTACGCAAGATATGATGCATAAGAGCAATGGAATGGATCTCGTTCCTATGTCGTAACCTTTGACCCATTTTCAATAGGGTTCGTCCCCAGGTGCTTCCTTCTTGGTGTTGCATTTTAGGTGGCCAGCAGTGTAATTTGAAAAGGAAGAAAACTGAGGGGGTAAATGTGATGTTTTGCTCCCACACTCAGCTGCGGGCGGGGCAACTGCCCCCGCAATTCCGGCGCCGCTAACTGTCCCAAAAGTTTAAGAGGCCGTATAAAAATTGTAATTCCCCCCCCCCTACTTTGGTGTACACTTTCATGTGAGATGACCACAAAACTGTTAAGGAGGTTGCACAAAAATCGCACTTTTCATATTACCTTGTCAACTTCCAAGTAGGTCGCCTCTGTAGATTACAATTTTATAGTATTTCTGCCCCCTCACCGTTATCGTTCCATGTGTAGTTTTTATTCCACAGATCTCATATTCATGAAGTTTACGTTACAAATAAAATTAATAGTTTTACGATTTTACAGTAGCATTAAATATTAATTACTAGACCTAGGTTATTTTCACATTTTTTGTTTTAACGAAGATTTATAACCTTTACATAGTAAAGTTAGTAATATTGCATTTTTACTTAGGCACTAAATATTAATTCATAGGCCCTTTTAACAGATTTTATTCTACCGATGTCCTACGCCGTAGTAATTAATATTTTAAATATTTTATGCCTAAGTAAAAAAAGCAATATTAATAACTTCACGTATTTTATAAACGTCATGGATATTTAGTGTGATGAATTAAAAATGTTAAAACAGCCAAGGGCATATTAATGTTTGGTGCTAAAGTAGAGGCACAACATTAATAACTTGACTTGATATGCAAGCCTTTTGAATATAACACCGGCAGAATGAAAAATGTAAAAAAGGCCTTGGACCTATAAATTAATATTTAGGGCCTAAGTAAAAGCACAGCATTGTTGACAACTTTTTGTGTCGAACGTATGAATATGAGATCGACGTATTAAAAGCTATGAGTAAAACGGAAATCCTCTTTTTGGGGGCCCTCCAGCATTTCGGGGCCAGGCGTCTGGGCTTCGAGGGTTTCCCTGTAATTCTGTCCCTGGGTTAATGTAGAGTTGATCGTTATTGGGTTTCCCTGTAATTCTGTCCCTGGGTTAATGTAGAGTTGATCGTTATTGGATTTCCCCTTGAACGCCCTGCTGGCCGAATGATCAAAGGCATGAGTTCTGGCTACTTGGAACCGGATTCATGATCCCGTTGAGGTATCTGTGGTGTGTTTTAAGTCAGCTTTTTAAATGTTGCGTTTTCATGTTGTCCATAGATTTGGGATGTATGATTGGTTATAACCACACAAATTGTTCACGATGGGCGCTAAACCCGAAACGAAAATCAAAAAGAGGACTCAAAACGAATAAAAGGCCACTTGGTTAAAAAACTTTCCCATGAGTGCTGAAACGGGGGTTTCTTTACGCGTTTTCTTCTTTTTCTTTCCTATGCTTAATTTAATTTTATTCCATACCTGGTATCTTCCGATTCGTGCGAAGAGACAGTCGTTATAGACATTCATACGAAGTATAGCAAGTTTTGAAATATTTCGGCAGTCGAGGGCAGGAGAAATGACGCAAGGCGTTATAGTTATTAACAGGTTAATGAAGCAGAATATTTAGACAGCGACTCAAAAACATGAATTCTAATGTAAATAAGAACTGGATTTTAACACTTCATGAATATGTAAAATTCGTTGGATACTTAGTTGTGAATCTGTGTTCAAACTTACTAGTTGTAATTTTTTTTAAACAATTTATGTTGAAAAGATAAAACCTGCAATGACCGACCCCGTGGTCATTCATAATAACGAACTTCTTGAAATTTGGGAAAAGAGACCAACAATTTTTCTGTCATTTACTGAATTCCCACTCCACAAACAACAACTTTAGTTGATGCCTGAAGAGAAATGAATCATTTTAACACTTATAGCCTGATTTTCGCACTGCCCTGCTGAGCCTGGGCCTCCTCTTTAACATGGTCGACTTATTTGAAATTGTTCCCAAAAATGGCCTAATCATTACTAAACTTCCTTTCATTGTTGTTATTATGCATTTTTTTTTTGTTTGCACATTCTCGTCGGTTAACCTTCAATCCATTCCTGAAAGGAACGATTTCAATTTTCACAAAATTCTTTATTACCACTCTCTAGAATTGCTGCCTCACTTTAAGATCCCAATCAAGTTTGCTTTTGATAATTTGTATTATTAAAATACACTGCCGGACAGTTGCTAAGGACGGATGACAATAGCAACGCCGCCCCGGTGGCGCAGTGGTCTAAGTGATGGCCTCTGATCATTCGTCCGAACGGGGTCCGCGTTTTTTTTTTTTTTTTTTTTTTTTTTGATTGGAGGTTTAACGACCACCGTGAGCAACTCAATGGGCTATAAGCAGTCGCCCGTCCCTAATTTAGGGTCACTGGCTCCAGGGAAGGGAGAGAACCAGTGCCGTAAGACAAACACAACATCCATGCCTGACCGGGATTCGAACCCGGACCCCTTACGGACGAATGATCAGAGGCCAACGCCTTAGACCACTGCGCCACCCGGGCGGCGGGGTCCGGGTTCGAATCCCGGCGAGGCATGGATGTTGTGTTTGTCTTACGGCACTGGCACTCTCCTTTCCCTGGAACCAGTGACCCTAAATTAGGGGCGGGCGACTGCTTATAGCCCATTGAGTTGCTCACGGTGGTCGTTAAACCTCCAATAAAAAAAACCAAAAAAAAACGATAACAACCATAAAATGGAAGGCAGGAAAATGTGGAGCATAAGTGCGGGATACAGTAAGACGTGTTGTGCGTATGCAAATTTTGGATTGCCGAACTTGTTCGTGACGTCATAGCGCTGATAAGAGATATAAAGGATTTGACGCGTATTGACCGTTGTTGTTCAAACGCAAAGTTGAAAGGGAAAGAATCAATTGACGAACTTGCAATTTTCAGTATGTCTTCCCGACATCACCTAAATGATTTTACGCGTGGCCGTATTATTGGCAAGATTGAAGAAGGGCGAAAAAAAACAGATGTTGCCAGGGAGTTCAACGTCAGCCACAGTGTTGTTTCAAGGCTTGGAGAGTGGAGCAAACGTCACAAATGGAGAGTGGAGCAAACGTCACGGGGGGAGGTCGTGTTCGCAGTACGACACCTGCAGAAGATCGGTACATAGTGCTATCAACAAAAAGACACCTGAGCAGCACAGCTAGTGAGGTAGCAAATCAGTTTATGGCTGCTACTGGCAAGCGGATCTCCCGAAAAACTGTCGCCAGACGTTTGCGTGAAGGAGGACTATAGGCCCGCCGTCCTGTTGTGTGCATCCCGTTGTCCAGACGTCATCGTACCGCCCGTTTGCAATGGTGCCATCAACATCGCAATTGGACTGATAACGACTGGTCTGCTGTCCTCTTCTCAGATGAGAGTAGATACAGTCTATCGTCTGATTGTCGACGACAACTGATCTGGCGTGATAGTGGTACTGCATATTGTCCAGCAAACATACAGGAAAGGGACCGATATCCGACATGTTGTGTCATGGTATGGGCTGGCATCATGATCAATGGCCGTACGTCCCTCTATGTGCTTCCAACTGGGACTATGACTGGCCAACGATACATTAATGATGTTCTGCTACCTCATGTTCGCATGTTCCGTGGTGCTGTCGGTGATAGATTCATTTTCATGGACGACAACGCAACATGTCATCGAACAGTCGCTGTCCAGGATTGTCTTGAGAGTGAGGATATTCAACGCCTCGTATGGCCAGCACGTTCTCCAGATCTGAATCCCATTGAAAATGTGTGGGATGCTTTGGGGAGGAGTCTTGCTGGTCGCCAATGCTCTCCAATAAACAAGGACACCCTCATCCGTGCACTGACAGAGGAATGGGATAAATTACCCCAACAGCTGCTTGATAATGTTGTGCAAAGCATGACACGACGTGTGGAATCTTGCATCGCCCTCCATGGTGGCCATATCCCGTATTGACATCTTACGCCGGAACGCCTGCGGACGGTAATTGCATTTTTTCACGTTTACGTATTCTGCACAAAATGGCCTGTTTGTCCCTTGAACACGTTCCAAAGCCTTCTGGATTTCAGAGCACAATAAATTGTCTTTCTTGTAATGTCCTGGCATTCTGACATTATTTTATTTCACTTGACATCCAACCACACTTTTTTATGCGCTATATAGCTGTTTATGATCCGTCCTTAGCAATTGTCCAGTAGTGTATTATGTCATTAGATTATTAAAATCACAATCAACTTTCCTTTAGAATTGGAATTATAAATTTTTTTATTATATCAAAAATTATTATTACGAATTCGTAGATTATTACTCAAACTTTTGGCTTATTATATATTTTTAAGGTCAAAACAAGCTAAGAAATATTTTAAAATATAATAATTTAAAAATAAAAAATCAGCCAAAACTTGCGAAACAAACATGTGCCCAAGCAAGCAAAAAAACGTAATTTCAACCAGGAGAAAAACAGGGATTGCATAAGTAATTCAGGTAGCCTTGAAAATAATTTTTCTGCTATATATCTTAGTTACCTTAAACTAAATAAAGCCAATGCAAGTAACCAGTTTCTTGATTTTTTTAGATTTTGCTTTTAATCTTAATTCAGGTAAACCTCTCATCAGCCTTTTTGTTAAGATAAACAACTTTAATTTTAAAATTGCCAAGTATGGTATGTGGTGGAGCACTTTCTTTTTGTAAGGTAATTGAAAACGTATTTATTTCATAAATCTTAAGGCTTATTAGGATTTGTAGCTTAAATTCCGAACTTGAGAAACATGTTAAAGCTCTAATCAATCAGTTTATTGATAACCAAGTGCCTAAAAACTTCTTAAAAGTAGCATTAAGGAAAACAGTTCTCAAGTATAGAGTTAGGATGGCAGACTTAATTTAAATACTCGGTGACCGAATGAATCGTCTAAATTAAAGCTAAATTTTAGAGGTTTAGATTATGATGTGGTCACCCCCAGCTTTTTTAAACTAAATTACCTTATTTATTCCCTCTCCTTTGATTCAAAAAAGTTTATAATTATAAATATACAAAAAAAGTACTTATAACATAAATACCCCTATATAAAATAAATAAAAAAATATACATAAAATACAAACCAATTAAAAATATTAATAATTAAAGATTTGGGAAGGATACTGTTATTTAGGTGTTTTAGATGCTTTTAAACTTTCTGGGTAGAGAGATATAAAATATTTTTTGTTCCCAGGGGGAATGTTTCTGTATTATGGTTGCTGTTGCAACTTTTAAACAGTTATTATAGTAAATCGTTTCCAGGAGTGGATTTTAGGCTCTCCAAATGGCAGCCCCCTACCACAACATTTCTGGATGGTTCTATGGCTGTCCGCTAGGTTGCGCTGCGACGTCATTGCTCTTATCTTTTTGCTTCATGTTGGAGCAGCGTGTGGCTGGCTCCTGTGCTCCAAGTACTTCCTCGGTTTGGTAAGTTTGAGCTTTTTAATTTTTGTTTATTTGGGGATTTTCTTCTATCTCCTTAGAGGTTTGAAATTCGGTATGGTGGATTTTTAAGTTTTTCCGAGCATACTTAGGTCCGCAGTCGGGCTTCTTTGTTACAGTAACGATGTTTTTTCGTTTGAAATTGCATTCTTGCTCTTTAGGCTTTTGCCCAGCTTTCAACCTTAAGACTAATTTGAACAATAATTTGTAAGTACGTAAGCTTTTTCAAGCAATGAACTAGGTAATTTTTATCAATTAATGGTTGTTCTATCTAGTTTGTGGTGTAATGGATGTTCGCCATTCTTCTTAAATGTCATTAGCATGAATTCTTTTGAACTGGTCTTTGTTATGCGTGCGTCTTGGGTTTTTCCTCTATCTCTTTAGACGTTTGAAAATCGGTACGGTTTTTTTTTTTTTTAAGTTTTCCGGTCATCTTTAGATACGTTTTTTAGTTCAAAGTGACTGTTATGCTGTTTAGGCTTATGCCTGTCTTTCAACCTTAAGACTAATTTGAACAATAATTGTAAATAAGGAAACTTTTTCTCTGTAAAATAGATATCAAGTCGTTAAGAAACGTATGTTGGTTTAAATCTGATAAAAAAAAGATACTGTTACGATCGAATTTTATGTATAGCTGCTATAGATCTGTATATTTCTTGAACAAACATGAAACAGTTATATAGAAAAACAGATTAAGTCATACATTAAAAGCAAGTAAGAAAAGTAGTATGCATTACGGAAAGGAAATAATAATGATGAAACGTTTGCTTGTTTGAATCAGACAAAGCCTCGATCAAAGTAAAAATAGGTGAAAATATTCCAAATACGTGGCGACAGTTAATAAATAAATACATCGCTCTTTCCACGTTTCAGAAACACACAGCAACCGAAAAATTGTTTTTCAGCCGCCGCTGTGGAATCGAAAGAGCCTCGATCAAAGTAGTTGTTTGTAAAGTTAGAAAACAAAATAATGTTGGTATATAAAGAAGTTTAACGAGTGCGCAAGCATTTAGAAAAAAATAGATTAATATGTGCATTAAAAGGCACATTTCACTGATTAATCATGAAGAAATAAGAAAATACGAGAAAATATTTTAACTATGTACAAAAAATTGCGGCTTTGGACAGTGGAAAAAGGTACAACGTTAAAAAATGTAACAAAAAATGACATTAACACGTATATGCATTAATTAACAATCATGGTTTAAGATTAGGTCTGCAGCACAAAACTTTGGAAAACGTCTTTATGTTGGTACGTCCGTTGAATATGCGTGAAGTCTCCTCAACGAAAATAAAAAAAATCGTTATGTTGAAAATTACCGATATAAAATGGGAAATTATGGGGGAAAATGAGGAATAAATTCGTTGCAAAATGATCAACTCATTGAAAAAAAAATCGGTCTTGGAGCTTAATGTGTCTAACAGAATCTCAAATGTCGTTCACTTCTCCTCTTACCCCATTTTTAATTCCTTCCATTTGTTCCCAAAAAAGCTTAGCGCCGACCCCGTGGAGGAGAAAATGGCGTTGGCTGACGTCATGGTGTTGCCTTCTAGTACGCATGTTCACAAAACCTGTAAAGAAACTTTTCGGACGGTGCTTTTTTTTTTTTTAATGGAGGTTTAACGACCACCGTGAGCAACTCAATGGGCTATAAGCAGTCGCCCGTCCCTAATTTAGGGTCACTGGCTCCAAGGAAGGGAGAGAGCTAGTGCCGTAAGACAAACACAACATCCATGCCTCACCGGGATTCGAACCCGGACCCCTTACGGACGAATGATCAGAGGCCAACGCTTAGACCACTGCGCCACCGGGGCGGCGGGACGGACGGTGCTCAACAACGAGATAGTGCTCAACGTTCCGAGACTGGCTTACGTAACCACGTGACATGCAACGTAGAGGAAAACGAACAGAAGGAAAAGCTGCTTCAGTGATTAATATCTGAATGGATTACAATAATAACATCGAACTTTCCCAAAATTACGACAATAAAATAAAATTACCCCAAAAAATTACTCTAATTATTTTTATTTATTGTGATTACAAATCAGCACGTCCGAAAACAACTTTGATATTCTTTTTATTTTTCGAAATAAAATTTAAGTTTGTGGGGTGCACCCAAATTTTTGAATATATAAAAATAGTAAACCACAAAGTAAAATTTATTTTGCTATTCATTGAATCGTTCCGGATAGGGACAAAAATCGGGACTTCTGGCCACCCTATATTTGAGTTCCAATCGACATTCAAAATATGGATGGGAAATAAAAATGGAAATTAGAATAACACTTTATATTTTGAAACCATCCAAAGTCAACAGTAGCACCATTGGCAGTGCTGTCCCTGTGACGTATACGACCGACCAGAAAAACAGCGAAAGGTGCTGCCCTCTATCGGCTGATTTGAAATCATAATAAATAATAGGTCACGGGTTTTCAGCCAATCAGCTAATATCTAGGACGTGTTCCTTTGCAGGTTTTGTAAACATGCGCTTCCGCCCCCCCTTCAGGCTGCAGCTAAGGAGGTTATATTACTGGAGACACCACTGGCTCTGTCACCATAGGTCATAGCTAATCTGTGGTGTGACGTCACAAGCAGGCAAAATGAACTAAATTATACCGTTGATGAAACATTAAGCTTGTGTATCATTGATAAAGATTATTGAATTACTCATTTTATCTGTTTATACGCTTAGAAGCTTTTGTTCCATTGGTTTCCAAGCAGCTTCTCTTCTGTGGCTGCGTCGTGCCTGCTCATGACGTCATTTGCAGGACAGACGGTGACTAATGGCGGACAATGATGCGTGGATAGGAGTGGTGTCTCCAGTAATCTAACCTCCTTGGCTGCAGCGGGTTCTTCGACTTCGAAGTTTTGGCAGCAAGCGCGTGTGCTGCTAGCACTTTGTCAGTAGATACTAGATAGTCTCTCTGCAACGACTTTTACATAAAGCGGGCTCGGCTTCTTGAGTACAGACAACAACGAAACATAGGATATTAGCATTTGGACGCCATCAAGTACGAGGAGTCCACGATGATGATGACCGCCATTCCCTGATTACCAAGACCAGAGCCTGTATGCCGTGTAACGCCAAACCTCCACGTATTTTCCAATTACTCGACAATTAGGTAAGCTCTTTCGAACTTTTCAAAATAGTTGTAACATTCGATTGTCGTGACGCTAGGAACTTTGAATCACGCGTTGTAGAAAAAGAAATAAATTAATAATGACAATTAAGAGTGAAATCTCTCTGTGAAATTCTCAAAGGAACTCACCGCAGTCAATGTGTAGTTTAGCGTCGTAAATTATTTCGTCTGAAATATTGGGGGATTTCGAAAAAGTGAGACGTACAGATTTTAAAGTATGCAATTTCATGGCAAACGGTAAAAAACTTTAATGTTTACAGTGCATATTGAAGATTTTTTATCGTAATATTTACATGTAAGTTCGATGCTGAGAACAGAAGCTGTGGCGATGACGTCAAGCATTGCTCCGCTGAAACGATGGTCTCGTTCTGGTGGCCAATTTGCAGGCGGAAGAGTACAAGTGACCTGAGTTAACAAAGATGTTGAAATTTTTAGTCGTAAAAGAAAATATATATATATGTGTATAATTTCATATACATGTGGAAGAGCATCCAGACATTGTTTCAGTAACTTAGTAAAAGTAGAATAATGTTGCATGATTCTGTATCAGAGCTTTCTTGAGCCAAACACGCTTTTAGACCAAGTCCTTATTTAATATTCAAACGCCTATAATATATTTTCTATAAAGTGTCGAAAATTTTTAATGCAAGTTCATGATCGTCTAATTATTTATTAAGTAATGCATAGCATTTTGACTCGTAAAGCAATATGATAGCTGATTAAGATCATAATTTCACTTTGAATTATGCATTGAGGTATGAAGAAGTTTGAGGAGAGTGATTAAACAGGCACACATTAGTGACTAACGAAAAATTAGGGTTTTGAAACTATCTTGCTTATGTAATTAATGAGATGTAGGAAGTGTGTGATTTCTGGAAATAAGAGCTAGTGTTGTTATATGAGTTACGAGAATAATAAAGGGATAAAAATTATAGTGATTTCTGGAAATATAATGATAATAGCATTCCTCGAATTAGTGTTATAATTCATGGAATAAGTGATAGGGTGATATACTGTATGATTTCTAGGAGTAGATGAGCTGTGTGGTATAGTGATTTCTAGCAATAATGAGAATTCGAGTGCAGTATGCATACATTAATATTATTAATAACATCTATGAAAATGCAAGTGCAAAGATTAGGCTGTTTGAAAATACAACACACATAAAAATTGGAAAGGGAGTGAGACAAGGTGACACCATATCTCCGAAGCTCTTTAATGCCACATTGGAGGGTGTTTTTCAGTCACTGAGCTGGGAAAACAAGGGGATAAAGATTAATGGAGATTATCTAACCCACCTTCGTTTTGCTGATGACGTAGTCATTTTTGCAACTAGCCCATCAGAGCTGCAGAGTATGATCCAGGAACTTGCTGACAAGAGTAAAGAAGTGGGATTAAAAATGAACTTTCAGAAGACAAAAGTGATGTTCAATGCTTTTACAAGAAATGAAGATTTATCGATTGATGGAGAAAAGCTGGAGATAACAGACACGTACGTTTATCTTGGACAGCAGATATCAAGTGAGGGTCACATTGATGAAGAAATTAATCGGCGTACAAAACTTGCCTGGAGAGCTTTTGGAAGAAACAGCATAATTTTCAAGAGCAATATGCCATTATGTCTTAAAAGAAAAGTGTTTGATCAATGCATCCTTCCAGTGCTTACGTATGGTGCAGAGACGTGGACCTTAACTAAAAGAGACATACAAAGGCTGCAGACAACTCAAAGCAGCATGGAGAGGTGCATACTTGGTGTAACCAGGAGAGATAAGAAGAGGAACTCGTGGATCCGAAAAATGACAAGAGTGGAAGACATCATGATCAGAGTTAAATCCCTGAAATGGCAATGGGCTGGACATACTGCCAGAAGGACAGATCATCGATGGACAGCCGAAATTTTAGATTGGATTCCAAGGGACAGGAAAAGACCCAGAAGAAGACCACATGGGAGATGGGTGGATGAAATTCGAAAGTATGCAGGGGTGACATGGAGGAGACTGGCACAAGACAGACCGTTGTGGAGGAAACTTGGGGAGACCTTCGTCCAGCAGTGGATTGATAATGGTTGACAATGATGATGATGATGATTTCTGGAAATAATGAGTTTTGATATTATGATGTGATTTCTCGAAATATTAATGTTCTGTAAGTAGTATATTTCTGAATAAATTATGTCCAGGAGTCAGGGGCGGCTCCTGCTATGGGGCTGCAGCCTCCACCCCCTACCCAAATCAGTTTTTTTTCATGTCGTACCAAGAGAGAGAAGTTTTCTGAACTCAACTGAAAGTTTTCCATGCATAACACCACTGGGAGCGGAAGGAATGTTGGCGGACTGCGCTTCTTGCAGCCTTGACGGGTATTGAAACCAACTCATGTGGGAAACTCCGCCTATTCCCCCATCAGTTCGTTTCCTTTGAATAAAACTTCCTTGGGGACTGCATTGATGGCAGTCTCGCTAACACGGGTTGCTCGCGAATGCAGTTTCTCGTTGGGTGGGAATGCATCGCAGGGCCTGTGTGCTTTGTTGATTAATACAGTTCTTGTGCTTCCGAATAAGAAATAAAATAGGGGAATGAATTAAAAATAATGATGAATGTTGAAATAAAGTATTAAATGAAGTATGTTTGAATGTATTACTCAACCTGTTTTTTTCCTTCCAATTTTTGGTTTGTCCCTGATTTTATTCAACGCAATAATTCTAATAACAATGTTACTCCCATCGAAATGTAGAATATTTGTGTTTCCTAATAACAAATACTCAGTTGCCGGGACTTTTGCAAAAAAGTTTTACTTAAATTTTCTGTTCTGGTCAAAATGGGCATGTGAACAAATTGCGATTAAGAATGAGTTCAGTATTGGATAAATTGAAAAAGAGAGAGCGAGAGAGAGAGAGAGAGAGAGAGAGAGAGAGAGGGACTAATTTCTGCAGCGAAATACTTGCACAAAATTGATTTCTTCACTTACCAAGCACAGCGAAATTTTCGTTTTTAAACTCACGTACATTTTTATTCACCAAAAACCATTGAAGTCACTCCACTGGGTACATTTTATTTTTCTGCTGCATCCCCCCTCCCTTCCAAAATTAAACTGCGCATTTCAATTGAGGTAGGGCATTATACTTAATTACTTTGAAAAGAACATTTAATCAGATATCATTGTTTAGAAAATTTACGAAGCTGGTAAATTTTGGAAAACAAATATTTCTACACTAAATTGTTTTCATGGCTTCAAAATTAAAACTGGACTGAATATGTTTACAATCCGTTTTTATTAAAGAGAATGCCGGTGTGTGAGTATCGCAATAACAACTCATCGCATAATTCTGGCAGACCCTTCAAAATTCGACAAAATGTTTTTCATCGCCGTCCAAGTTGTAGTGGTCGGTATCAAGTCGAAGTTTCAAGGGCGTGTATCAGAAGAAAAAATATTTACTGTCATATTTCTATGGGTCACAATGAGACACTTGAGAACGCGTACATGACCTTCAGTGTATGTCTCCGCTCCCACACGCATTCATTTTTTTGCATTTTGTGTCCTTATATACTTGTATATATGTACATATATGCATGTATGTAAAATTTGCAACCACTATCAATCCACTGCTGGATGAGGGTCTCCAAGTTTCTTCTTCCCCAGCAGTCTGCCTTGAGCCAGTTTCTTTCATGCTTTCGAATTTCATGCACCCATCTCCCCCTTGTAATCTTCTGGGTATTGTTTTTTCCCTTGCTATCCAGTTCAATATTTCAACTCTCCGTCAGTGGCTCTTTCTTCTAACAATATGTCCATCTCATTGTAATTTCAGGAATTCTGATCATAATGTCTTCCACTTTTGTCATTTTCCCGATCCAAGAGTTTCTATTTGTATCTTTCCTGGTAACATCAAACATGCTTCTTTCAGTTGTCTGCAACAGCTGTATGTCTATTTTAGTTGAGATCCATGTCTGTGCTCCATGCGTAAGAACTGGAAGGATGCACTGATTAACCAGTTTCTTTTGAAGAAATAATGCTTCCGACCAAGTTTTATAGGTCAATTATTTTCTTCATAAATGTGGCCATCGCTTAATATCTGTTGCCTAATTTAGGTATCGGTACGTCTACATTTTCCCTATCAATCCGCTAAATATAAAATGCAAATATTTATTTCTTGTTAAAAAAGTATTTTCGATATATATATACTGTATATATATATATATATATATATATATATATATATTATTATTATTATTAAACGCACAGCATCAGCACAGGCTCAGCAACTTAGCTTATTCAAAGTGATATCTACAAAATTGAGATGCAGCATCCCCCCCCATATCAGCTTATAACAAGCCGCCACTGGATCGACGTATTAAAAGCTGTTAAAAATGCCTAGGCCCTATTAATTAATGTTTGGTGCCAAAGCGCAATATTATTAACTTTACCTGTTATGTACACTTTATGAATATTACATCGGAAGAAAAACTGCTGTTAATAGGGCCTAGGCGTAAGACCTAGCGATTAATTTTATGCCTACGTAAAAGAGAAATATTAATAACTTTACATGTTATGTAAATACTTAGTGCCTTAATAAAAGTGCAGCGTTATAAAAAAATCCCACCTTATCATCCTTTTCCGAACATAAAATATAGCGTGAGTCATGCTGTAATTCCTTTGTTTCGTGAAACACCGTGGTTTTAAAAAAATGTACTACGTCATGGCAATTTATTTTCCCAAACTAAAGTACAATTCTCACTTGACTTACGTAGAACGTTTTCTAGAAATTTATTTGAAGTTCCCTATTGGGTCAATGCTCATTATAGGGCGACGAAACTACAATTTTAATACGGCCCCTTAAACTTTTGTGGCCAGTTGTCCGAACGCCGTTCTGACAAGCTTTGTCGGCTGCTTAGTTGAAATTAAGCCTTTCTTTAATGGGGGAAAAAAAGAACACCGTGTTTTTAAAACATAAAAGACATCACCTTGAGGGGAGTCTTGAATGTGAGGTGGTGCGGGTGGCCTACTAGGCAACGTTTGTGACTGCCACGGAAAGGACCTCAGGTTCGATCCCAGCAGGTACGAACGCTCGATCCACTAAATATCCGCCGTGCGTCGGGTCGGACCCCAGGTACTGGCCCTTCGGCAATAAATAAGGGCGTCTACCTCCCCCTTTCTACTTCGCTTCCGTGTCACTTTCCTATCGGGCACTTCAGCCCAAATCTCCTAGCTTCCTATTTCTAAGGGTTGTTTAAGACCTGGGGTCCGACACTCCCTTCCTAAATCCTCTACATTTGATCAGTGAAAGGTTAGGAGTCATTGAATGTTTTTGTTTGTTTGAAGTAGTTTTAGGAAGGGAGTGTCCGACCCCAGATTATTGAATGTTATGGGGCACCGTCTAATTTCCTGCATTAGCCTTAACTTGACTGGCCAATCATATTGCTGGGGGATGGGGGAACCCCATTCTGAATGAAGAGCGGAATAAAACATTCTGCGGGTCTTATCACACAGCATTTCGAAATATAGCAAGTTTTTAAATATTTCGGCAGGGGCAATCACGAAAATATGAATAAAACTATGCAACATGTTCTGCAATCCCTGTTTTTCTCCTGGTGGATTTTTTTTTTTTTTTTTTTTTTTGCTAACTCGTTTACATGTTTGTTTTGCAAATTTTGGCTTTTTTTTTTTTTTAAATATTTCTCAGCTTGCGTTTCTCTCGTTTTTACCTTGTATGTTTAGAATATCAGTATTCTGGGTTGCAGTTGCAACTTTTAAACAGTTTCTATAGTAAATCGTTTCCAGGAGTGAATTTTAGGCTCTCCAAATGGCAGCCCCCTACTCACAACATTTCTGGATGGTTCTACGGCTGTCCGCTAGGTTGCGCTGCGACGTCATTGCTCTTTTTGCTTCGTGTTGGAGCAGCGTGTGGGTGGCTCCTGAGCTCCAAGTACTTCCTCGGTTTGGTAAGTTTGAGCTTTTTAATTTTTGTTTATTTGGGGATTTTCTTCTATCTCCTTAGAGGTTTGAAATTCGGTATGGTGGATTTTTAAGTTTTTCCGAGCATACTTAGGTCCGCGGTCGGGCTTCTTTGTTACAGTAACGATGTTTTTTAGTTTGAAATTGCATTCTTGCTCTTTAGGCTTTTGCCCAGCTTTCAACCTTAAGACTAATTTGAACAATAATTTGTAAGTACGTAAGCTTTTTCAAGCAATGAACTAGGTAATTTTTATCAATTAATGGTTGTTCTATCTAGTTTGTGGTGTAATGGATGTTCGCCATTCTTCTTAAATGTCATTAGCATGAATTCTTTTGAACTGGTCTTTGTTATGCGTGCGTCTTGGGTTTTTCCTCTATCTCTTCAGACGTTTGAAAATCGGTACGGTTTTTTTTTTTTTAAAGTTTTCCGGTCATCTTTAGATACGTTTTTTAGTTCAAAGTGACTGTTATGCTGTTTAGGCTTATGCCTGTCTTTCAACCTTAATACTAATTTGAACAATAATTGTAAATAAGGAAACTTTTTCTCTGTAAAATAGACATCAAGTCGTTAAGAAACGTATGTTGGTTTAAATCTGATAAAAAAAGATACTGTTACGATCGAATTTTATGTATAGCTGCTATAGATCTGTATATTTCTTGAACAAACATGAAACAGCTATATAGAAAAACAGATTAAGTTACATTAAAAGCAAGTAAGAAAAGTAGTGTGCATACGGCAAGGAAATAATAATGATGAAACGTTTGCTTGTTTGAATCAGACAAAGCCTCGATCAAAGTAGTTGTTTGTAAAGTTAGAGAACAAAATAATGTTGGTATATAAAGAAGTTTAACGAGTGCGCAAGCATTTAGAAAAAAAATAGATTAAGATATGCATTAAAAAGCACATTTCACTGATTAATCATGAAGAAATAAGAAAATACGAGAAAATATTTTAACTATGTACAAAAAATTTCGGCTTTGGACAGTGGAAAAAGGTACAACGTAAAAAAATGTAACCGAAAATGACATTAACACGTATATGCATTAATAAACAATCGTGGTTTAAGATTAGGTCTGCAGCACAGAACTTTGGAAAACATCTTTATGTTGGTACGTCCGTTGAATATGCGTGAAGTCTCCTCAACGAAAATAAAAAAAATCGTTATGTTGAAAATTACCGATATAAAATGGGAAATTATGGGGGGAAATGAGGAATAAATTCGTTGCAAAATGATCAACTCATTAAAAAAATCGGTCTTGGAGCCTAATGTGTCTAACAGAATCTCAAATGTCGTTCACTT
Organism: Macrothele yani; assembly: GCA_039090855.1. Taxonomy (NCBI): domain Eukaryota; kingdom Metazoa; phylum Arthropoda; class Arachnida; order Araneae; family Macrothelidae; genus Macrothele; species Macrothele yani. The sequence goes on from JAYWMT010000139.1 coordinate 29,214, forward strand.
CTCTTACCCCATTTTTAATTCCTTCCATTTGTTCACAAGAAAAGCTTAGCGCCGACCCCGTGGAGGAGAAAATGGCTTTGGCTGACGTCATGGTGTTGCCTGCTAGTACGCATGTTCACAAAACCTGTAAAGAAACTTTTCGGACGGTGCTCAACAACGAGATAGTGCTCAACGTTCCGAGACTGGCTTACGTAACCACGTGACATGCAACGTAGAGGAAAACGAACAGAAGGAAAAGCTGCTTCAGTGATTAATATCTGAATGGATTACAATAATAACATCGAACTTTCCCAAAATTACGACAATAAAATAAAATTACCCCAAAAAATTACTCTAATTATTTTTATTTATTGTGATTACAAATCAGCACGTCCGAAAACAACTTTGATATTCTTTTTATTTTTCGAAATAAAATTTAAGTTTGTGGGGTGCACCCAAATTTTTGAATATATAAAAATAGTAAACCACAAAGTAAAATTTATTTTGCTATTCATTGAATCGTTCCGGATAGGGACAAAAATCGGGACTTCTGGCCACCCTATATTTGAGTTCCAATCGACATTCAAAATATGGATGGGAAATAAAAATGGAAATTAGAATAACACTTTATATTTTGAAACCATCCAAAGTCAACAGTAGCACCATTGGCAGTGCTGTCCCTGTGACGTATACGACCGACCAGAAAAACAGCGAAAGGTGCTGCCCTCTATCGGCTGATTTGAAATCATAATAAATAGTAGGTAACGGGTTTTCAGCCAATCAGCTAATATCTAGGACGTGTTAATTTGCAGGTTTTGTAAACATGCGCGTCGCCCCCTTCAGGCTGCAGCTAAGGAGGTTATATTACTGGAGACACCACTGGCTCTGTCACCATAGGTCATAGCTAATCTGTGGTGTGACGTCACAAGCAGGCAAAATGAACTAAATTATACCGTTGATGAAACATTAAGCTTGTGTATCATTGATAAAGATTATTGAATTACTCATTTTATCTGTTTATACGCTTAGAAGCTTTTGTTCCATTGGTTTCCAAGCAGCTTCTCTTCTGTGGCTGCGTCGTGCCTGCTCATGACGTCATTTGCAGGACAGACGGTGACTAATGGCGGACAATGATGCGTGGATAGGAGTGGTGTCTCCAGTAATCTGCCTGCTCATGACGTCATTTGCAGGACAGACGGTGACTAATGGCGGACAATGATGCGTGGATAGGAGTGGTGTCTCCAGTAATCTAACCTCCTTGGCTGCAGCGGGTTCTTCGACTTCGAAGTTTTGGCAGCAAGCGCGTGTGCTGCTAGCACTTTGTCAGTAGATACTAGATAGTCTCTCTGCAACGACTTTTACCTAAAGCGGGCTCGGCTTCTTGAGTACAGACAACAACGAAACATAGGATATTAGCATTTGGACGCCATCAAGTACGAGGAGTCCACGATGATGATGACCGCCATTTCCCTGATTACCAAGACCAGAGCCTGTATGCCGTGTAACGCCAAACCTCCACGTATTTTCCAATTACTCGACAATTAGGTAAGCTCTTTCGAACTTTTCAAAATAGTTGTAACATTCGATTGTCGTGACGCTAGGAACTTTGAATCACGCGTTGTAGAAAAAGAAATAAATTAATAATGACAATTAAGAGTGAAATCTCTCTGTGAAATTCTCAAAGGAACTCACCACAGTCAATGTGTAGTTTAGCGTCGTAAATTATTTCGTCTGAAATGTTGGAGGATTTCGAAAAAGTGAGACGTACAGATTTTAAAGTATGCAATTTCATGGCAAACGGTAAAAAACTTTAATGTTTATAGTGCATATTGAAGATTTTTTATCGTAATATTTACATGTAAGTTCGATGCTGAGAACAGAAGCTGTGGCGATGACGTCAAGCATTGCTCCGCTGAAACGATGGTCTCGTTCTGGTGGCCAATTTGCAGGCGGAAGAGTACAAGTGACCTGAGTTAACAAAGATGTTGAAATTTTTAGTCGTAAAAGAAAATATATATATATATATATGTATAATTTCATATACATGTGGAAGAGCATCCAGATATTGTTTCAGTAACTTAGTAAAAGTAGAATAATGTTGCATGATTCTGTATCAGAGCTTTCTTGAGCCAAACACGCTTTTAGACCAAGTCCTTATTTAATATTCAACATAGCATTTTAACTCGTAAAGCAATATGATAGCTGATTAAGATCATAATTTCACTTTGAATTATGCATTGAGGTATGAAGAAGTTTGAGGAGAGTGATTAAACAGGCACACACTAGTGACTAACAAAAAATTAGGGTTTTGAAACTATCTTGCTTATGTAATTAATGATATGTAGGATGTGTGTGATTTCTGGAAATAAGAGCTAGTGTTATTATATGAGTTACGAGAATAATAAAGGGATGAAAATGATAGTGATTTCTGGAAATATAAAGATAATAGAATTCCTCGAATTAGTGTTATAATTCTAGGAATAAGTGATAGGGTGATATACTGTATGATTTCTAGGAGTAGATGAGCTGTGTGGTATAGTGATTTCTAGCAATAATGAGAATTCGAGTGCAGTATTTCTGGAAATAATGGGTTTTGAGATTATGATGTGATTTCTCGAAATATTAATGTTCTGTAAGTAGTATATTTCTGAATAAGTTATGTCCAGGAGTCAGGGGCGGCTCCTGCTATGGGGCTGCAGCCTCCACCCCTACCCAAATCACTTTTTTTTATTGTCGTACCAAGAGAGATGAGTTTTCTGAACTCAACTGGAAGTTTTCCCTGCATAACACCACTGGGAGCGGAAGGAATGTTGGCGGACTGCGCTTCTTGCAGCCTTGACGGGTATTGAAACCAACTCATGTGGGAAACTCCGCCTATTCCCCCATCAGTTCGTTTCCTTTGAATAAAACTTCCTTGGGGACTGCATTGATTACAGTCTCGCTAACACGGGTTGCTCGCGAATGCAGTCTCTCGTTGGGTGGGAATGCATCGCCGGGCCTGTGTGCTTTGTTGATTAATACAGTTCTTGTGCTTCCGAATAGGAAATAAAATAGGGGAATGAATTAAAAATAATGATGAATGTTGGAATAAAGTATTAAATGAAGTATGTTTGAATGTATTACTCAACCTGTTTTTTTTCCTTCCAATTTTTGGTTTGTCCCTGATTTTTTCAACGCAATAATTCTAATAACAATGTTACTCCCATCGAAATGTAGAATATTTGTGTTTCCTAATAACAAATACTCAGTTGCCAGGACTTTTGCAAAAAGTTTTACTTAAATTTTCTGTTCTGGTCAAAATGGGCATGTGAACAAATTGCGATTAAGAATGAGTTCAGTATTGGATAAATTGAAAAAAGAGAGAGAGAGAGAGAGAGGGACTAATTTCTGCAGCGAAATACTTGCACAAAATTGATTTCTTCACTTACCAAGCACAGCGAAATTTTCGTTTTTAAACTCACGTACATTTTTATTCACCAAAAACCATTGAAGTCACTCCACTGGGTACATTTTATTTTTCTGCTGCATCCCCCTCCCTTCCAAAAATAAGCTGCGCATTTCAATTGAGGTAGGGCATTATACTTAATTACTTTGAAAAGAACATTTAATCAGATATCATTGTTTAGAAAATTTACGAAGCTGGTAAATTTTGGAAAACAAATATTTCTACACTAAATTGTTTTCATGGCTTCAAAATTAAAACTGGACTGAATATGTTTACAATCCGTTTTTATTAAAGAGAATGCCGGTGTGTGAGTATCGCAATAACAACTCATCGCATAATTCTGGCAGACCCTTCAAAATTCGACAAAATGTTTTTCATCGCCGTCCAAGTTGTAGTGGTCGGTATCAAGTCGAAGTTTCAAGGGCGTGTATCAGAAGAAAAAATATTTACTGTCATATTTCTATGGGTCACAATGAGACACTTGAGAACGCGTACATGACCTTCAGTGTATGTCTCCGCTCCCACACGCATTCATTTTTTTGCATTTTGTGTCCTTATATACTTGTATATATGTACATATATGCATGTATGTAAAATTTGCAACCACTATCAATCCACTGCTGGATGAGGGTCTCCAAGTTTCTTCCCCAGCAGTCTGCCTTGAGCCAGTTTCTTTCATGCTTTCGAATTTCATGCACCCATCTCCCCCTTGTAATCTTCTGGGTATTGTTTTTTCCCTTGCTATCCAGTTCAATATTTCAACTCTCCGTCAGTGGCTCTTTCTTCTAACAATATGTCCATCTCATTGTAATTTCAGGAATTCTGATCATAATGTCTTCCACTTTTGTCATTTTCCCGATCCAAGAGTTTCTATTTGTATCTTTCCAGGTAACATCAAACATGCTTCTTTCAGTTGTCTGCAACAGCTGTATGTCTATTTTAGTTGAGATCCATGTCTGTGCTCCATGAGTAAGAACTGGAAGGATGCACTGATTAACCAGTTTCTTTTGAAGAAATAATGCTTCCGACCAAGTTTTATAGGTCAATTATTTTCTTCATAAATGTGGCCATCGCTTAATATCTGTTGCCTAATTTAGGTATCGGTACGTCTACATTTTCCCTATCAATCGCTAAATATAAAATGTAAATATTTATTTCTTGTTAAAAAAGTATTTTCGATATATATATACTGTATATATATATATATTATTATTATTAAACGCACAGCATCAGCCCAGGCTCAGCAACTTAGCTTATTCAAAGTGATATCTACAAAATTGAGATGCAGCATCCCCCCCTCCCATATCAGCTTATAACAAGCCGCCACTGGATCGACGTATTAAAAGCTGTTAAAAATGCCTAGGCCCTATTAATTAATGTTTGGTGCTAAAGCGCAATATTATTAACTTTACCTGTTATGTACACTTTATGAATATTACATCGGAAGAAAAACTGCTGTTAATAGGGCCTAGGCGTAAGACCTAGCGATTAATTTTATGCCTACGTAAAAGAGAAATATTAATAACTTTACATGTTATGTAAATACTTAGTGCCTAAATAAAAGTGCAGCGTTATAAAAAAATCCCACCTTATCATCCTTTTCCGAACATAAAATATAGCGTGAGTCATGCTGTAATTCCTTTGTTTCGAGAAACACCGTGGTTTTAAAAAAATGTACTACGTCATGGCAATTTATTTTCCCAAACTAAAGTACAATTCTCACTTGACTTACGTAGAACGTTTTCTAGAAATTTATTTGAAGTTCCCTATTGGGTCAATGCTCATTATAGGGCGACGAAACTACAATTTTAATACAGCCCCTTAAACTTTTGTGGCCAGTTGTCCGAACGCCGTTCTGACAAGCTTTGTCGGCTGCTTAGTTGAAATTAAGCCTTTCTTTAATGGGGGAAAAAAAGAACACCGTGTTTTTAAAACATAAAAGACATCACCTTGAGGGGAGTCTTGAATGTGAGGTGGTGCGGGTGGCCTACTAGGCAACGTTTGTGACTGCCACGGAAAGGACCTCAGGTTCGATCCCAGCAGGTACGAACGCTCGATCCACTAAATATCCGCCGTGCGTCGGGTCGGACCCCAGGTACTGGCCCTCCGGCAATAAATAAGGGCGTCTACCTCCCCCTTTCTACTTCGCTTCCGTGTCACTTTCCTATCGGGCACTTCAGCCCAAATCTCCTAGCTTCCTATTTCTAAGGGTTGTTTAAGACCTGGGGTCCGACACTCCCTTCCTAAATCCTCTACATTTGATCAGTGAAAGGTTAGGAGTCATTGAATGTTTTTGTTTGTTTGAAGTAGTTTTAGGAAGGGAGTGTCCGACCCCAGATTATTGAATGTTATGGGGCACCGTCTAATTTCCTGCATTAGCCTTAACTTGACTGTCCAATCATATTGCTGGGGGATGGGGGAACCCCATTCTGAATGAAGAGCGGAATAAAACATTCTGCGGGTCTTATCACACAGCATTTCGAAATATAGCAAGTTTTTAAATATTTCGGCAGGGGCAATCACGAAACCATAAATAAAACTATGCCACATGTGGCATAGTTTTATTTATGGTTTCAATCCCTGTGTTTCTCCTGGTGGATTTTTTTTTTTTTTTTTTTTGCTAGCTCGTTTACATGTTTTTTTTGCAAATTTTGGCTTTTTTTTTTTTTTTTAAATATTTCTCAGCTTGCGTTTCTCTCGTTTTTTCCTTGTATGTTTAGAATGTCAGTATTCTGGGTTGCAGTTGCAACTTTTTAACAGTTTCTATAGTAAATCGTTTCCAGGAGTGGATTTTAGGCTCTACAAATGGCAGCCCGCTACACACACCATTTCTGGTTGGTTCTACTGCTGTCCGCTAGGTGGCGCTGCGATATCCTTTCTCTTTTTACTTTGTGTTGGAGCAGCGTGTGGGTGGCTCCTGAGCTCCAAGTGCTTTCCCGGTTTGGTAAGTTTGAGCTTTTTATTATTTTATTTATTTTTTGTTTATTTGGGCTTTAATTTTATCTCCTTAGAGATTTGGAATTCGGTATGCTGGTTTTTTAAGTTTTTCCGAGAATGTTTACGTCCGCGGTCGTTTATTAAGTTTTTCCGAGAATGTAATAACCGCGTTATTTTGTTTAAAATTGCACTCTTGCTTTTTAAGCTTTTGCCCGGCTTTCAACCTTAAGATTAATTTGAACAATAATTTGTAAACAGGTAAACTTTTTTCAAACAATGAAATAGGTAATTTTCAATTAATGGTTGTTCTATTAGTTTTGTGGTGTAACGGATGTTCGTCATTCTTCTTAAATGCCATTAGTATCAAATCTTTTGAACTGGTCTTTGTGATGCGTGCGTCTTGGGTTTTTCTCCTATATCTTTAGAGGTTTGAAAATCGCTACGGGTTTTATTTAAAGTTTTCTGGTCACTCTTAGATCGTGAACGGGCTTCGTTGTTCAAGTAACCACGTTTTTTAGTTTAAAGTAACAGTCGTGCTCCTTTGGCGTATGCCTGTCTTTCAACCTTAAGACTAATTCGAACAATGATTGCAAAGATGGAAACTTTTTTCAAGCAATGTTCTATGTATTTTTTCATTAATTAATGGTTGGTCTCTCTAGTTTCATGGAGTAATGGAGGTACGTAGTTCGTTTGTATGTAGTATTTTGCATGAATTCATTTGAAATGGTAATTGTTGAGTGTGAGTAATGATTATTCGGTTTGCTAGGAGGGCTTTTCGTCCCGTTTCTGATAGTTGAGTAAATCATTAATTTTTATTGTCTTTTATGGAAAACCGAGTAAGCAGAAACCCACACTTTTATGGTAAATGAAGAAATGTGAGAGATTTTTCTTCGTGATTGCCCCGGACGAAGCCATGAATAAAACTATGCCACAAGTTCTGCAATAGCTGTTTTCTTCCTCGTTTATTTATTTATTTATTTATTTTTTTGCTTGCTTGCTTGCTCGTTTACATGTTTGTGTCGCAAGTTTTGGCTTTTTTATTTTTTCAAATATTTCGTAACTTGCGTTTCCCTCGTTTTGACCTTGTATGTTTTGAATTTTCTTTTACGCAGCCTTGAGGGCTTTAGAATTTCAGTATTCTGAGTTGCAGCTGCAACTTTTAAACAGTTTCTTTCGTAAATCGTTTCCAGGAGTGGATTTTAGACTACAAATGGCAGCCCCTACACACACCATTTCTGGATGTTCTACAGCTGTCCGCTAGGTGGCGCCGCGACGTCCTTTCTCTTTTTGCTTCGTGTTGGAGCAGCGTGTAGCTGGCTCCTGAGCTCCAAGTACTTCCCCGGTTTGGTAAGTTTAAGCTTTTTATTATTTTGGGTTTTCTTCTGGTGGTTTTTAAGTTTTTCTGAGCATGCTTACGTCCGCTGTCGGGCTTCTTTGTTACAATAACTGCGTTTTTTAGTTTGAAATTGCACTCTTGCTTTTGAGGCTTTTGCCCGAATTTCAACCTTAGGACTAATTTGAACAATAATTTGTAAACAGGTAAACTTTTTTCAAGCAATGAACTATTAAATTTTTATCAATTAATGGTTGTTCTATCTAGTTTGTGGTGTAATGGATGTTCGTCATTCTTCTTAAATGCCATTAGTATGAATTATTTTGAACTGTTCTTTGTTATGCGTGCGTCTTGGGGTTTTCTTCTATATCTTTAAAGGTTTGAGAATCGGGACCGGTTTTATTTAAAGTTTTCCGGTCACCCTTAGATCGTGAACGGGCTTAGTTGATCAAGTAACCACGTTTTTTAGTTTAAAGTAACATGCTCGTTTGGCTTATGCTGGTCTTTCAACCTTAAGACTAATTCGAACAATAATTGTAAATCAGGAAACTTTTTTCATGCAATGCTCTATGTATCTTTTTCATTAATTAATCGTTAGTCTGCTTGCGAGGAGGGGTTTTCGTTCCGTTTCTGATAGGTGAGTAAATCATTAATTTTAACTGTCCTTTATTGAAAACCGAATAAGTAGAAACCCACACTTTTCAGGTTTATGTAGAAATGTGAGATTTTTCTTTGTGATTGCCCCTGACGAAGCTATGAATAAAAATCTGCCACATGTTCTGCAATTCCCGTTTTTCTCTTGGTTGATTTTTTTTTTTTTTTGCTTGCTCGGGTACGTGTCTGTTTTGCCTTATTTTTAAAATTATTTCTTAGCTTACTTTTCTCTCGTTTTGACCTTTTGAATTTTCTTTTATGCAGCATTGGGGGCTTCAGAATTTCAGTATTCTTGGTTGCAGCTGCAACTTCTAAACAGTTTCTATAGTAAATCGTTTCCAGGAGTGGTGTTGGAAATAAAATTATTTAAAATAAATTTAGTCCAACATGCACGTGCATAGATAGCCCCAGGGGATAGCGGGAGGCAATCCCAAGCCTTGTGACGATACTAAGCTAAGAAATAATATTTTTAAAATTATTTCTTAGCTTACTTTTCTCTCGTTTTGACCTTTTGAATTTTCTGTTATGCAGCCTTGGGGGCTTCGGAATTTCAGTATTCTTGGTTGCAGCTGCAACTTCTAAACAGTTTCTATAGTAAATCGTTTCCAGGAGTGGTGTTGGAAATAAAATTATTTAAAATAAATTTAGTCCAACATGCACGTGCATAGATAGCCCCAGGGGATAGCGGGAGGCAATCCCAAGCCTTGTGACGATACTAAGCTAAGAAATAATATTTTTAAAATTATTTCTTAGCTTACTTTTCTCTCGTTTTGACCTTTTGAATTTTCTGTTATGCAGCCTTGGGGGCTTCGGAATTTCAGTATTCTTGGTTGCAGCTGCAACTTCTAAACAGTTTCTATAGTAAATCGTTTCCAGGAGTGGTGTTGGAAATAAAATTATTTAAAATAAATTTAGTCCAACATGCACGTGCATAGATAGCCCCAGGGGATAGCGGGAGGCAATCCCAAGCCTTGTGACGATACTTAGGCCCCAGGGGATATCGGGGGATAATAAGAATCGTTGCAGTCAGTTCCTAAGAATTAAGCGACGTGACATTCACCTTGGGGGATTAGATGAACCCCTCAGGAGGTCAAGTGACCTTGGAATCAGCGGGCAAGGTACGACTCAGTTCAGTTCGAGTAGCAGCAAGGGACAGACGTGGATAGAGCGATGTGACGAGAGATAGATGAAGTACTGCCAGCGCTGACAATTGGATAACGATTAGGATTGGAAACCTGAGAGACATATGGAGATACCAGATAAGCTATTTTTCTTTTCCCTGTTATTGCATGTACTTGCTTAAATTTATTCATAACCCTATTTAGAGCACGTGGCGTGTGTGATGGTCATGATCAAACAATGAAAATCCAGTTAGCTAGTTAAAAATTTAAGTAAAGCATAGAAGAAAATGAACTAAAAGTAAAATAAATCACTCAGCATTGCACTTATATATATATATATATATATATATATATATATATATATATATGCAGAAATGATCGGACGCGTTATAGAGCAAAATCGTAATAATAATAAATGTTATGTGTAAGGTATTGTTAACGGCAGCACCCTCACGTGGTAACTGAATGTTCCTAATTCTCACGTATTAAACCATTTTGATTACTTCCACATAAGATTCCTGTTTGTTTTCCTTATAACCACACAAGACATAAGTTAAGGTATGTGTAAACTAAGATATGTTTTTATGTTTCTGATTTCTTTCACGAGCGGCACCTTTACTCCCCCACCATTCCAGTGACGGGATAAAGGTGAATCACAACGCCGTGCTTTATTATATGCCAGTACATATAAGGGGCACGTTTTTGTCCATATACGATCACTGTAGAAAAAAAGTCCCATAATTATAAAAAGGCACGATAAAGTAAATTTAATCGGTAAATGATCTGTAATTGATGAACCTATAATTTGTTCATAATAATAAATATAACAATAAAATTAACACCTTGTATTTAACATTGATGACAGTAACACGTGTTCCAGTGAATAGCATTAACACGTGTGCCATTGTTCATAAGTTTAACACGTGTTCCGTATTAGAATGTAACGGTGGTACCGATTAACGTTTGAAGATTTATGGTGAATTGTTTCATAAAGTATATAACTATGGTGAATTGGTACGAGTTAATATTTGTTTATAACATATCATTATAACGTTAAAATAACTGCTTATAACAGTGGATTTTAGGCTCTGCAAATGGCAGCCCCCCCTACTCAAATCATTTGTGGATGGTTCTACGTTATTCCTGTTTTTGTCCGCTTGCTGGAGACAAAAACAGGAATAATCTGCCTGCTAGGAGCTTTCGTCCCGTTTCTGATAGTTGAGTAAATCATTAATTTTAGTTGTCTTATATGGCAACCCCAATAAGCAGAAACCCACACTTTTATGGTCACAGAAGAAATGTGTGAGGTTTTTCTTCCTGATTGCCCCTGACGAAGCCATGAATAAAAGTATGATACATATTATGCAATCCCTGTTTTTCTCCTTGTTGATTTTTTTTACTTGCTTGTTTACATGTTTGTTTTGCAAGTTTTGTTCATTTTTATTTTTTAAATAATTAATTTTTTTTTATTTCTTAGCTTGCGTTTCTCTTGCTCTGACCTTGTATGTATTGAATTTTTTTTATGCAGCCTTCAAGGCTTTAGAATTTCAGTATTCTGAATTGCAGCTGCAACTTTTAAACAGTTTCTATTGTAAATCATTTCCAGTAGTGGATCTTAGGCTCTCCAAATCTACAGGGCATATATTGGTACATAAAAATAGGACATAAAATGTTAATTAATACACATGATCTGAAATACATGCTAATCATGTGTCCAATTTTAGTTGAGCTGATTATTCAACGTACGACACTGCATTTGTCGTTGGATCATGAGGGTTTAAAACATTTTTCCCAATATACTTGAAAAATAGTTCCCCCAACTTTTTGATGGAGTTCTCAAGACCGGTGTGATATTGACCTTCAGTGAATGTGTTGTGGAATGCTGTGTTTAAAAGTACAGCTAACTTCACTTTGGAGTAGGAATTTCAATGAAAACTGGGAAGCTGTTTTTTACTGTTGCCCAGCACTACAGGGCATATACTGGTAAGTGGGACATAAAAGTGCTAATTAGTGCCTATGATCTGAAATATATGCTAACCATGTGTCCAATTTTAAATGAGCTGGCTATTCATCCTACAACACTGCATTTGTCGTTAGGGCGTAAGTCTTTACAACATATTTCCCAAAATATACTTAAAAACTAGTTCTCCCTCCTTCTGATGGTGTTTCTAAGGCCGGTGTGATATTGACCTGCTGCGAAAGAATTGTGGAATGCCCTGTTTAAAATGCTGGCTAACATCTGTTTGAAGTAGGAATTTCAATAGAAACTGGGAAGCTGTTTTGGGAAATTGTCCAGCACTATAGTGCATTTTTGGTAAGTGGGACAGAAGCATGTTATTTAATGTAAAGGATCTGAAATACATGACGTCCACGAGTCCATTTTTTAGAAGAGCTGACAATTCATCTTACGATATTATTCTTCTAAACAGTTTCTATAGTAAATCGTTTCCAGGAGTGGTGTTGGAAATAAAATTATTTAAAATAAATTTAGTCCAACATGCACGTGCATAGATAGCCCCAGGGGATAGCGGGAGGCAATCCCAAGCCTTGTGACGATACTAAGCTAAGAAATAATATTTTTAAAATTATTTCTTAGCTTACTTTTCTCTCGTTTTGACCTTTTGAATTTTCTGTTATGCAGCCTTGGGGGCTTCGGAATTTCAGTATTCTTGGTTGCAGCTGCAACTTCTAAACAGTTTCTATAGTAAATCGTTTCCAGGAGTGGTGTTGGAAATAAAATTATTTAAAATAAATTTAGTCCAACATGCAGGTGCATAGATAGCCCCAGGGGATAGTGGGAGGCAATCCCAAGCCTTGTGATGATACTTAGGCCCCAGGGGATAATAAGGATCGTTGCAGTCAGTTCCTAAGAATTAAGCGACGTGACATTCACCTTGGGGGATTAGATGAACCCCTCAGGAGGTCAAGTGACCTTGGAATCAGCGGGCAAGGTACGACTCAGTTCAGTTCGAGTAGCAGCAAGGGACAGACGTGGATAGAGCGATGTGACGAGAGATAGATGAAGTACTGCCAGCGCTGACAATTGGATAACGATTAGGATTGGAAACCTGAGAGACATATGGAGATACCAGATAAGCTATTTTTCTTTTCCCTGTTATTGCATGTACTTGCTTAAATTTATTCATAACCCTATTTAGAGCACGTGGCGTGTGTGATGGTCATGATCAAACAATGAAAATCCAGTTAGCTAGTTAAAAATTTAAGTAAAGCATAGAAGAAAATGAACTAAAAGTAAAATAAATCACTCAGCATTGCACTTATATATATATATATATATATATATATGCAGAAATGATCGGACGCGTTATAGAGCAAAATCGTAATAATAATAAATGTTATGTGTAAGGTATTGTTAACGGCAGCACCCTCACGTGGTAACTGAATGTTCCTAATTCTCACGTATTAAACCATTTTGATTACTTCCACATAAGATTCCTGTTTGTTTTCCTTATAACCACACAAGACATAAGTTAAGGTATGTGTAAACTAAGATATGTTTTTATGTTTCTGATTTCTTTCACGAGCGGCACCTTTACTCCCCCACCATTCCAGTGACGGGATAAAGGTGAATCACAACGCCGTGCTTTATTATATGCCAGTACATATAAGGGACACGTTTTTGTCCATATACGATCACTGTAGAAAAAAAGTCCCATAATTATAAAAAGGCACGATAAAGTAAATTTAATCGGTAAATGATCTGTAATTGATGAACCTATAATTTGTTCATAATAATAAATATAACAATAAAATTAACACCTTGTATTTAACATTGATGACAGTAACACGTGTTCCAGTGAATAGCATTAACACGTGTGCCATTGTTCATAAGTTTAACACGTGTTCCGTATTAGAATGTAACGGTGGTACCGATTAACGTTTGAAGATTTATGGTGAATTGTTTCATAAAGTATATAACTATGGTGAATTGGTACGAGTTAATATTTGTTTATAACATATCATTATAACGTTAAAATAACTGCTTATAACAGTGGATTTTAGGCTCTGCAAATGGCAGCCCCCTACTCAAATCATTTGTGGATGGTTCTACGTTATTCCTGTTTTTGTCCGCTTGCTGGAGACAAAAACAGGAATAATCTGCCTGCTAGGAGCTTTCGTCCCGTTTCTGATAGTTGAGTAAATCATTAATTTTAGTTGTCTTATATGGCAACCCCAATAAGCAGAAACCCACACTTTTATGGTCACAGAAGAAATGTGTGAGGTTTTTCTTCCTGATTGCCCCTGACGAAGCCATGAATAAAAGTATGATACATATTATGCAATCCCTGTTTTTCTCCTTGTTGATTTTTTTTACTTGCTTGTTTACATGTTTGTTTTGCAAGTTTTGTTCATTTTTATTTTTTAAATAATTAATTTTTTTTTATTTCTTAGCTTGCGTTTCTCTTGCTCTGACCTTGTATGTATTGAATTTTTTTTTTTTTATGCAGCCTTCAAGGCTTTAGAATTTCAGTATTCTGAATTGCAGCTGCAACTTTTAAACAGTTTCTATTGTAAATCATTTCCAGTAGTGGATCTTAGGCTCTCCAAATCTACAGGGCATATATTGGTACATAAAAATAGGACATAAAATGTTAATTAATACACATGATCTGAAATACATGCTAATCATGTGTCCAATTTTAGTTGAGCTGATTATTCAACGTACGACACTGCATTTGTCGTTGGATCATGAGGGTTTAAAACATTTTTCCCAATATACTTGAAAAATAGTTCCCCCAACTTTTTGATGGAGTTCTCAAGACCGGTGTGATATTGACCTTCAGTGAATGTGTTGTGGAATGCTGTGTTTAAAAGTACAGCTAACTTCACTTTGGAGTAGGAATTTCAATGAAAACTGGGAAGCTGTTTTTTACTGTTGCCCAGCACTACAGGGCATATACTGGTAAGTGGGACATAAAAGTGCTAATTAGTGCCTATGATCTGAAATATATGCTAACCATGTGTCCAATTTTAAATGAGCTGGCTATTCATCCTACAACACTGCATTTGTCGTTAGGGCGTAAGTCTTTACAACATATTTCCCAAAATATACTTAAAAACTAGTTCTCCCTCCTTCTGATGGTGTTTCTAAGGCCGGTGTGATATTGACCTGCTGCGAAAGAATTGTGGAATGCCCTGTTTAAAATGCTGGCTAACATCTGTTTGAAGTAGGAATTTCAATAGAAACTGGGAAGCTGTTTTGGGAAATTGTCCAGCACTATAGTGCATTTTTGGTAAGTGGGACAGAAGCATGTTATTTAATGTAAAGGATCTGAAATACATGACGTCCACGAGTCCATTTTTTAGAAGAGCTGACAATTCATCTTACGACATTTTATTTGTAATTAGGGTGTGAGGCTTTGAAACATATTTCCCAATATACTTCAAAATATATTTTCCCTTCTTTTGGAGTTTGTTCTGTAGCCCGGTGTGATATTGACCAGCAGCGAAAGAATTGTGGAACGCCCTATTTAGAAGTGCAGCCAATGTCTCCTTGGAGTAGGACTTTCAATTGAAACAGGGAAGTTGTTGCCCTGCACTACAGAACATATTAATTCTTTATGGTAAGCTGTTTTCTGAGGTTTTTGAGCACTATGGAGCATATATTGGTAAGTGGGACAGAAACATGTTATTTAATACACATGATCTGAAATACGTGCCGTCCATGTGTCCCATTTTTAGAAGAGCTGACTATTCATCTTATTACATTTCATTTGTCATTGGGGTGTGAGGCTTTATAACATATTTTCCAATATACTTCAGAATATATTTCCACATCTTTTGACACGTGTTCTCAAGCCATGTGTGATATTGGCCTGCAGCGAAAGAATTGTGGGATGCACTGTTTAAAAGTGTGGCTAACGTCTCTTTGGAGTACGAATTTCATTGAAAACTGGGAAATGGTTTTGCGCTGTTGCCCTGCTTTACAATACATATATTACTACATTATAAATAACAATTCCAGATATTATGAAAGGGAAGAAACGGCACTGGATACGAGCAAACTCACTGATCTAAAATGCTTTTCGCTTCAATGTGTGAGGACTGATTTTATCATTGGAAGTTTGAAGACCTTCTGTACAAGTATAGGATATCAAATAACGCCATTAATTCTTTAAAGTAAGTGGGAAAGAAAAATCTTATTTATTACACGCAATCTGAAATACATGCTGACAAAGTGTTTATTTTTAAAAGAGCTGATTATTGTTACCACATTTCATTTGCCATTGGGACATGGGACTTTGAAACATATTTTCCATTATACTATAAAAATAGTTCCCCCATCATTTGGAGGGTTTTCTGAAGCCCGGTGTGATATTGACCTGCAGCAAAAGAATTGTGGAATGCCCTGTTTAAAAGTGTGGCTAACATTTCTTTGAAGTAGGAATTTTGTTGAAAACTGGGAATCTGTTTTGGACTGTTGCCCTGCTTTACAATACATACATTTCTACATTATGAATGATAATTCTTGATGTTATGCCAAGGGAGACGAGGCTCTGGCTATGAGCAAACTCACTGATCTAAGATGATTTTTGCTTCAATGTTTGAGCACAGACCGTATCAATGGAAGTTTTAAGATCTTCTGAACAAGTAAAGGATATCAAATATAAGCCCATTAATATTTTATGGTAAGTGTGACAGAAAAATCTAATTTATTACACTGGATCTGAAATACTTGGTGACAAAGTGTTAATTTTTAGAAGAGCATATATATCGGTAAGTGCGACATAAAATTGTTTATTAACACACATGATCTGAAATACATGCTAATCATGTGTCCAGTTTTAGATTAGCTGACTATTCATCGTGCGACATTGCATTCGTAGTTGGGGCATTGAGGCTTTAAAACATTATTCCCAATATACTTCAAAACTAATTCCCCTGTCCTTGGTCCGTGTTCTTAAGGCAGGTGTGATATTGACTTGCAGCGAAAGAATTGTCGAATGCCCTGTTAAAATTCTGGCTAACATCTGTTTGAAGTAGAGATTTCAATGGAAACGGAAACTAGGAAGCTCTTTTGGGCAGTTGTCCAGCATTATAGGACATATATTGGAAAGTGGGACAGAAACATGTTATTTAATACACATTATCTGAAATACATGCTGTCCATTTTTTAGAAGAGCCGACTATTCATCTTACGACATTTCATTTGTCATTGGCGAGAGAGGCTCTAAAACATATTTCCCAATATATTTTGAAACAAATTCCCCGTCCTTTGAAGAGTCTTCTGAAGCCCAGTGTGATATTGACCTGCAGTGAAAGAATTGTGGAATGCCCTGTTTAAAAGTGTGGCTAACATTTCTTTGAAGTAGGAATTTTGTTGAAAACTGGGAATCTGTTTTGGACTGTTGCCCTGCTTTACAATACATACATTTCTACTTTATGAATGATAATTCTTGATGTTATGCCAAGGGAGACGAGGCTCTGGTTATGAGCAAACTGACTGATCTAAGATGATTTTTGCTTCAATGTTTGAGCACGGACCATATCAATGGAAGTTTTAAGATCTTCTGGACAAGTAAAGGATATCAAATATAAGCCCATTAATATTTTATGGTAAGTGTGACAGAAAAATCTAATTTATTACACTGGATCTGAAATACTTGGTGACAAAGTGTTAATTTTTAGAAGAGCATATATATCGGTAAGTGCGACATAAAATTGTTTATTAACACACATGATCTGAAATACATGCTAATCATGTGTCTAGTTTTAGATTAGCTGACTATTCATCGTGCAACATTGCATTCGTAGTTGGGGCATTGAGGCTTTAAAACATTATTCCCAATATACTTCAAAACTAATTCCCCTGTCCTTGGTCAGTGTTCTTAAGGCAGGTGTGATATTGACTTGCAGCGAAAGAATTGTGGAATGCGCTGTTTAAATTCTGGCTAACATCTGTTTGAAGTAGGAATTTCAATGGAAACGGAAACTGGGAAGCTCTTTTGGGCAGTTGTCCAGCATTATAGGACATATATTGGAAAGTGGGACAGAAACATGTTATTTAATACACAGGATCTGAAATACATGCTGTCCATTTTTTAGAAGAGCCGACTATTCATCTTACGACATTTCATTTGTCATTGGTGAGAGAGGCTTTAAAACATATTTCCCAATATATTTTGAAACAAATTCCCCCGTTCTTTGAAGAGTCTTCTGAAGCCCAGTGGAATATTGACCTGCAGCGAAATAATTGTGGAATGCCCTGTTTAGAAGTGCAGCTAATGTCTCTTTGGAGTAGAAATTTTAATTGAAACTGGGAAGCTGTTGCCCTGCTCTACAGGACATATATTTCTGTATTATAAATGATTATTCCAGAAGAGATGAAAGGGAAAATGTGGCACTGGCTCTGAGCAAACTTACTGATCTAAGATACATTTTGCTTGAATGTGTGAGCACTGATCATATCATTGGAAGTTTCAAACATTCTGGAAGAGTAAAGGATATCAAATAAGTTCATTAATGGTTAGTCGGCCATACAGATGTTATTTCATACTCCTTATTAAGAAATACAAATTATCTGAAATACATTCAGACCATGTGTCCATTTTTAGAAGAGCTGTCTATTTATATTATGACATTGCAATTGTCATTGGCGAGGGAGGGTTTGAAACATATTTCCCAATATATTTTGAAAGAAATTCCCCCGTCCTTTGAAGAGTCTTATGAAGCTCAGTGTGATATTGACCTGCAGCGAAAGAATTGTGGAATGCCCTGTTTAGAAATGCAGCTAATGTCTCTTTGGAATAAGAATTTCAATTGAAACTGGGAAGCTGTTGCCCTGCTCTACAGGACATGTATTTCTGCATTATGAATTATTATTCCAGAAGTGATGCAAGGAAAAGTGTTGCCCTGGCTCTGAGCAAACTTACAGATCTAAGATACATCTTGCTTGAATGTGTGAGCACTGATCATATGATTGGAAGTTTAAAGACCTTCTGGACAAGTAAAGAATATCAAATATAAGGTCATTAATTCTTTAGGGTAAGTGGGACAGAAAAATCTTATTCATCACACTGGATCTGAAATACTTGTTGATAAAGTGTTCATTTTTAGAAGAGCTGATTATTCTTACCACATTTAATTTGCCATTGGGACCTGAGACTTTGAAACATATTTCCCACAATATTATAAAAATTGTTCCCCCATCATTTGGAAGGTTTTCTGAAGCCTGGGGTGATATTGACCTACCGCAAAAGAATTGTGGAATACCCTGTTTACAGTTCTGGCTAACATCTGTTTGAAGTAGGAATTTCAATGGAAACTGGAAAGCTGTTTTGGGCAATTGTCCAGCACCATAGTGCATATATTGGAAAGTGGGACAGAAACATGTTATTTAATACACAGGATCTGAAATACATGCTGTCCATGTGTCCATTTTTTAGAAGAGCTGACTATTCGTCTTACGAAATTTCATTTGTCATTCGGGTGTGACGCTTTAAAACATATTTACCAAATTACTTTAAAACTAGATTCCCCATCCATTGGATGGTGTTTTTAAGGCCGATCTGATATTGACTTGCAATGAAAGAATTGTGGAATGCCCTGTTTAGAAGTGCAGCTCATGTCTCTTTGGAGTAGAAATTTCAATTGAAACTCGGACGCTGTTGCCTTGCTTTACAGGACATATATTTCTGCATTATAAATGATTATTCCAGAAGTGATGAAAGGAAAAACGTGGTACTGGCTCTGAGCAAACTTACTGATCTAAAATACATTTTGCTTGAATGTGTGAGCACTGATCATATCATTGGAAGTTTCAAACATTCTGGAAGAGTAAAGCATATCAAATAAGTTCATTAATGGTTAGTCGGCCATACAGATGTTATTTCATACTCCTTCATAATAAATACAAATGATCCGAAATACATTCAGACCATGTGTCCGTTTTTAGAAGAACTGCCTATTCATCTTATGACATTGCATTTGTCATTGGTGAGGGAGGCTTTGAAACACATTACAAAATATATTTCGAAACAAATTTCCCCATCCTTTGAATAGTCTTCTGAAGCCCAGTGTGATGTTGACCTGCAGTGAAAGAATTGTGGATTGCCCTGTTTAAAGGTGGCTAACATTTCTTTGGAGTAGAAATTTTGTTGAAAATTGGGGAGCCGTTTTGCACGGTTGCCCTGCTTTACAATACATATATTTCTACATTATGAATGATAATTCCAGATGTTATGAAAAGGGAGACGAGGCTCAGGCTATGAGCAAACTCACTGATCTAAGATGATTTTTGCTTCAATGTTTGAGGATGAACCATATAAATGGAAGTTTGAAGACCTTCTGGACAAGTAAAGGATATCAAATATAAGGCCATTAATTCTTTATGGTAAGTGGGACAGAAAAATCTAATTTATTACACTGGATCTGAAATACTTGGTGACAAAAATGTTCATTTTTAGAAGAGCTAATTATTCTTGCAACATTTGATTTGCCATTGGGGCATGAGACATTGAAAAATAGTTCCCCTGTCATTTCGAGGGTCTTTTGAAGCCTGGTGTCATATTGACCTGCAGCGAAAAAATTGTGGAATGCTCTGTTTAAATTCTGGCTGACTTCAGTTTGGAGTAGGAATTTCAATGGAAACTGGGAAGCTGTTTTGGGCAATTGTCCAGCATATAGGGCATATATTGGAAAGTGGGACAGAAACATGTTATTTAATACACAGGATCTGAAATACATGCTGTCCATTTTGTAGAAGATATGACTGTTCATCTTACGACATTTCATTTGTAATTGGGGTGTGAGGCTTTAAAACATATTTACCAATATTCTTTAAAACTAGTCTCCCCATCCGTTGGATGGTGTTCTTAAAGCCAGTGTGATATTGACTCACAGCGAAAGAATTGTGGAATGCCCTGTTTAGAAGTGCAGCTAATGTCTCTTTGGAATAAGAATTTCAATTGAAACTGGGAAGCTGTTGCCCTGCTCTACAGGACATGTATTTCTGCATTATAAATTATTATTCCAGACGTGATGAAAGGAAAAACGTGGTACTGGCTCTGAGCAAAGTTACTGATCTAAAATACATTTTGCTTGAATGTGTGAGCACTGATCATATGATTGGAAGTTTGAAGACCTTCTGGACAAGTAAAGAATATCAAATAAGGTCATTAATTCTTTAGGGTAAGTGGGACAGAAAAATCTTATTCATTACACTGGATCTGAAATACTTGCTGATAAAGTGTTCATTTTTAGAAGAGCTGATTATTCTTAATACATTTAATTTGCCATTGGGACATGAGACTTTGAAACATATTTTCCACAATACTATAAAAATAGTTCCCCCATCATTTGGAAGGTTTTCTGAAGCCCGGTGTGATATTGACCTACCGCAAAAGAAATGTGGAATACCCTGTTTACAGTTCTGGCTAACATCTGTTCAAAGTAGGAATTGCAATGGAAACTGGAAAGCTGTTTTGGGCAATTGTCCAGCACTATAGTGCATATATTGTGTAACGTACCAGGAGATGTGACGTACCTGCCAGAAGGACGCACACGAGGGAGATGATGTAACGTACCAGGAGATGTGACGTACCTGCCAGAAGGACGCACACGACATAAAGGCAGATAGGAATCAGAATAATCGTCTGCGTAGTTTAGTTGGTAGAGCGACTTGTTCCGGAATAAGCGGCCTCGGGTTCGAATCCCGGCGTAGACCAAAAATGACGGAGAAATTTACTTCGTTATAATGGCGCCCGAACTATCCGGATGACCCGGCCGTTCAAAATCTCGCATTGGTGTGATGTTATTTCCACACCGCGAGACAGGAAAAATCAGAGAATTCCTTCTCCAGCACTTCGACAAAAAAAAAAAAATAAATAAATAAAAATAAGGGGGAGATGATGTAACGTACCAGGAGATGTGACGTACCTGCCAGAAGGACGCACACGACATAAAAGCAGATAGGAATCAGAATAAAATGTCCGCGTAGCTCAACTGGTAGAGTGACTTATTCAGGAATGAGGGGATCCGGGTTCGAATCCTGGCGTGGACAGAAATGACGGAGAAATCTACTTCGTAATAATTGGAAAGTGGGACAGAAACATGTATTTAATACACAGGATCTGAAATACCTGCTGTCATGTGTCCATTTTTTAGAAGAGCTGACTATTCGTCTTACGACATTTCATTTGTCATTGGGGTGTGACGCTTTAAAACATATTTACCAATTTACTTTAAAACTAGATTCCCCATCCATTGGATGGTGTTTTTAAGGCCGATCTGATATTGACTTGCAATGAAAGAATTGTGGAAGGCCCTGTTTAGAAGTGCAGCTCATGTCTCTTTGGAGTAGAAATTTCAATTGAAACTCGGACGCTGTTGCCCTGCTTTACAGGATATATATTTCTGCATTATAAATGATTATTCCAGAAGTGATGAACGGAAAAACGTGGTACTGGCTCTGAGCAAAGTTACTGATCTAAAATACATTTTGCTTGAATGTGTGAGCACTGATCATATCATTGGAAGTTTGAAACATTCTGGAAGAGTAAAGGATATCAAATAAGTTCATTAATGCCTAATGGTTAGTCAGACATACAGATGTTATTTCATACTTCTTCATAATAAAAACAAATGATCTGAAATTCATTCAGACCATGTGTCTAATTTTAGAAGAGCTGTCTATTCATCTTTTGACATTGCATTTGCCACTGGCGAGGGAGGCTTTGAAACATATTTTGCAATATATTTTGAAATAAATTCCCCCGTCCTTTGAAGAGTCTTCTGAAGCCCAGTGTGATATTGACCTGCAGTGAAAGAATTGTGGAATGCCCTGTTTAAAAGTGTGGCTAACATTTCTTGCAAGTAGGAATTTCCTTGAAAACTGGGAATCTGTTTTGGACTGTTGCCCTGCTTTACAATACATACATTTCTACATTATGAATGATAATTCTTGATGTTATGCCAAGGGAGTCGAGGCTCTGGCTATGAGCAAACTCACTGATCTAAGATGATTTTTGCTTCAATGTTTGAGCACGGACAGTATCAATGGAAGTTTGAAGATCTTCTGGACAAATAAAGGATATCAAATATAAGCCCATTAATATTTTATGGTAAGTGTGACAGAAAAATCTAATTTTTTACACTGGATCTGAAATACTTGGTGACAAAGTGTTAATTTTTAGAAGAGCATATATATCGGTAAGTGCGACATAAAATTGTTTATTAATACACATGATCTGAAATACATGCTAATCATGTGTCCAGTTTTAGATTAGCTGACTATTCATCGTGCGACATTGCATTCGTAGTTGGGGCATTGAGGCTTTAAAACATTATTCCCAATATACTTCAAAACTAATTATCCTGTCCTTGGTCAGTGTTCTTAAGGCAGGTGTGATATTGACTTGCAGCGAAAGAATTGTCGAATGCCCTGTTAAAATTCTGGCTAACATCTGTTTGAAGTAGGAATTTCAATGGAAACGGAAACTGGGAAGCTCTTTTGGGCAGTTGTCCAGCATTATAGGACATATATTGGAAAGTGGGACAGAAACATGTTATTTAATACACAGGATCTGAAATACATGCTGTTCATTTTTTAGAAGAGCCGACTATTCATCTTACGACATTTCATTTGTCATTGGCGAGAGAGGCTTTAAAACATATTTCCCAATATATTTTGAAACAAATTCCCCCGTCCTTTGAAGAGTCTTCTGAAGCCCAGTGTGAGATTGACCTGCAGCGAAAGAATTGTGGAATGCCCTGTTTAGAAGTGCAGCTAATGTCTCTTTGGAGTAGAAATTTCAATTGAAACTGGGAAGCTGTTGCCCTGCTCTACAGGACATATATTTCTGCATTATAAATGATTATTCCAGAAGAGATGAAAGGAAAAACGTGGCACTGGCTCTGAGCAAACTTACTGATCTAAGATACATTTTGCTTTAGTGTGTGAGCACTGATCATATCATTGGAAGTTTCAAACATTCTGGAAGAGTAAAGGATAACAAATAAGTTCATTAATGGTTAGTCAGACATACCAATGTTATTTCATACTCCTTCATAAGAAATACAAATGATCTGAAATACATTCAGACCATGTGTCTATTTTTAGAAGAGCTGTCTATTCATCTTTTGACATTGCATTTTCCATTGGCGAGGGAGGCTTTGAAACATATGTTCCAATATATTTTGAAACTAATGCCACCGTCCTTTGAAGAGTCTTTTGAAGCCCAGTGTGATTCTCACTTGCAGCGAAAGAATTGTGGAATGCCCTGTTTAAAAGTGTGGCTAACGTTCCTTTCATTGATAACTGGGGAGCTGTTTTGCACTGTTTCCCTGCTTTACAATACATATATTTCTACATTATGAATGATAATTCCAGATGTTATGAAAAGGGAGGCGATGCTCTGGCTATGAGCAAACTCACTCATCTAAGATGATTTTTGCTTTAATGTTTGAGCACGGACCATATCAATGGAAGTTTGAGACATTCTGGACAAGTAAAGGATATCAAATATAAGGCCATTATTTCTTTATGGTAAGTGGGAGAGAAAAATCTAATTTATTACATTGCGTCAGAAATACTTGCTGACAAAGTGTTCATTTTTAGAAGAGCTGATTATTCTTACAACATTTGATTTGCCATTGGGACATGAGATGTTGAAACATATTTCCTATTATACTATAAAAATAGTTCCTCTGTCATTTGGAGGGTCTTTTGAAGCCCGGTGTGATATTGACCCACAGCAAAATAATTGTGGAATGCCCTGTTTAAATTCTGGGTAACTTCTGTTTGGAGTAGGAATTTCAATGGAAACTGGGAAGCTGTTTTGGGAAATTGTCCAGCACTATAGGGCATATATTGGAAATTGGGACAGAAACATGTTATTTAATACACAGGTTCTAAAATACAGGCTGTCCATGTGTCCAATTTTTAGAAGAGCTGACTATTCATCTTACGACATTTTATATGTCATTGGCGAGGGAGGCTTTGAAACATATTTCCCAATCTATTTCGAAACAAATTCCTCGGTCCTTTGAAGAGTCTTCTGAAGCCCAGTGTCATATTGACCTGCAGCGAAAGAATTGTGGAATGCCCTGTTTAAATTCTGGATAACATCTGTTTGAAGTAGGAATTTCAATGGAAACAGAAACTGGAAAGCTCTTTTGGGCAGTTGTCCAGCATTATAGGGCATATATTGGAAAGTGGGACAGAAACATGTTATTTAATACACAGGATCTAAATTACATGCTGTCCATGTGTCCAATTTTTAGAAGAGCTGACTATTCATCTTACGACATTTCATTTGTCATTGGGGTGTGAGGCTTTAAAACATATTTACCAATATACTTTAAAACTAGTTCCTGTCGTCCATTGGATGGTGTTCTTGAGGCCGGTCTGATATTGACTTGCAGCAAATGAATTGTGGAATGCCCAGTTTAGAAGTGCAGCTAATGTCTCTTTGGAGTAGAAATTTCAATTGAAACTGGGAAGCTGTTGCCCTGCTCTACAGGACATATATTTCTGCATTATAAATGACTATTCCAGAAGTGATGAAAGGAAAAACATGGCACTGGCTCTGAGCAAACTTACAGATCTAAGATGCATTTCGCTTGAATGTGTGAGAACTGATCATATCATTGGAAGTTTCAAACATTCTGGAAGAGTAAAGCATATCAAATAAGTTCATTAATGGTTAGTCGGCCATACAGATGTTATTTCATACTCCTTCATAATAAATACAAATGATCCGAAATACATTCAGACCATGTGTCCATTTTTAGAAGAACTGCCTATTCATCTTATGACATTGCATTTGTCATTGGTGAGGGAGGCTTTGAAACACATTCCACAATATATTTCGAAACAAATTTCCCCATCCTTTGAAGAGTCTTCTGAAGCCCAGTGTGATGTTGACCTGCAGTGAAAGAATTGTGGATTGCCCTGTTTAAAGGTGGCTAACATTTCTTTGGAGTAGAAATTTTGTTGAAAATTGGGGAGCCGTTTTGCACGGTTGCCCTGCTTTACAATACATATATTTCTACATTATGAATGATAATTCCAGATGTTATGAAAAGGGAGACGAGGCTCAGGCTATGAGCAAACTCACTGATCTAAGATGATTTTTGCTTCAATGTTTGAGGATGAACCATATAAATGGAAGTTTGAAGACCTTCTGGACAAGTAAAGGATATCAAATATAAGGCCATTAATTCTTTATGGTAAGTGGGACAGAAAAATCTAATTTATTACACTGGATCTGAAATACTTGGTGACAAAAATGTTCATTTTTAGAAGAGCTAATTATTCTTGCAACATTTGATTTGCCATTGGGGCATGAGACATTGAAAAATATTTCCCATTATACTATAAAAATAGTTCCCCTGTCATTTCGAGGGTCTTTTGAAGCCTGGTGTCATATTGACCTGCAGCGAAAAAATTGTGGAATGCTCTGTTTAAATTCTGGCTGACTTCTGTTTGGAGTAGGAATTTCAATGGAAACTGGGAAGCTGTTTTGGGCAATTGTCCAGCATATAGGGCATATATTGGAAAGTGGGACAGAAACATGTTATTTAATACACAGGATCTGAAATACATGCTGTCCATTTTGTAGAAGATATGACTGTTCATCTTACGACATTTCATTTGTAATTGGGGTGTGAGGCTTTAAAACATATTTACCAATATTCTTTAAAACTAGTCTCCCCATCCGTTGGATGGTGTTCTTAAAGCCAGTGTGATATTGACTCACAGCGAAAGAATTGTGGAATGCCCTGTTTAGAAGTGCAGCTAATGTCTCTTTGGAATAAGAATTTCAATTGAAACTGGGAAGCTGTTGCCCTGCTCTACAGGACATGTATTTCTGCATTATAAATTATTATTCCAGATGTGATGAAAGGAAAAACGTGGTACTGGCTCTGAGCAAAGTTACTGATCTAAAATACATTTTGCTTGAATGTGTGAGCACTGATCATATGATTGGAAGTTTGAAGACCTTCTGGACAAGTAAAGAATATCAAATAAGGTCATTAATTCTTTAGGGTAAGTGGGACAGAAAAATCTTATTCATTACACTGGATCTGAAATACTTGCTGATAAAGTGTTCATTTTTAGAAGAGCTGATTATTCTTAATACATTTAATTTGCCATTGGGACATGAGACTTTGAAACATATTTTCCACAATACTATAAAAATAGTTCCCCCATCATTTGGAAGGTTTTCTGAAGCCCGGTGTGATATTGACCTACCGCAAAAGAAATGTGGAATACCCTGTTTACAGTTCTGGCTAACATCTGTTCAAAGTAGGAATTGCAATGGAAACTGGAAAGCTGTTTTGGGCAATTGTCCAGCACTATAGTGCATATATTGTGTAACGTACCAGGAGATGTGACGTACCTGCCAGAAGGACGCACACGAGGGAGATGATGTAACGTACCAGGAGATGTGACGTACCTGCCAGAAGGACGCACACGACATAAAGGCAGATAGGAATCAGAATAATCGTCTGCGTAGTTTAGTTGGTAGAGCGACTTGTTCCGGAATAAGCGGCCTCGGGTTCGAATCCCGGCGTAGACCAAAAATGACGGAGAAATTTACTTCGTTATAATGGCGCCCGAACTATCCGGATGACCCGGCCGTTCAAAATCTCGCATTGGTGTGATGTTATTTCCACACCGCGAGACAGGAAAAATCAGAGAATTCCTTCTCCAGCACTTCGACAAAAAAAAAAAAAATAAAATAAAAATAAGGGGGAGATGATGTAACGTACCAGGAGATGTGACGTACCTGCCAGAAGGACGCACACGAGGGAGATGATGTAACGTACCAGGAGATGTGACGTACCTGCCAGAAGGACGCACACGACATAAAAGCAGATAGGAATCAGAATAAAATGTCCGCGTAGCTCAACTGGTAGAGTGACTTATTCAGGAATGAGGGGATCCGGGTTCGAATCCTGGCGTGGACAGAAATGACGGAGAAATCTACTTCGTAATAATTGGAAAGTGGGACAGAAACATGTATTTAATACACAGGATCTGAAATACCTGCTGTCATGTGTCCATTTTTTAGAAGAGCTGACTATTCGTCTTACGACATTTCATTTGTCATTGGGGTGTGACGCTTTAAAACATATTTACCAATTTACTTTAAAACTAGATTCCCCATCCATTGGATGGTGTTTTTAAGGCCGATCTGATATTGACTTGCAATGAAAGAATTGTGGAAGGCCCTGTTTAGAAGTGCAGCTCATGTCTCTTTGGAGTAGAAATTTCAATTGAAACTCGGACGCTGTTGCCCTGCTTTACAGGATATATATTTCTGCATTATAAATGATTATTCCAGAAGTGATGAACGGAAAAACGTGGTACTGGCTCTGAGCAAAGTTACTGATCTAAAATACATTTTGCTTGAATGTGTGAGCACTGATCATATCATTGGAAGTTCGAAACATTCTGGAAGAGTAAAGGATATCAAATAAGTTCATTAATGCCTAATGGTTAGTCAGACATACAGATGTTATTTCATACTTCTTCATAATAAAAACAAATGATCTGAAATTCATTCAGACCATGTGTCTAATTTTAGAAGAGCTGTCTATTCATCTTTTGACATTGCATTTGCCACTGGCGAGGGAGGCTTTGAAACATATTTTGCAATATATTTTGAAATAAATTCCCCCGTCCTTTGAAGAGTCTTCTGAAGCCCAGTGTGATATTGACCTGCAGTGAAAGAATTGTGGAATGCCCTGTTTAAAAGTGTGGCTAACATTTCTTTGAAGTAGGAATTTCCTTGAAAACTGGGAATCTGTTTTGGACTGTTGCCCTGCTTTACAATACATACATTTCTACATTATGAATGATAATTCTTGATGTTATGCCAAGGGAGACGAGGCTCTGGCTATGAGCAAACTCACTGATCTAAGATGATTTTTGCTTCAATGTTTGAGCACGGACAGTATCAATGGAAGTTTGAAGATCTTCTGGACAAATAAAGGATATCAAATATAAGCCCATTAATATTTTATGGTAAGTGTGACAGAAAAATCTAATTTTTTACACTGGATCTGAAATACTTGGTGACAAAGTGTTAATTTTTAGAAGAGCATATATATCGGTAAGTGCGACATAAAATTGTTTATTAATACACATGATCTGAAATACATGCTAATCATGTGTCCAGTTTTAGATTAGCTGACTATTCATCGTGCGACATTGCATTCGTAGTTGGGGCATTGAGGCTTTAAAACATTATTCCCAATATACTTCAAAACTAATTATCCTGTCCTTGGTCAGTGTTCTTAAGGCAGGTGTGATATTGACTTGCAGCGAAAGAATTGTCGAATGCCCTGTTAAAATTCTGGCTAACATCTGTTTGAAGTAGGAATTTCAATGGAAACGGAAACTGGGAAGCTCTTTTGGGCAGTTGTCCAGCATTATAGGACATATATTGGAAAGTGGGACAGAAACATGTTATTTAATACACAGGATCTGAAATACATGCTGTTCATTTTTTAGAAGAGCCGACTATTCATCTTACGACATTTCATTTGTCATTGGCGAGAGAGGCTTTAAAACATATTTCCCAATATATTTTGAAACAAATTCCCCCGTCCTTTGAAGAGTCTTCTGAAGCCCAGTGTGAGATTGACCTGCAGCGAAAGAATTGTGGAATGCCCTGTTTAGAAGTGCAGCTAATGTCTCTTTGGAGTAGAAATTTCAATTGAAACTGGGAAGCTGTTGCCCTGCTCTACAGGACATATATTTCTGCATTATAAATGATTATTCCAGAAGAGATGAAAGGAAAAACGTGGCACTGGCTCTGAGCAAACTTACTGATCTAAGATACATTTTGCTTTAATGTGTGAGCACTGATCATATCATTGGAAGTTTCAAACATTCTGGAAGAGTAAAGGATAACAAATAAGTTCATTAATGGTTAGTCAGACATACCAATGTTATTTCATACTCCTTCATAAGAAATACAAATGATCTGAAATACATTCAGACCATGTGTCTATTTTTAGAAGAGCTGTCTATTCATCTTTTGACATTGCATTTTCCATTGGCGAGGGAGGCTTTGAAACATATGTTCCAATATATTTTGAAACTAATGCCACCGTCCTTTGAAGAGTCTTCTGAAGCCCAGTGTGATATTGACTTGCAGCGAAAGAATTGTGGAATGCCCTGTTTAAAAGTGTGGCTAACGTTCCTTTCATTGATAACTGGGGAGCTGTTTTGCACTGTTTCCCTGCTTTACAATACATATATTTCTACATTATGAATGATAATTCCAGATGTTATGAAAAGGAGGCGATGCTCTGGCTATGAGCAAACTCACTCATCTAAGATGATTTTTGCTTTAATGTTTGAGCACGGACCATATCAATGGAAGTTTGAGACATTCTGGACAAGTAAAGGATATCAAATATAAGGCCATTATTTCTTTATGGTAAGTGGGAGAGAAAAATCTAATTTATTACATTGCGTCAGAAATACTTGCTGACAAAGTGTTCATTTTTAGAAGAGCTGACTATTCATCTTACGACATTTCATTTGTCATTGGGGTGTGAGGCTTTAAAACATATTTCCCAATATATTTTGAAACAAATTCCCCTGTCCTTTGAAGAGTCTTCTGAAGCCCAGTGTGATATTGACCTGCAGCGAAAGAATTGTGGAATGCCCTGTTTAGAAGTGCAGCTAATGTCTCTTTGGAGTAGAAATTTCAATTGAAACTGGGAAGCTGTTTTGGGAAATTGTCCAGCACAATAGGACATATATTTCTGCATTATAAATGATTATTCCAGAAGAGATGAAAGGAAAAACGTGGCACTGGCTCTGAGCAAACTTACTGATCTAAGATACATTTTGCTTTAGTGTGTGAGCACTGATCATATCATTGGAAGTTTCAAACATTCTGGAAGAGTAAAGGATAACAAATAAGTTCATTAATGGTTAGTCAGACATACCAATGTTATTTCATACTCCTTCATAAGAAATACAAATGATCTGAAATACATTCATACCATGTGTCTATTTTTAGAAGAGCTGTCTATTCATCTTATGACATTGCAATTGTCATTGGCGAGGGAGGGTTTGAAACATATTTCCCAATATATTTTGAAAGAAATTCCTCCGTCCTTTGAAGAGTCTTATGAAGCTCAGTGTGATATTGACCTGCAGCGAAAGAATTGTGGAATGCCCTGTTTAGAAGTGCAGCTAATGTCTCTTTGGAATAAGAATTTCAATTGAAACTGGGAAGCTGTTGCCCTGCTCTACAGGACATGTATTTCTGCATTATAAATTATTATTCCAGAAGTGATGCAAGGAAAAGTGTTGCCCTGCTCTGAGCAAACTTACAGATCTAAGATACATCTTGCTTGAATGTGTGAGCACTGATCATATGATTGGAAGTTTAAAGACCTTCTGGACAAGTAAAGAATATCAAATAAGGTCATTAATTCTTTAGGGTAAGTGGGACAGAAAAATCTTATTTATTACACTGGATCTGAAATACTTGTTGATAAAGTGTTCATTTTTAGAAGAGCTGATTATTCTTACCACATTTAATTTGCCATTGGGACCTGAGACTTTGAAACATATTTCCCACAATATTATAAAAATAGTTCCCCCATCATTTGGAAGGTTTTCTGAAGCCTGGGGTGATATTGACCTACCGCAAAAGAATTGTGGAATACCCTGTTTACAGTTCTGGCTAACATCTGTTCGAAGTAGGAATTTCAATGGAAAATGGAAAGCTGTTTTGAGCATTTGTCCAGCACTATAGTGCATATATTTGAAAGTGGGACAGAAACATGTTATTTAATACACAGGATCTGAAATTACATGCTGTCCATGTGTCCATTTTGTAGAAGATCTGACTGTTCATCTTACGTTATTCCATTTGTCATTGGGGTGTGAGGCTTGAAAACATATTTACCAATTTACTTTAAAACTAGATCCCCCATCCATTGGATGGTGTTTTTAAGGCCGATCTGATATTGACTTGCAATGAAAGAATTGTGGAATGCCCTGTTTAGAAGTGCAGCTCATGTCTCTTTGGAGTAGAAATTTCAATTGAAACTCGGACGCTGTTGCCCTGCTTTACAGGACATATATATCTGCATTATAAATGATTATTCCAGAAGTCATGAAAGGAAAAACGTGGTACTGGCTCTGAGCAAACTTACTGATCTAAAATACATTTTGCTTGAATGTGTGAGCACTGATCATATCATTGGAAGTTCGAAACATTCTGGAAGAGTAAAGGATATCAAATAAGTTCATTAATGCTTAATGGTTAGTCAGACATACAGATGTTATTTCATACTTCTTCATAATAAAAACAAATGATCTGAAATTCATTCAGACCATGTGTCCAATTTTAGAAGAGCTGTCTATTCATCTTTTGACATTGCATTTGCCACTGGCGAGGGAGGCTTTGAAACATATTTCCCAATATGTTTTGAAATAAATTCCCCGTCCTTTGAAGAGTCTTCTGAAGCCCAGTGTGATATTGACCTGCAGTGAAAGAATTGTGGAATGCCCTGTTTAAAAGTGTGGCTAACATTTCTTTGAAGTAGGAATTTTGTTGAAAACTGGGAATCTGTTTTGGACTGTTGCCCTGCTTTACAATACATACATTTCTACATTATGAATGATAATTCTTGATGTTATGCCAAGGGAGACGAGGCTCTGGCTATGAGCAAACTCACTGATCTAAGATGATTTTTGCTTCAATGTTTGAGCACAGACCGTATCAATGGAAGTTTTAAGATCTTCTGAACAAGTAAAGGATATCAAATATAAGCCCATTAATATTTTATGGTAAGTGTGACAGAAAAATCTAATTTATTACACTGGATCTGAAATACTTGGTGACAAAGTGTTAATTTTTAGAAGAGCATATATATCGGTAAGTGCGACATAAAATTGTTTATTAACACACATGATCTGAAATACATGCTAATCATGTGTCCAGTTTTAGATTAGCTGACTATTCATCGTGCAACATTGCATTCGTAGTTGGGGCATTGAGGCTTTAAAACATTATTCCCAATATACTTCAAAACTAATTCCCCTGTCCTTGGTCAGTGTTCTTAAGGCAGGTGTGATATTGACTTGCAGCGAAAGAATTGTGGAATGCGCTGTTTAAATTCTGGCTAACATCTGTTTGAAGTAGGAATTTCAATGGAAACGGAAACTGGGAAGCTCTTTTGGGCAGTTGTCCAGCATTATAGGACATATATTGGAAAGTGGGACAGAAACATGTTATTTAATACACAGGATCTGAAATACATGCTGTCCATTTTTTAGAAGAGCCGACTATTCATCTTACGACATTTCATTTGTCATTGGCGAGAGAGGCTTTAAAACATATTTCCCAATATATTTTGAAACAAATTCCCCCGTCCTTTGAAGAGTCTTCTGAAGCCCAGTGTGATATTGACCTGCAGCGAAAGAATTGTGGAATGCCCTGTTTAGAAGTGCAGCTAATGTCTCTTTGGAGTAGAAATTTCAATTGAAACTGGGAAGCTGTTGCCCTGCTCTACAGGACATATATTTCTGCATTATAAATGATTATTCCAGAAGAGATGAAAGGGAAAATGTGGCACTGGCTCTGAGCAAACTTACTGATCTAAGATACATTTTGCTTGAATGTGTGAGCACTGATCATATCATTGGAAGTTTCAAACATTCTGGAAGAGTAAAGGATATCAAATAAGTTCATTAATGGTTAGTCAGACATACAGATGTTATTTCATACTCCTTATTAAGAAATACAAATTATCTGAAATACATTCAGACCATGTGTCCATTTTTAGAAGAGCTGTCTATTCATCTTATGACATTGCAATTGTCATTGGCGAGGGAGGGTTTGAAACATATTTCCCAATATATTTTGAAAGAAATTCCCCCGTCCTTTGAAGAGTCTTATGAAGCTCAGTGTGATATTGACCTGCAGCGAAAGAATTGTGGAATGCCCTGTTTAGAAGTGCAGCTAATGTCTCTTTGGAATAAGAATTTCAATTGAAACTGGGAAGCTGTTGCCCTGCTCTACAGGACATGTATTTCTTCATTATAAATTATTATTCCAGAAGTGATGCAAGGAAAAGTGTTGCCCTGCTCTGAGCAAACTTACAGATCTAAGATACATCTTGCTTGAATGTGTGAGCACTGATCATATGATTGGAAGTTTAAAGACCTTCTGGACAAGTAAAGAATATCAAATAAGGTCATTAATTCTTTAGGGTAAGTGGGACAGAAAAATCTTATTTATTACACTGGATCTGAAATACTTGTTGATAAAGTGTTCATTTTTAGAAGAGCTGATTATTCTTACCACATTTAATTTGCCATTGGGACCTGAGACTTTGAAACATATTTCCCACAATATTATAAAAATAGTTCCCCCATCATTTGGAAGGTTTTCTGAAGCCTGGGGTGATATTGACCTACCGCAAAAGAATTGTGGAATACCCTGTTTACAGTTCTGGCTAACATCTGTTCGAAGTAGGAATTTCAATGGAAAATGGAAAGCTGTTTTGAGCATTTGTCCAGCACTATAGTGCATATATTTGAAAGTGGGACAGAAACATGTTATTTAATACACAGGATCTGAAATTCATGCGGTCCATGTGTCCATTTTGTAGAAGATCTGACTGTTCATCTTACGTTATTCCTTTTGTCATTGGGGTGTGAGGCTTGAAAACATATTTACCAATTTACTTTAAAACTAGATCCCCCATCCATTGGATGGTGTTTTTAAGGCCGATCTGATATTGACTTGCAATGAAAGAATTGTGGAATGCCCTGTTTAGAAGTGCAGCTCATGTCTCTTTGGAGTAGAAATTTCAATTGAAACTCGGACGCTGTGGCCCTGCTTTACAGGACATATATATCTGCATTATAAATGATTATTCCAGAAGTCATGAAAGGAAAAACGTGGTACTGGCTCTGAGCAAACTTACTGATCTAAAATACATTTTGCTTGAATGTGTGAGCACTGATCATATCATTGGAAGTTCGAAACATTCTGGAAGAGTAAAGGATATCAAATAAGTTCATTAATGCTTAATGGTTAGTCAGACATACAGATGTTATTTCATACTTCTTCATAATAAAAACAAATGATCTGAAATTCATTCAGACCATGTGTCCAATTTTAGAAGAGCTGTCTATTCATCTTTTGACATTGCATTTGCCACTGGCGAGGGAGGCTTTGAAACATATTTTGCAATATATTTTGAAATAAATTCCCCCGTCCTTTGAAGAGTCTTCTGAAGCCCAGTGTGATATTGACCTGCAGTGAAAGAATTGTGGAATGCCCTGTTTAAAAGTGTGGCTAACATTTCTTTGAAGTAGGAATTTTGTTGAAAACTGGGAATCTGTTTTGGACTGTTGCCCTGCTTTACAATACATACATTTCTACATTATGAATGATAATTCTTGATGTTATGCCAAGGGAGACGAGGCTCTGGCTATGAGCAAACTCACTGATCTAAGATGATTTTTGCTTCAATGTTTGAGCACAGACAGTATCAATGGAAGTTTGAAGATCTTCTGGACAAGTAAAGGATATCAAATATAAGCCCATTAATATTTTATGGTAAGTGTGACAGAAAAATCTAATTTTTTACACTGGATCTGAAATACTTGGTGACAAAGTGTTAATTTTTAGAAGAGCATATATATCGGTAAGTGCGACATAAAATTGTTTATTAATACACATGATCTGAAATACATGCTAATCATGTGTCCAGTTTTAGATTAGCTGACTATTCATCGTGCGACATTGCATTCGTAGTTGGGGCATTGAGGCTTTAAAACATTATTCCCAATATACTTCAAAACTAATTATCCTGTCCTTGGTCAGTGTTCTTAAGGCAGGTGTGATATTGACTTGCAGCGAAAGAATTGTCGAATGCCCTGTTAAAATTCTGGCTAACATCTGTTTGAAGTAGGAATTTCAATGGAAACGGAAACTGGGAAGCTCTTTTGGGCAGTTGTCCAGCATTATAGGACATATATTGGAAAGTGGGACAGAAACATGTTATTTAATACACAGGATCTGAAATACATGCTGTTCATTTTTTAGAAGAGCCGACTATTCATCTTACGACATTTCATTTGTCATTGGCGAGAGAGGCTTTAAAACATATTTCCCAATATATTTTGAAACAAATTCCCCCGTCCTTTGAAGAGTCTTCTGAAGCCCAGTGTGATATTGACCTGCAGCGAAAGAATTGTGGAATGCCCTGTTTAGAAGTGCAGCTAATGTCTCTTTGGAGTAGAAATTTCAATTGAAACTGGGAAGCTGTTGCCCTGCTCTACAGGACATATATTTCTGCATTATAAATGACTATTCCAGAAGTGATGAAAGGAAAAACATGGCACTGGCTCTGAGCAAACTTACAGATCTAAGATGCATTTCGCTTGAATGTGTGAGAACTGATCATATCATTGGAAGTTTCAAACATTCTGGAAGAGTAAAGCATATCAAATAAGTTCATTAATGGTTAGTCAGCCATACCAATGTTATTTCATACTCCTTCATAAGAAATACAAATGATCTGAAATACATTCATACCATGTGTCTATTTTTAGAAGAGCTGTCTATTCATCTTATGACATTGCATTTGTCATTGGCGAGGGAGGCTTTGAAACATATTTCCCAATATATTTCGAAACAAATTCCTCGGTCCTTTGAAGAGTCTTCTGAAGCCCAGTGTCATATTGACCTGCAGCGAAAGAATTGTGGAATGCCCTGTTTAAATTCTGGCTAACATCTGTTTGAAGTAGGAATTTCAATGGAAACTGGGAAGCTGTTTTGGGCAGTTGTCCAGCACTATAGGGCATATATTGGAAAGTGGGACAGAAACATGTTATTTAATACACAGGATCTGAAATTCATGCTGTCCATGTGTCCATTTTGTAGAAGATCTGACTATTCATCTTACGACATTTCATTTGTCATTGGGGTGTGAGGCTTTAAAACATATTTCCCAATATATTTTGAAACAAATTCCCCTGTCCTTTGAAGAGTCTTCTGAAGCCCAGTGTGATATTGACCTGCAGCGAAAGAATTGTGGAATGCCCTGTTTAGAAGTGCAGCTAATGTCTCTTTGGAGTAGAAATTTCAATTGAAACTGGGAAGCTGTTGCCCTGCTCTACAGGACATATATTTCTGCATTATAAATGATTATTCCAGAAGAGATGAAAGGAAAAACGTGGCACTGGCTCTGAGCAAACTTACTGATCTAAGATACATTTTGCTTTAATGTGTGAGCACTGATCATATCATTGGAAGTTTCAAACATTCTGGAAGAGTAAAGGATATCAAATAAGTTCATTAATGCTTAATGGTTAGTCAGACATACAGATGTTATTTCATACTCCTTCATAAGAAATACAAATGATCTGAAATACATTCAGACCATGTGTCCATTTTTAGAAGAGCTGTCTATTCATCTTATGACATTGCAATTGTCATTGGCGAGGGAGGGTTTGAAACATATTTCCCAATATATTTTGAAAGAAATTCCCCCGTCCTTTGAAGAGTCTTATGAAGCTCAGTGTGATATTGACCTGCAGCGAAAGAATTGTGGAATGCCCTGTTTAGAAGTGCAGCTAATGTCTCTTTGGAATAAGAATTTCAATTGAAACTGGGAAGCTGTTGCCCTGCTCTACAGGACATGTATTTCTTCATTATAAATTATTATTCCAGAAGTGATGCAAGGAAAAGTGTTGCCCTGCTCTGAGCAAACTTACAGATCTAAGATACATCTTGCTTGAATGTGTGAGCACTGATCATATGATTGGAAGTTTAAAGACCTTCTGGACAAGTAAAGAATATCAAATAAGGTCATTAATTCTTTAGGGTAAGTGGGACAGAAAAATCTTATTCATTACACTGGATCTGAAATACTTGTTGATAAAGTGTTCATTTTTAGAAGAGCTGATTATTCTTACCACATTTAATTTGCCATTGGGACCTGAGACTTTGAAACATATTTCCCACAATATTATAAAAATAGTTCCCCCATCATTTGGAAGGTTTTCTGAAGCCTGGGGTGATATTGACCTACCGCAAAAGAATTGTGGAATACCCTGTTTACAGTTCTGGCTAACATCTGTTCGAAGTAGGAATTTCAATGGAAACTGGAAAGCTGTTTTGAGCATTTGTCCAGCACTATAGTGCATATATTTGAAAGTGGGACAGAAACATGTTATTTAATACACAGGATCTGAAATTCATGCGGTCCATGTGTCCATTTTGTAGAAGATCTGACTGTTCATCTTACGACATTCCTTTTGTCATTGGGGTGTGAGGCTTGAAAACATATTTACCAATTTACTTTAAAACTAGATCCCCCATCCATTGGATGGTGTTTTTAAGGCCGATCTGATATTGACTTGCAATGAAAGAATTGTGGAATGCCCTGTTTAGAAGTGCAGCTCATGTCTCT
The DNA here is from genome assembly GCA_039090855.1 of Macrothele yani. Taxonomy (NCBI): domain Eukaryota; kingdom Metazoa; phylum Arthropoda; class Arachnida; order Araneae; family Macrothelidae; genus Macrothele; species Macrothele yani. The sequence goes on from JAYWMT010000139.1 coordinate 67,120, forward strand.
TTGGAGTAGAAATTTCAATTGAAACTCGGACGCTGTTGCCCTGCTTTACAGGACATATATATCTGCATTATAAATGATTATTCCAGAAGTCATGAAAGGAAAAACGTGGTACTGGCTCTGAGCAAACTTACTGATCTAAAATACATTTTGCTTGAATGTGTGAGCACTGATCATATCATTGGAAGTTCGAAACATTCTGGAAGAGTAAAGGATATCAAATAAGTTCATTAATGCTTAATGGTTAGTCAGACATACAGATGTTATTTCATACTTCTTCATAATAAAAACAAATGATCTGAAATTCATTCAGACCATGTGTCCAATTTTAGAAGAGCTGTCTATTCATCTTTTGACATTGCATTTGCCACTGGCGAGGGAGGCTTTGAAACATATTTCCCAATATGTTTTGAAATAAATTCCCCCGTCCTTTGAAGAGTCTTCTGAAGCCCAGTGTGATATTGACCTGCAGTGAAAGAATTGTGGAATGCCCTGTTTAAAAGTGTGGCTAACATTTCTTTGAAGTAGGAATTTTGTTGAAAACTGGGAATCTGTTTTGGACTGTTGCCCTGCTTTACAATACATACATTTCTACATTATGAATGATAATTCTTGATGTTATGCCAAGGGAGACGAGGCTCTGGCTATGAGCAAACTCACTGATCTAAGATGATTTTTGCTTCAATGTTTGAGCACAGACCGTATCAATGGAAGTTTTAAGATCTTCTGAACAAGTAAAGGATATCAAATATAAGCCCATTAATATTTTATGGTAAGTGTGACAGAAAAATCTAATTTATTACACTGGATCTGAAATACTTGGTGACAAAGTGTTAATTTTTAGAAGAGCATATATATCGGTAAGTGCGACATAAAATTGTTTATTAACACACATGATCTGAAATACATGCTAATCATGTGTCCAGTTTTAGATTAGCTGACTATTCATCGTGCAACATTGCATTCGTAGTTGGGGCATTGAGGCTTTAAAACATTATTCCCAATATACTTCAAAACTAATTCCCCTGTCCTTGGTCAGTGTTCTTAAGGCAGGTGTGATATTGACTTGCAGCGAAAGAATTGTGGAATGCGCTGTTTAAATTCTGGCTAACATCTGTTTGAAGTAGGAATTTCAATGGAAACGGAAACTGGGAAGCTCTTTTGGGCAGTTGTCCAGCATTATAGGACATATATTGGAAAGTGGGACAGAAACATGTTATTTAATACACAGGATCTGAAATACATGCTGTCCATTTTTTAGAAGAGCCGACTATTCATCTTACGACATTTCATTTGTCATTGGCGAGAGAGGCTTTAAAACATATTTCCCAATATATTTTGAAACAAATTCCCCCGTCCTTTGAAGAGTCTTCTGAAGCCCAGTGGAATATTGACCTGCAGCGAAAGAATTGTGGAATGCCCTGTTTAGAAGTGCAGCTAATGTCTCTTTGGAGTAGAAATTTTTAATTGAAACTGGGAAGCTGTTGCCCTGCTCTACAGGACATATATTTCTGTATTATAAATGATTATTCCAGAAGAGATGAAAGGGAAAATGTGGCACTGGCTCTGAGCAAACTTACTGATCTAAGATACATTTTGCTTGAATGTGTGAGCACTGATCATATCATTGGAAGTTTCAAACATTCTGGAAGAGTAAAGGATATCAAATAAGTTCATTAATGGTTAGTCGGCCATACAGATGTTATTTCATACTCCTTATTAAGAAATACAAATTATCTGAAATACATTCAGACCATGTGTCCATTTTTAGAAGAGCTGTCTATTCATCTTATGACAGTGCAATTGTCATTGGCGAGGGAGGGTTTGAAACATATTTCCCAATATATTTTGAAAGAAATTCCCCCGTCCTTTGAAGAGTCTTATGAAGCTCAGTGTGATATTGACCTGCAGCGAAAGAATTGTGGAATGCCCTGTTTAGAAGTGCAGCTAATGTCTCTTTGGAATAAGAATTTCAATTGAAACTGGGAAGCTGTTGCCCTGCTCTACAGGACATGTATTTCTTCATTATAAATTATTATTCCAGAAGTGATGCAAGGAAAAGTGTTGCCCTGCTCTGAGCAAACTTACAGATCTAAGATACATCTTGCTTGAATGTGTGAGCACTGATCATATGATTGGAAGTTTAAAGACCTTCTGGACAAGTAAAGAATATCAAATAAGGTCATTAATTCTTTAGGGTAAGTGGGACAGAAAAATCTTATTTATTACACTGGATCTGAAATACTTGTTGATAAAGTGTTCATTTTTAGAAGAGCTGATTATTCTTACCACATTTAATTTGCCATTGGGACCTGAGACTTTGAAACATATTTCCCACAATATTATAAAAATAGTTCCCCCATCATTTGGAAGGTTTTCTGAAGCCTGGGGTGATATTGACCTACCGCAAAAGAATTGTGGAATACCCTGTTTACAGTTCTGGCTAACATCTGTTCGAAGTAGGAATTTCAATGGAAAATGGAAAGCTGTTTTGAGCATTTGTCCAGCACTATAGTGCATATATTTGAAAGTGGGACAGAAACATGTTATTTAATACACAGGATCTGAAATTCATGCGGTCCATGTGTCCATTTTGTAGAAGATCTGACTGTTCATCTTACGTTATTCCTTTTGTCATTGGGGTGTGAGGCTTGAAAACATATTTACCAATTTACTTTAAAACTAGATCCCCCATCCATTGGATGGTGTTTTTAAGGCCGATCTGATATTGACTTGCAATGAAAGAATTGTGGAATGCCCTGTTTAGAAGTGCAGCTCATGTCTCTTTGGAGTAGAAATTTCAATTGAAACTCGGACGCTGTGGCCCTGCTTTACAGGACATATATATCTGCATTATAAATGATTATTCCAGAAGTCATGAAAGGAAAAACGTGGTACTGGCTCTGAGCAAACTTACTGATCTAAAATACATTTTGCTTGAATGTGTGAGCACTGATCATATCATTGGAAGTTCGAAACATTCTGGAAGAGTAAAGGATATCAAATAAGTTCATTAATGCTTAATGGTTAGTCAGACATACAGATGTTATTTCATACTTCTTCATAATAAAAACAAATGATCTGAAATTCATTCAGACCATGTGTCCAATTTTAGAAGAGCTGTCTATTCATCTTTTGACATTGCATTTGCCACTGGCGAGGGAGGCTTTGAAACATATTTCCCAATATATTTTGAAATAAATTCCCCCGTCCTTTGAAGAGTCTTCTGAAGCCCAGTGTGATATTGACCTGCAGTGAAAGAATTGTGGAATGCCCTGTTTAAAAGTGTGGCTAACATTTCTTTGAAGTAGGAATTTTGTTGAAAACTGGGAATCTGTTTTGGACTGTTGCCCTGCTTTACAATACATACATTTCTACATTATGAATGATAATTCTTGATGTTATGCCAAGGGAGACGAGGCTCTGGCTATGAGCAAACTCACTGATCTAAGATGATTTTTGCTTCAATGTTTGAGCACAGACCGTATCAATGGAAGTTTTAAGATCTTCTGAACAAGTAAAGGATATCAAATATAAGCCCATTAATATTTTATGGTAAGTGTGACAGAAAAATCTAATTTATTACACTGGATCTGAAATACTTGGTGACAAAGTGTTAATTTTTAGAAGAGCATATATATCGGTAAGTGCGACATAAAATTGTTTATTAATACACATGATCTGAAATACATGCTAATCATGTGTCCAGTTTTAGATTAGCTGACTATTCATCGTGCAACATTGCATTCGTAGTTGGGGCATTGAGGCTTTAAAACATTATTCCCAATATACTTCAAAACTAATTATCCTGTCCTTGGTCAGTGTTCTTAAGGCAGGTGTGATATTGACTTGCAGCGAAAGAATTGTGGAATGCCCTGTTTAAAATTCTGGCTAACATCTGTTTGAAGTAGGAATTTCAATGGAAACGGAAACTGGGAAGCTCTTTTGGGCAGTTGTCCAGCATTATAGGACATATATTGGAAAGTGGGACAGAAACATGTTATTTAATACACAGGATCTGAAATACATGCTGTTCATTTTTTAGAAGAGCCGACTATTCATCTTACGACATTTCATTTGTCATTGGCGAGAGAGGCTTTAAAACATATTTCCCAATATATTTTGAAACAAATTCCCCCGTCCTTTGAAGAGTCTTCTGAAGCCCAGTGTGAGATTGACCTGCAGCGAAAGAATTGTGGAATGCCCTGTTTAGAAGTGCAGCTAATGTCTCTTTGGAGTAGAAATTTCAATTGAAACTGGGAAGCTGTTGCCCTGCTCTACAGGACATATATTTCTGCATTATAAATGACTATTCCAGAAGTGATGAAAGGAAAAACATGGCACTGGCTCTGAGCAAACTTACAGATCTAAGATGCATTTTCGCTTGAATGTGTGAGAACTGATCATATCATTGGAAGTTTCAAACATTCTGGAAGAGTAAAGCATATCAAATAAGTTCATTAATGGTTAGTCGGCCATACCAATGTTATTTCATACTCCTTCATAAGAAATACAAATGATCTGAAATACATTCATACCATGTGTCTATTTTTAGAAGAGCTGTCTATTCATCTTATGACATTGCAATTGTCATTGGCGAGGGAGGCTTTGAAACATATTTCCCAATCTATTTCGAAACAAATTCCTCGGTCCTTTGAAGAGTCTTCTGAAGCCCAGTGTCATATTGACCTGCAGCGAAAGAATTGTGGAATGCCCTGTTTAAATTCTGGATAACATCTGTTTGAAGTAGGAATTTCAATGGAAACAGAAACTGGGAAGCTCTTTTGGGCAGTTGTCCAGCATTATAGGGCATATATTGGAAAGTGGGACAGAAACATGTTATTTAATACACAGGATCTAAATTACATGCTGTCCATGTGTCCAATTTTTAGAAGAGCTGACTATTCATCTTACGACATTTCATTTGTCATTGGGGTGTGAGGCTTTAAAACATATTTCCCAATATATTTTGAAACAAATTCCCCTGTCCTTTGAAGAGTCTTCTGAAGCCCAGTGTGATATTGACCTGCAGCGAAAGAATTGTGGAATGCCCTGTTTAGAAGTGCAGCTAATGTCTCTTTGGAGTAGAAATTTCAATTGAAACTGGGAAGCTGTTGCCCTGCTCTACAGGACATATATTTCTGCATTATAAATGATTATTCCAGAAGAGATGAAAGGAAAAACGTGGCACTGGCTCTGAGCAAACTTACTGATCTAAGATACATTTTGCTTTAGTGTGTGAGCACTGATCATATCATTGGAAGTTTCAAACATTCTGGAAGAGTAAAGGATATCAAATAAGTTCATTAATGGTTAGTCAGACATACCAATGTTATTTCATACTCCTTCATAAGAAATACAAATGATCTGAAATACATTCAGACCATGTGTCCATTTTTAGAAGAGCTGTCTATTCATCTTATGACATTGCAATTGTCATTGGCGAGGGAGGGTTTGAAACATATTTCCCAATATATTTTGAAAGAAATTCCCCCGTCCTTTGAAGAGTCTTATGAAGCTCAGTGTGATATTGACCTGCAGCGAAAGAATTGTGGAATGCCCTGTTTAGAAGTGCAGCTAATGTCTCTTTGGAATAAGAATTTCAATTGAAACTGGGAAGCTGTTGCCCTGCTCTACAGGACATGTATTTCTTCATTATAAATTATTATTCCAGAAGTGATGCAAGGAAAAGTGTTGCCCTGATCTGAGCAAACTTACAGATCTAAGATACATCTTGCTTGAATGTGTGAGCACTGATCATATGATTGGAAGTTTAAAGACCTTCTGGACAAGTAAAGAATATCAAATAAGGTCATTAATTCTTTAGGGTAAGTGGGACAGAAAAATCTTATTCATTACACTGGATCTGAAATACTTGTTGATAAAGTGTTCATTTTTAGAAGAGCTGATTATTCTTACCACATTTAATTTGCCATTGGGACCTGAGACTTTGAAACATATTTCCCACAATATTATAAAAATAGTTCCCCCATCATTTGGAAGGTTTTCTGAAGCCTGGGGTGATATTGACCTACCGCAAAGGAATTGTGGAATACCCTGTTTACAGTTCTGGCTAACATCTGTTCGAAGTAGGAATTTCAATGGAAACTGGAAAGCTGTTTTGAGCATTTGTCCAGCACTATAGTGCATATATTTGAAAGTGGGACAGAAACATGTTATTTAATACACAGGATCTGAAATTCATGCGGTCCATGTGTCCATTTTGTAGAAGATCTGACTGTTCATCTTACATTATTCCTTTTGTCATTGGGGTGTGAGGCTTGAAAACATATTTACCAATTTACTTTAAAACTAGATCCCCCATCCATTGGATGGTGTTTTTAAGGCCGATCTGATATTGACTTGCAATGAAAGAATTGTGGAATGCCCTGTTTAGAAGTGCAGCTCATGTCTCTTTGGAGTAGAAATTTCAATTGAAACTCGGACGCTGTTGCCCTGCTTTACAGGACATATATATCTGCATTATAAATGATTATTCCAGAAGTCATGAAAGGAAAAACGTGGTACTGGCTCTGAGCAAACTTACTGATCTAAAATACATTTTGCTTGAATGTGTGAGCACTGATCATATCATTGGAAGTTCGAAACATTCTGGAAGAGTAAAGGATATCAAATAAGTTCATTAATGCTTAATGGTTAGTCAGACATACAGATGTTATTTCATACTTCTTCATAATAAAAACAAATGATCTGAAATTCATTCAGACCATGTGTCCAATTTTAGAAGAGCTGTCTATTCATCTTTTGACATTGCATTTGCCACTGGCGAGGGAGGCTTTGAAACATATTTCCCAATATGTTTTGAAATAAATTCCCCCGTCCTTTGAAGAGTCTTCTGAAGCCCAGTGTGATATTGACCTGCAGTGAAAGAATTGTGGAATGCCCTGTTTAAAAGTGTGGCTAACATTTCTTTGAAGTAGGAATTTTGTTGAAAACTGGGAATCTGTTTTGGACTGTTGCCCTGCTTTACAATACATACATTTCTACATTATGAATGATAATTCTTGATGTTATGCCAAGGGAGACGAGGCTCTGGCTATGAGCAAACTCACTGATCTAAGATGATTTTTGCTTCAATGTTTGAGCACAGACTGTATCAATGGAAGTTTTAAGATCTTCTGAACAAGTAAAGGATATCAAATATAAGCCCATTAATATTTTATGGTAAGTGTGACAGAAAAATCTAATTTATTACACTGGATCTGAAATACTTGGTGACAAAGTGTTAATTTTTAGAAGAGCATATATATCGGTAAGTGCGACATAAAATTGTTTATTAACACACATGATCTGAAATACATGCTAATCATGTGTCCAGTTTTAGATTAGCTGACTATTCATCGTGCAACATTGCATTCGTAGTTGGGGCATTGAGGCTTTAAAACATTATTCCCAATATACTTCAAAACTAATTCCCCTGTCCTTGGTCAGTGTTCTTAAGGCAGGTGTGATATTGACTTGCAGCGAAAGAATTGTGGAATGCCCTGTTTAAATTCTGGCTAACATCTGTTTGAAGTAGGAATTTCAATGGAAACGGAAACTGGGAAGCTCTTTTGGGCAGTTGTCCAGCATTATAGGACATATATTGGAAAGTGGGACAGAAACATGTTATTTAATACACAGGATCTGAAATACATGCTGTCAATTTTTAGAAGAGCCGACTATTCATCTTACGACATTTCATTTGTCATTGGCGAGAGAGGCTTTAAAACATATTTCCCAATATATTTTGAAACAAATTCCCCCGTCCTTTGAAGAGTCTTCTGAAGCCCAGTGGAATATTGACCTGCAGCGAAAGAATTGTGGAATGCCCTGTTTAGAAGTGCAGCTAATGTCTCTTTGGAGTAGAAATTTTAATTGAAACTGGGAAGCTGTTGCCCTGCTCTACAGGACATATATTTCTGCATTATAAATGATTATTCCAGAAGAGATGAAAGGGAAAATGTGGCACTGGCTCTGAGCAAACTTACTGATCTAAGATACATTTTGCTTGAATGTGTGAGCACTGATCATATCATTGGAAGTTTCAAACATTCTGGAAGAGTAAAGGATATCAAATAAGTTCATTAATGGTTAGTCAGCCATACAGATGTTATTTCATACTCCTTATTAAGAAATACAAATTATCTGAAATACATTCAGACCATGTGTCCATTTTTAGAAGAGCTGTCTATTCATCTTATGACATTGCAATTGTCATTGGCGAGGGAGGGTTTGAAACATATTTCCCAATATATTTTGAAAGAAATTCCACCGTCCTTTGAAGAGTCTTATGAAGCTCAGTGTGATATTGACCTGCAGCGAAAGAATTGTGGAATGCCCTGTTTAGAAGTGCAGCTAATGTCTCTTTGGAATAAGAATTTCAATTGAAACTGGGAAGCTGTTGCCCTGCTCTACAGGACATGTATTTCTTCATTATAAATTATTATTCCAGAAGTGATGCAAGGAAAAGTGTTGCCCTGCTCTGAGCAAACTTACAGATCTAAGATACATCTTGCTTGAATGTGTGAGCACTGATCATATGATTGGAAGTTTAAAGACCTTCTGGACAAGTAAAGAATATCAAATAAGGTCATTAATTCTTTAGGGTAAGTGGGACAGAAAAATCTTATTTATTACACTGGATCTGAAATACTTGTTGATAAAGTGTTCATTTTTAGAAGAGCTGATTATTCTTACCACATTTAATTTGCCATTGGGACCTGAGACTTTGAAACATATTTCCCACAATATTATAAAAATAGTTCCCCCATCATTTGGAAGGTTTTCTGAAGCCTGGGGTGATATTGACCTACCGCAAAAGAATTGTGGAATACCCTGTTTACAGTTCTGGCTAACATCTGTTCGAAGTAGGAATTTCAATGGAAAATGGAAAGCTGTTTTGAGCATTTGTCCAGCACTATAGTGCATATATTTGAAAGTGGGACAGAAACATGTTATTTAATACACAGGATCTGAAATTCATGCGGTCCATGTGTCCATTTTGTAGAAGATCTGACTGTTCATCTTACGTTATTCCTTTTGTCATTGGGGTGTGAGGCTTGAAAACATATTTACCAATTTACTTTAAAACTAGATCCCCCATCCATTGGATGGTGTTTTTAAGGCCGATCTGATATTGACTTGCAATGAAAGAATTGTGGAATGCCCTGTTTAGAAGTGCAGCTCATGTCTCTTTGGAGTAGAAATTTCAATTGAAACTCGGACGCTGTGGCCCTGCTTTACAGGACATATATATCTGCATTATAAATGATTATTCCAGAAGTCATGAAAGGAAAAACGTGGTACTGGCTCTGAGCAAACTTACTGATCTAAAATACATTTTGCTTGAATGTGTGAGCACTGATCATATCATTGGAAGTTCGAAACATTCTGGAAGAGTAAAGGATATCAAATAAGTTCATTAATGCTTAATGGTTAGTCAGACATACAGATGTTATTTCATACTTCTTCATAATAAAAACAAATGATCTGAAATTCATTCAGACCATGTGTCCAATTTTAGAAGAGCTGTCTATTCATCTTTTGACATTGCATTTGCCACTGGCGAGGGAGGCTTTGAAACATATTTCCCAATATATTTTGAAATAAATTCCCCCGTCCTTTGAAGAGTCTTCTGAAGCCCAGTGTGATATTGACCTGCAGTGAAAGAATTGTGGAATGCCCTGTTTAAAAGTGTGGCTAACATTTCTTTGAAGTAGGAATTTTGTTGAAAACTGGGAATCTGTTTTGGACTGTTGCCCTGCTTTACAATACATACATTTCTACATTATGAATGATAATTCTTGATGTTATGCCAAGGGAGACGAGGCTCTGGCTATGAGCAAACTCACTGATCTAAGATGATTTTTGCTTCAATGTTTGAGCACAGACCGTATCAATGGAAGTTTTAAGATCTTCTGAACAAGTAAAGGATATCAAATATAAGCCCATTAATATTTTATGGTAAGTGTGACAGAAAAATCTAATTTATTACACTGGATCTGAAATACTTGGTGACAAAGTGTTAATTTTTAGAAGAGCATATATATCGGTAAGTGCGACATAAAATTGTTTATTAACACACATGATCTGAAATACATGCTAATCATGTGTCCAGTTTTAGATTAGCTGACTATTCATCGTGCAACATTGCATTCGTAGTTGGGGCATTGAGGCTTTAAAACATTATTCCCAATATACTTCAAAACTAATTCCCCTGTCCTTGGTCAGTGTTCTTAAGGCAGGTGTGATATTGACTTGCAGCGAAAGAATTGTGGAATGCGCTGTTTAAATTCTGGCTAACATCTGTTTGAAGTAGGAATTTCAATGGAAACGGAAACTGGGAAGCTCTTTTGGGCAGTTGTCCAGCATTATAGGACATATATTGGAAAGTGGGACAGAAACATGTTATTTAATACACAGGATCTGAAATACATGCTGTCCATTTTTTAGAAGAGCCGACTATTCATCTTACGACATTTCATTTGTCATTGGCGAGAGAGGCTTTAAAACATATTTCCCAATATATTTTTAAACAAATTCCCCCGTCCTTTGAAGAGTCTTCTGAAGCCCAGTGGAATATTGACCTGCAGCGAAAGAATTGTGGAATGCCCTGTTTAGAAGTGCAGCTAATGTCTCTTTGGAGTAGAAATTTTTAATTGAAACTGGGAAGCTGTTGCCCTGCTCTACAGGACATATATTTCTGTATTATAAATGATTATTCCAGAAGAGATGAAAGGGAAAATGTGGCACTGGCTCTGAGCAAACTTACTGATCTAAGATACATTTTGCTTGAATGTGTGAGCACTGATCATATCATTGGAAGTTTCAAACATTCTGGAAGAGTAAAGGATATCAAATAAGTTCATTAATGGTTAGTCGGCCATACAGATGTTATTTCATACTCCTTATTAAGAAATACAAATTATCTGAAATACATTCAGACCATGTGTCCATTTTTAGAAGAGCTGTCTATTCATCTTATGACAGTGCAATTGTCATTGGCGAGGGAGGGTTTGAAACATATTTCCCAATATATTTTGAAAGAAATTCCCCCGTCCTTTGAAGAGTCTTATGAAGCTCAGTGTGATATTGACCTGCAGCGAAAGAATTGTGGAATGCCCTGTTTAGAAGTGCAGCTAATGTCTCTTTGGAATAAGAATTTCAATTGAAACTGGGAAGCTGTTGCCCTGCTCTACAGGACATGTATTTCTTCATTATAAATTATTATTCCAGAAGTGATGCAAGGAAAAGTGTTGCCCTGCTCTGAGCAAACTTACAGATCTAAGATACATCTTGCTTGAATGTGTGAGCACTGATCATATGATTGGAAGTTTAAAGACCTTCTGGACAAGTAAAGAATATCAAATAAGGTCATTAATTCTTTAGGGTAAGTGGGACAGAAAAATCTTATTTATTACACTGGATCTGAAATACTTGTTGATAAAGTGTTCATTTTTAGAAGAGCTGATTATTCTTACCACATTTAATTTGCCATTGGGACCTGAGACTTTGAAACATATTTCCCACAATATTATAAAAATAGTTCCCCCATCATTTGGAAGGTTTTCTGAAGCCTGGGGTGATATTGACCTACCGCAAAAGAATTGTGGAATACCCTGTTTACAGTTCTGGCTAACATCTGTTCGAAGTAGGAATTTCAATGGAAAATGGAAAGCTGTTTTGAGCATTTGTCCAGCACTATAGTGCATATATTTGAAAGTGGGACAGAAACATGTTATTTAATACACAGGATCTGAAATTCATGCGGTCCATGTGTCCATTTTGTAGAAGATCTGACTGTTCATCTTACGTTATTCCTTTTGTCATTGGGGTGTGAGGCTTGAAAACATATTTACCAATTTACTTTAAAACTAGATCCCCCATCCATTGGATGGTGTTTTTAAGGCCGATCTGATATTGACTTGCAATGAAAGAATTGTGGAATGCCCTGTTTAGAAGTGCAGCTCATGTCTCTTTGGAGTAGAAATTTCAATTGAAACTCGGACGCTGTGGCCCTGCTTTACAGGACATATATATCTGCATTATAAATGATTATTCCAGAAGTCATGAAAGGAAAAACGTGGTACTGGCTCTGAGCAAACTTACTGATCTAAAATACATTTTGCTTGAATGTGTGAGCACTGATCATATCATTGGAAGTTCGAAACATTCTGGAAGAGTAAAGGATATCAAATAAGTTCATTAATGCTTAATGGTTAGTCAGACATACAGATGTTATTTCATACTTCTTCATAATAAAAACAAATGATCTGAAATTCATTCAGACCATGTGTCCAATTTTAGAAGAGCTGTCTATTCATCTTTTGACATTGCATTTGCCACTGGCGAGGGAGGCTTTGAAACATATTTCCCAATATGTTTTGAAATAAATTCCCCCGTCCTTTGAAGAGTCTTCTGAAGCCCAGTGTGATATTGACCTGCAGTGAAAGAATTGTGGAATGCCCTGTTTAAAAGTGTGGCTAACATTTCTTTGAAGTAGGAATTTTGTTGAAAACTGGGAATCTGTTTTGGACTGTTGCCCTGCTTTACAATACATACATTTCTACATTATGAATGATAATTCTTGATGTTATGCCAAGGGAGACGAGGCTCTGGCTATGAGCAAACTCACTGATCTAAGATGATTTTTGCTTCAATGTTTGAGCACAGACCGTATCAATGGAAGTTTTAAGATCTTCTGAACAAGTAAAGGATATCAAATATAAGCCCATTAATATTTTATGGTAAGTGTGACAGAAAAATCTAATTTATTACACTGGATCTGAAATACTTGGTGACAAAGTGTTAATTTTTAGAAGAGCATATATATCGGTAAGTGCGACATAAAATTGTTTATTAACACACATGATCTGAAATACATGCTAATCATGTGTCCAGTTTTAGATTAGCTGACTATTCATCGTGCAACATTGCATTCGTAGTTGGGGCATTGAGGCTTTAAAACATTATTCCCAATATACTTCAAAACTAATTCCCCTGTCCTTGGTCAGTGTTCTTAAGGCAGGTGTGATATTGACTTGCAGCGAAAGAATTGTGGAATGCGCTGTTTAAATTCTGGCTAACATCTGTTTGAAGTAGGAATTTCAATGGAAACGGAAACTGGGAAGCTCTTTTGGGCAGTTGTCCAGCATTATAGGACATATATTGGAAAGTGGGACAGAAACATGTTATTTAATACACAGGATCTGAAATACATGCTGTCCATTTTTTAGAAGAGCCGACTATTCATCTTACGACATTTCATTTGTCATTGGCGAGAGAGGCTTTAAAACATATTTCCCAATATATTTTGAAACAAATTCCCCCGTCCTTTGAAGAGTCTTCTGAAGCCCAGTGGAATATTGACCTGCAGCGAAAGAATTGTGGAATGCCCTGTTTAGAAGTGCAGCTAATGTCTCTTTGGAGTAGAAATTTCAATTGAAACTGGGAAGCTGTTGCCCTGCTCTACAGGACATATATTTCTGCATTATAAATGATTATTCCAGAAGAGATGAAAGGGAAAAACGTGGCACTGGCTCTGAGCAAACTTACTGATCTAAGATACATTTTGCTTGAATGTGTGAGCACTGATCATATCATTGGAAGTTTCAAACATTCTGGAAGAGTAAAGGATATCAAATAAGTTCATTAATGGTTAGTCAGACATACAGATGTTATTTCATACTCCTTCATAAGAAATACAAATTATCTGAAATACATTCAGACCATGTGTCCATTTTTAGAAGAGCTGTCTATTCATCTTATGACATTGCAATTGTCATTGGCGAGGGAGGGTTTGAAACATATTTCCCAATATATTTTGAAAGAAATTCCACCGTCCTTTGAAGAGTCTTATGAAGCTCAGTGTGATATTGACCTGCAGCGAAAGAATTGTGGAATGCCCTGTTTAGAAGTGCAGCTAATGTCTCTTTGGAATAAGAATTTCAATTGAAACTGGGAAGCTGTTGCCCTGCTCTACAGGACATGTATTTCTTCATTATAAATTATTATTCCAGAAGTGATGCAAGGAAAAGTGTTGCCCTGCTCTGAGCAAACTTACAGATCTAAGATACATCTTGCTTGAATGTGTGAGCACTGATCATATGATTGGAAGTTTAAAGACCTTCTGGACAAGTAAAGAATATCAAATAAGGTCATTAATTCTTTAGGGTAAGTGGGACAGAAAAATCTTATTTATTACACTGGATCTGAAATACTTGTTGATAAAGTGTTCATTTTTAGAAGAGCTGATTATTCTTACCACATTTAATTTGCCATTGGGACCTGAGACTTTGAAACATATTTCCCACAATATTATAAAAATAGTTCCCCCATCATTTGGAAGGTTTTCTGAAGCCTGGGGTGATATTGACCTACCGCAAAAGAATTGTGGAATACCCTGTTTACAGTTCTGGCTAACATCTGTTCGAAGTAGGAATTTCAATGGAAACTGGAAAGCTGTTTTGAGCATTTGTCCAGCACTATAGTGCATATATTTGAAAGTGGGACAGAAACATGTTATTTAATACACAGGATCTGAAATTCATGCGGTCCATGTGTCCATTTTGTAGAAGATCTGACTGTTCATCTTACGTTATTCCTTTTGTCATTGGGGTGTGAGGCTTGAAAACATATTTACCAATTTACTTTAAAACTAGATCCCCCATCCATTGGATGGTGTTTTTAAGGCCGATCTGATATTGACTTGCAATGAAAGAATTGTGGAATGCCCTGTTTAGAAGTGCAGCTCATGTCTCTTTGGAGTAGAAATTTCAATTGAAACTCGGACGCTGTTGCCCTGCTTTACAGGACATATATATCTGCATTATAAATGATTATTCCAGAAGTCATGAAAGGAAAAACGTGGTACTGGCTCTGAGCAAACTTACTGATCTAAAATACATTTTGCTTGAATGTGTGAGCACTGATCATATCATTGGAAGTTCGAAACATTCTGGAAGAGTAAAGGATATCAAATAAGTTCATTAATGCTTAATGGTTAGTCAGACATACAGATGTTATTTCATACTTCTTCATAATAAAAACAAATGATCTGAAATTCATTCAGACCATGTGTCCAATTTTAGAAGAGCTGTCTATTCATCTTTTGACATTGCATTTGCCACTGGCGAGGGAGGCTTTGAAACATATTTCCCAATATGTTTTGAAATAAATTCCCCCGTCCTTTGAAGAGTCTTCTGAAGCCCAGTGTGATATTGACCTGCAGTGAAAGAATTGTGGAATGCCCTGTTTAAAAGTGTGGCTAACATTTCTTTGAAGTAGGAATTTTGTTGAAAACTGGGAATCTGTTTTGGACTGTTGCCCTGCTTTACAATACATACATTTCTACATTATGAATGATAATTCTTGATGTTATGCCAAGGGAGACGAGGCTCTGGCTATGAGCAAACTCACTGATCTAAGATGATTTTTGCTTCAATGTATGAGCACAGACCGTATCAATGGAAGTTTTAAGATCTTCTGAACAAGTAAAGGATATCAAATATAAGCCCATTAATATTTTATGGTAAGTGTGACAGAAAAATCTAATTTATTACACTGGATCTGAAATACTTGGTGACAAAGTGTTAATTTTTAGAAGAGCATATATATCGGTAAGTGCGACATAAAATTGTTTATTAACACACATGATCTGAAATACATGCTAATCATGTGTCCAGTTTTAGATTAGCTGACTATTCATCGTGCAACATTGCATTCGTAGTTGGGGCATTGAGGCTTTAAAACATTATTCCCAATATACTTCAAAACTAATTCCCCTGTCCTTGGTCAGTGTTCTTAAGGCAGGTGTGATATTGACTTGCAGCGAAAGAATTGTGGAATGCGCTGTTTAAATTCTGGCTAACATCTGTTTGAAGTAGGAATTTCAATGGAAACGGAAACTGGGAAGCTCTTTTGGGCAGTTGTCCAGCATTATAGGACATATATTGGAAAGTGGGACAGAAACATGTTATTTAATACACAGGATCTGAAATACATGCTGTCCATTTTTTAGAAGAGCCGACTATTCATCTTACGACATTTCATTTGTCATTGGCGAGAGAGGCTTTAAAACATATTTCCCAATATATTTTGAAACAAATTCCCCCGTCCTTTGAAGAGTCTTCTGAAGCCCAGTGGAATATTGACCTGCAGCGAAAGAATTGTGGAATGCCCTGTTTAGAAGTGCAGCTAATGTCTCTTTGGAATGTAGAAATTTTTAATTGAAACTGGGAAGCTGTTGCCCTGCTCTACAGGACATATATTTCTGTATTATAAATGATTATTCCAGAAGAGATGAAAGGGAAAATGTGGCACTGGCTCTGAGCAAACTTACTGATCTAAGATACATTTTGCTTGAATGTGTGAGCACTGATCATATCATTGGAAGTTTCAAACATTCTGGAAGAGTAAAGGATATCAAATAAGTTCATTAATGGTTAGTCTGCCATACAGATGTTATTTCATACTCCTTATTAAGAAATACAAATTATCTGAAATACATTCAGACCATGTGTCCATTTTTAGAAGAGCTGTCTATTCATCTTATGACAGTGCAATTGTCATTGGCGAGTGAGGGTTTGAAACATATTTCCCAATATATTTTGAAAGAAATTCCCCCGTCCTTTGAAGAGTCTTATGAAGCTCAGTGTGATATTGACCTGCAGCGAAAGAATTGTGGAATGCCCTGTTTAGAAGTGCAGCTAATGTCTCTTTGGAATAAGAATTTCAATTGAAACTGGGAAGCTGTTGCCCTGCTCTACAGGACATGTATTTCTTCATTATAAATTATTATTCCAGAAGTGATGCAAGGAAAAGTGTTGCCCTGCTCTGAGCAAACTTACAGATCTAAGATACATCTTGCTTGAATGTGTGAGCACTGATCATATGATTGGAAGTTTAAAGACCTTCTGGACAAGTAAAGAATATCAAATAAGGTCATTAATTCTTTAGGGTAAGTGGGACAGAAAAATCTTATTCATCACACTGGATCTGAAATACTTGTTGATAAAGTGTTCATTTTTAGAAGAGCTGATTATTCTTACCACATTTAATTTGCCATTGGGACCTGAGACTTTGAAACATATTTCCCACAATATTATAAAAATAGTTCCCCCATCATTTGGAAGGTTTTCTGAAGCCTGGGGTGATATTGACCTACCGCAAAAGAATTGTGGAATACCCTGTTTACAGTTCTGGCTAACATCTGTTCGAAGTAGGAATTTCAATGGAAAATGGAAAGCTGTTTTGAGCATTTGTCCAGCACTATAGTGCATATATTTGAAAGTGGGACAGAAACATGTTATTTAATACACAGGATCTGAAATTCATGCGGTCCATGTGTCCATTTTGTAGAAGATCTGACTGTTCATCTTACGTTATTCCTTTTGTCATTGGGGTGTGAGGCTTGAAAACATATTTACCAATTTACTTTAAAACTAGATCCCCCATCCATTGGATGGTGTTTTTAAGGCCGATCTGATATTGACTTGCAATGAAAGAATTGTGGAATGCCCTGTTTAGAAGTGCAGCTCATGTCTCTTTGGAGTAGAAATTTCAATTGAAACTCGGACGCTGTGGCCCTGCTTTACAGGACATATATATCTGCATTATAAATGATTATTCCAGAAGTCATGAAAGGAAAAACGTGGTACTGGCTCTGAGCAAACTTACTGATCTAAAATACATTTTGCTTGAATGTGTGAGCACTGATCATATCATTGGAAGTTCGAAACATTCTGGAAGAGTAAAGGATATCAAATAAGTTCATTAATGCTTAATGGTTAGTCAGACATACAGATGTTATTTCATACTTCTTCATAATAAAAACAAATGATCTGAAATTCATTCAGACCATGTGTCCAATTTTAGAAGAGCTGTCTATTCATCTTTTGACATTGCATTTGCCACTGGCGAGGGAGGCTTTGAAACATATTTCCCAATATGTTTTGAAATAAATTCCCCCGTCCTTTGAAGAGTCTTCTGAAGCCCAGTGTGATATTGACCTGCAGTGAAAGAATTGTGGAATGCCCTGTTTAAAAGTGTGGCTAACATTTCTTTGAAGTAGGAATTTTGTTGAAAACTGGGAATCTGTTTTGGACTGTTGCCCTGCTTTACAATACATACATTTCTACATTATGAATGATAATTCTTGATGTTATGCCAAGGGAGACGAGGCTCTGGCTATGAGCAAACTCACTGATCTAAGATGATTTTTGCTTCAATGTTTGAGCACAGACCGTATCAATGGAAGTTTTAAGATCTTCTGAACAAGTAAAGGATATCAAATATAAGCCCATTAATATTTTATGGTAAGTGTGACAGAAAAATCTAATTTATTACACTGGATCTGAAATACTTGGTGACAAAGTGTTAATTTTTAGAAGAGCATATATATCGGTAAGTGCGACATAAAATTGTTTATTAACACACATGATCTGAAATACATGCTAATCATGTGTCCAGTTTTAGATTAGCTGACTATTCATCGTGCAACATTGCATTCGTAGTTGGGGCATTGAGGCTTTAAAACATTATTCCCAATATACTTCAAAACTAATTCCCCTGTCCTTGGTCAGTGTTCTTAAGGCAGGTGTGATATTGACTTGCAGCGAAAGAATTGTGGAATGCGCTGTTTAAATTCTGGCTAACATCTGTTTGAAGTAGGAATTTCAATGGAAACGGAAACTGGGAAGCTCTTTTGGGCAGTTGTCCAGCATTATAGGACATATATTGGAAAGTGGGACAGAAACATGTTATTTAATACACAGGATCTGAAATACAGGCTGTCCATGTGTCCAATTTTTAGAAGAGCTGACTATTCATCTTACGACATTTCATTTGTCATTGGCGAGAGAGGCTTTAAAACATATTTCCCAATATATTTTGAAACAAATTCCCCCGTCCTTTGAAGAGTCTTCTGAAGCCCAGTGGAATATTGACCTGCAGCGAAAGAATTGTGGAATGCCCTGTTTAGAAGTGCAGCTAATGTCTCTTTGGAGTAGAAATTTTCAATTGAAACTGGGAAGCTGTTGCCCTGCTCTACAGGACATATATTTCTGCATTATAAATGATTATTCCAGAAGAGATGAAAGGGAAAATGTGGCACTGGCTCTGAGCAAACTTACTGATCTAAGATACATTTTGCTTGAATGTGTGAGCACTGATCATATCATTGGAAGTTTCAAACATTCTGGAAGAGTAAAGGATATCAAATAAGTTCATTAATGGTTAGTCGGCCATACAGATGTTATTTCATACTCCTTATTAAGAAATACAAATTATCTGAAATACATTCAGACCATGTGTCCATTTTTAGAAGAGCTGTCTATTCATCTTATGACATTGCAATTGTCATTGGCGAGGGAGGCTTTGAAACATATTTCCCAATATATTTTGAAAGAAATTCCCCGTCCTTTGAAGAGTCTTATGAAGCTCAGTGTGATATTGACCTGCAGTGAAAGAATTGTGGAATGCCCTGTTTAGAAGTGCAGCTAATGTCTCTTTGGAATAAGAAATTTCAATTGAAACTGGGAAGCTGTTGCCCTGCTCTACAGGACATGTATTTCTTCATTATAAATTATTATTCCAGAAGTGATGCAAGGAAAAGTGTTGCCCTGCTCTGAGCAAACTTACAGATCTAAGATACATCTTGCTTGAATGTGTGAGCACTGATCATATGATTGGAAGTTTAAAGACCTTCTGGACAAGTAAAGAATATCAAATAAGGTCATTAATTCTTTAGGGTAAGTGGGACAGAAAAATCTTATTTATTACACTGGATCTGAAATACTTGTTGATAAAGTGTTCATTTTTAGAAGAGCTGATTATTCTTACCACATTTAATTTGCCATTGGGACCTGAGACTTTGAAACATATTTCCCACAATATTATAAAAATAGTTCCCCCATCATTTGGAAGGTTTTCTGAAGCCTGGGGTGATATTGACCTACCGCAAAAGAATTGTGGAATACCCTGTTTACAGTTCTGGCTAACATCTGTTTGGAGTAGGAATTTCAATGGAAAATGGAAAGCTGTTTTGGGCAATTGTCCAGCACTATAGTGCATATATTGGAAAGTGGGACAGAAACATGTTATTTAATACACAGGATCTGAAATTCATGCGGTCCATGTGTCCATTTTGTAGAAGATCTGACTGTTCATCTTACGTTATTCCTTTTGTCATTGGGGTGTGAGGCTTGAAAACATATTTACCAATTTACTTTAAAACTAGATCCCCCATCCATTGGATGGTGTTTTTAAGGCCGATCTGATATTGACTTGCAATGAAAGAATTGTGGAATGCCCTGTTTAGAAGTGCAGCTCATGTCTCTTTGGAGTAGAAATTTCAATTGAAACTCGGACGCTGTTGCCCTGCTTTACAGGACATATATATCTGCATTATAAATGATTATTCCAGAAGTGATGAAAGGAAAAACGTGGTACTGGCTCTGAGCAAACTTACTGATCTAAAATACATTTTGCTTGAATGTGTGAGCACTGATCATATCATTGGAAGTTCGAAACATTCTGGAAGAGTAAAGGATATCAAATAAGTTCATTAATGCTTAATGGTTAGTCAGACATACAGATGTTATTTCATACTTCTTCATAATAAAAACAAATGATCTGAAATTCATTCAGACCATGTGTCCAATTTTAGAAGAGCTGTCTATTCATCTTTTGACATTGCATTTGCCACTGGCGAGGGAGGCTTTGAAACACATTTCGCAATATATTTTGAAATAAATTCCCCCGTCCTTTGAAGAGTCTTATGAAGCTCAGTGTGATATTGACCTGCAGCGAAAGAATTGTGGAATGCCCTGTTTAGAAGTGCAGCTAATGTCTCTTTGGAATAAGAATTTCAATTGAAACTGGGAAGCTGTTGCCCTGCTCTACAGGACATGTATTTCTGCATTATAAATTATTATTCCAGAAGTGATGAAAGGAAAAACGTGGTACTGGCTCTGAGCAAACTTACAGATCTAAGATACATTTTGCTTGAATGTGTGAGCACTGATCATATGATTGGAAGTTTGAAGACCTTCTGGACAAGTAAAGGAATATCAAATAAGGTCATTAATTCTTTAGGGTAAGTGGGACAGAAAAATCTTATTCATTACACTGGATCTGAAATACTTGCTGATAAAGTGTTCATTTTTAGAAGAGCTGATTATTCTTAATACATTTAATTTGCCATTGGGACATGAGACTTTGAAACATATTTTCCACAATACTATAAAAATAGTTCCCCCATCATTTGGAAGGTTTTCTGAAGCCCGGTGTGATATTGACCTACTGCAAAAGAATTGTGGAATACCCTGTTTACAGTTCTGGCTAACATCTGTTCAAAGTAGGAATTTCAATGGAAACTGGAAAGCTGTTTTGGGCAGTTACCCATCACTACATCGCATGTGTCGGTAAGTGAGACATAAAAATGTTAATTAATACACAAGATCTGAAATACATGTTAATCATGTGTCCTATTTTTGATGAGCTGACTATTCATCCTACGACATTGCATTTGTAGTTGGGACCTTGAGGCTTTTAAACATATTTCCCAATAAACTTGAAAACTAGTTCCCCCATCTTTTTGATGGTGTTAAGGCCAGTGTAATATTGACCTGCAGCGAAAGAATTGTGGAATGCCCAGTTTAAAAGTGCAGCTAACTTCTCTTTGAAGCAGGAATTTCAATGGAAACTGGAAAACTGTTTTGCGCAGTTCCCAGCGCTACTGGGCATATATCGGCAAGTGGGACATAAATATATTAATTAATACACATGATCTGAAATACATGCTAATCATGTGTCCTTTTTTAGATGAGCTGATTATTCATCCTACGACATTGCACTTGTAGGGGCCTTGAGGCTTTAAAACATATTTCCCAATATACTTAAAAATTAGTTCCCCCAACTTTTTGATGGGGTTCTTAAGGGTTGTTTTATATTGACCTTCGGCGAAAGATATGTGAAATCCCCTGTTTAAAATTCTGGATAAAGTTTGAAGTAGAAATTTCAATGGAAAGTGTGAAGCTGTTTTGGGCAAATGTGTGTATATTATTGGAAAGTGGGACAGAAACATGTTATTTATAACACACGATCTGAAATAGATGCTGTCGATGTGTCCACTTTTTAGAAGAGAAACATGTTTCCCAATATACTTCAAAATATATTTCCCCATCATTTGGAGGGTCTTCTGTAGCCTGGTGTGATATTGGCTAGCAGCGAAAGAATTGTGGAAGGCCCTGTTTAAAAGTGCAGCAAACTTCAGTTTGGAGTAGGAATTTGAATGGAAACTGGAAAGCTGTTTTTTGCAGTGGCAAAGCACTACAGCTCATATATCGGTAAGTGTGACATAAAATTGTTTATTAATACACATGATCTGAAATACATGCTAATCATATGTCCAATTTCAGATTAGCCGACTATTCATCGTGCGACATTGCTTTCGTAGTTGAGGCATTGAGGCTTTAAAACATTATTCCCAATATACTTGAAAACTAGATCCCCTGTCCTTTGGTTAGTGTTCTTAAGGCCGGTGTAATATTGACTTGCAGCGAAAGAATTGTGGAATGCCCTGTTTAAATTCTGGCGAACATCTGTTTGAAGTAGGAATTTCAGTGGAAACAGGGAATCTGTTTTGGGCAATTTTACAGCACTATAGGGCATATATTGGAAAGTGGGACAGAAACATGTTATTTAATACACAGGATCTGAAATACCTGCTGTCCATGTGTCCATTTTTTAGAAGAGCTGACTATTCATCTTACGACATTTCATTTGTCATTGGGGTGTGAGGCTTTAAAACATATTTACCAATTTACTTTAAAACTAGATTCCCCATCCATTGGATGGTGTTTTTAAGGCCGATCTGATATTGACTTGCAATGAAAGAATTGTGGAATGCCCTGTTTAGAAGTGCAGCTCATGTCTCTTTGGAGTAGAAATTTCAATTGAAACTCGGACGCTGTTGCCCTGCTTTACAGGACATATATTTCTGCATTATAAATGATTATTCCAGAAGTGATGAAAGGAAAAACGTGGTACTGGCTCTGAGCAAACTTACTGATCTAAAATACATTTTGCTTGAATGTGTGAGCACTGATCATATCATTGGAAGTTCGAAACATTCTGGAAGAGTAAAGGATATCAAATAAGTTCATTAATGCCTAATGGTTAGTCAGACATACAGATGTTATTTCATACTTCTTCATAATAAAAACAAATGATCTGAAATTCATTCAGACCATGTGTCTAATTTTAGAAGAGCTGTCTATTCATCTTTTGACATTGCATTTGCCACTGGCGAGGGAGGCTTTGAAACATATTTCGCAATATATTTTGAAATAAATTCCCCCGTCCTTTGAAGAGTCTTCTGAAGCCCAGTGTGATATTGACCTGCAGTGAAAGAATTGTGGAATGCCCTGTTTAAAAGTGTGGCTAACATTTCTTTGAAGTAGGAATTTCCTTGAAAACTGGGAATCTGTTTTGGACTGTTGCCCTGCTTTACAATACATACATTTCTACATTATGAATGATAATTCTTGATGTTATGCCAAGGGAGACGAGGCTCTGGCTATGAGCAAACTCACTGATCTAAGATGATTTTTGCTTCAATGTTTGAGCACAGACCGTATCAATGGAAGTTTTAAGATCTTCTGAACAAGTAAAGGATATCAAATATAAGCCCATTAATATTTTATGGTAAGTGTGACAGAAAAATCTAATTTATTACACTGGATCTGAAATACTTGGTGACAAAGTGTTAATTTTTAGAAGAGCATATATATCGGTAAGTGCGACATAAAATTGTTTATTAATACACATGATCTGAAATACATGCTAATCATGTATCCAGTTTTAGATTAGCTGACTATTCATCGTGCGACATTGCATTCGTAGTTGGGGCATTGAGGCTTTAAAACATTATTCCCAATATACTTCAAAACTAATTATCCTGTCCTTGGTCAGTGTTCTTAAGGCAGGTGTGATATTGACTTGCAGCGAAAGAATTGTGGAATGCCCTGTTTAAAATTCTGGCTAACATCTGTTTGAAGTAGGAATTTCAATGGAAACGGAAACTGGGAAGCTCTTTTGGGCAGTTGTCCAGCATTATAGGACATATATTGGAAAGTGGGACAGAAACATGTTATTTAATACACAGGATCTGAAATACATGCTGTTCATTTTTTAGAAGAGCCGACTATTCATCTTACGACATTTCATTTGTCATTGGCGAGAGAGGCTTTAAAACATATTTCCCAATATATTTTGAAACAAATTCCCCCGTCCTTTGAAGAGTCTTCTGAAGCCCAGTGTGATATTGACCTGCAGCGAAAGAATTGTGGAATGCCCTGTTTAGAAGTGCAGCTAATGTCTCTTTGGAGTAGAAATTTCAATTGAAACTGGGAAGCTGTTGCCCTGCTCTACAGGACATATATTTCTGCATTATAAATGATTATTCCAGAAGAGATGAAAGGAAAAACGTGGCACTGGCTCTGAGCAAACTTACTGATCTAAGATACATTTTGCTTTAGTGTGTGAGCACTGATCATATCATTGGAAGTTTCAAACATTCTGGAAGAGTAAAGGATAACAAATAAGTTCATTAATGTGTTAGTCAGACATACCAATGTTATTTCATACTCCTTCATAAGAAATACAAATGATCTGAAATACATTCAGACCATGTGTCTATTTTTAGAAGAGCTGTCTATTCATCTTTTGACATTGCATTTTCCATTGGCGAGGGAGGCTTTGAAACATATTTCCCAATATATTTTGAAACTAATTCCACCGTCCTTTGAAGAGTCTTCTGAAGCCCAGTGTGATATTGACCTGCAGTGAAAGAATTGTGGAATGCCCTGTTTAAAAGTGTGGCTAACATTTCTTTGAAGTAGGAATTTTGTTGAAAACTGGGAAGCTGTTTTGGACTGTTGCCCTGCTTTA
This sequence comes from Macrothele yani, assembly GCA_039090855.1. Taxonomy (NCBI): domain Eukaryota; kingdom Metazoa; phylum Arthropoda; class Arachnida; order Araneae; family Macrothelidae; genus Macrothele; species Macrothele yani. Next base: position 92,071 of record JAYWMT010000139.1, read on the forward strand.
CAATACATACATTTCTACATTATGAATGATAATTCCAGATGTTATGCCAAGGGAGACGAGGCTCTGGCTATGAGCAAACTCACTGATCTAAGATGATTTTTGCTTCAATGTTTGAGCACAGACCGTATCAATGGAAGTTTTAAGATCTTCTGAACAAGTAAAGGATATCAAATATAAGCCCATTAATATTTTATGGTAAGTGTGACAGAAAAATCTAATTTATTACACTGGATCTGAAATACTTGGTGACAAAGTGTTAATTTTTAGAAGAGCATATATATCGGTAAGTGCGACATAAAATTGTTTATTAACACACATGATCTGAAATACATGCTAATCATGTGTCCAGTTTTAGATTAGCTGACTATTCATCGTGCAACATTGCATTCGTAGTTGGGGCATTGAGGCTTTAAAACATTATTCCCAATATACTTCAAAACTAATTCCCCTGTCCTTGGTCAGTGTTCTTAAGGCAGGTGTGATATTGACTTGCAGCGAAAGAATTGTGGAATGCGCTGTTTAAATTCTGGCTAACATCTGTTTGAAGTAGGAATTTCAATGGAAACGGAAACTGGGAAGCTCTTTTGGGCAGTTGTCCAGCATTATAGGACATATATTGGAAAGTGGGACAGAAACATGTTATTTAATACACAGGATCTGAAATACATGCTGTCCATTTTTTAGAAGAGCCGACTATTCATCTTACGACATTTCATTTGTCATTGGCGAGAGAGGCTTTAAAACATATTTCCCAATATATTTTGAAACAAATTCCCCCGTCCTTTGAAGAGTCTTCTGAAGCCCAGTGGAATATTGACCTGCAGCGAAAGAATTGTGGAATGCCCTGTTTAGAAGTGCAGCTAATGTCTCTTTGGAGTAGAAATTTTAATTGAAACTGGGAAGCTGTTGCCCTGCTCTACAGGACATATATTTCTGTATTATAAATGATTATTCCAGAAGAGATGAAAGGGAAAAATGTGGCACTGGCTCTGAGCAAACTTACTGATCTAAGATACATTTTGCTTGAATGTGTGAGCACTGATCATATCATTGGAAGTTTCAAACATTCTGGAAGAGTAAAGGATATCAAATAAGTTCATTAATGCTTAATGGTTAGTCGGCCATACAGATGTTATTTCATACTCCTTATTAAGAAATACAAATTATCTGAAATACATTCAGACCATGTGTCCATTTTTAGAAGAGCTGTCTATTCATCTTATGACAGTGCAATTGTCATTGGCGAGGGAGGGTTTGAAACATATTTCCCAATATATTTTGAAAGAAATTCCCCCGTCCTTTGAAGAGTCTTATGAAGCTCAGTGTGATATTGACCTGCAGCGAAAGAATTGTGGAATGCCCTGTTTAGAAGTGCAGCTAATGTCTCTTTGGAATAAGAATTTCAATTGAAACTGGGAAGCTGTTGCCCTGCTCTACAGGACATGTATTTCTTCATTATAAATTATTATTCCAGAAGTGATGCAAGGAAAAGTGTTGCCCTGCTCTGAGCAAACTTACAGATCTAAGATACATCTTGCTTGAATGTGTGAGCACTGATCATATGATTGGAAGTTTAAAGACCTTCTGGACAAGTAAAGAATATCAAATAAGGTCATTAATTCTTTAGGGTAAGTGGGACAGAAAAATCTTATTTATTACACTGGATCTGAAATACTTGTTGATAAAGTGTTCATTTTTAGAAGAGCTGATTATTCTTACCACATTTAATTTGCCATTGGGACCTGAGACTTTGAAACATATTTCCCACAATATTATAAAAATAGTTCCCCCATCATTTGGAAGGTTTTCTGAAGCCTGGGGTGATATTGACCTACCGCAAAAGAATTGTGGAATACCCTGTTTACAGTTCTGGCTAACATCTGTTCGAAGTAGGAATTTCAATGGAAAATGGAAAGCTGTTTTGGGCAATTGTCCAGCACTATAGTGCATATATTGGAAAGTGGGACAGAAACATGTTATTTAATACACAGGATCTGAAATACATGCTGTCCATGTGTCCATTTTTTAGAAGAGCTGACTATTCGTCTTACGACATTTCATTTGTCATTGGGGTGTGACGCTTTAAAACATATTTACCAATTTACTTTAAAACTAGATTCCCCATCCATTGGATGGTGTTTTTAAGGCCGATCTGATATTGACTTGCAATGAAAGAATTGTGGAATGCCCTGTTTAGAAGTGCAGCTCATGTCTCTTTGGAGTAGAAATTTCAATTGAAACTCGGACGCTGTTGCCTTGCTTTACAGGACATATATTTCTGCATTATAAATGATTATTCCAGAAGTGATGAAAGGAAAAACGTGGTACTGGCTCTGAGCAAACTTACTGATCTAAAATACATTTTGCTTGAATGTGTGAGCACTGATCATATCATTGGAAGTTCGAAACATTCTGGAAGAGTAAAGGATATCAAATAAGTTCATTAATGCTTAATGGTTAGTCAGACATACAGATGTTATTTCATACTTCTTCATAATAAAAACAAATGATCTGAAATTCATTCAGACCATGTGTCCAATTTTAGAAGAGCTGTCTATTCATCTTTTGACATTGCATTTGCCACTGGCGAGGGAGGCTTTGAAACATATTTCGCAATATATTTTGAAATAAATTCCCCCGTCCTTTGAAGAGTCTTATGAAGCTCAGTGTGATATTGACCTGCAGCGAAAGAATTGTGGAATGCCCTGTTTAGAAGTGCAGCTAATGTCTCTTTGGAATAAGAATTTCAATTGAAACTGGGAAGCTGTTGCCCTGCTCTACAGGACATATATTTCTGCATTATAAATGATTATTCCAGAAGTGATGAAAGGAAAAACGTGGTACTGGCTCTGAGCAAACTTACAGATCTAAGATACACCTTGCTTGAATGTGTGAGCACTGATCATATCATTGGAAGTTTGAAGACCTTCTGGACAAGTAAAGGATATCAAATAAGGTCATTAATTCTTTAGGGTAAGTGGGACAGAAAAATCTTATTCATTACACTGGATCTGAAATACTTGCTGATAAAGTGTTCATTTTTAGAAGAGCTGATTATTCTTACCACATTTAATTTGCCATTGGGACATGGGACTTTGAAACATATTTTCCATTATACTATAAAAATAGTTCCCCCATCATTTGGAAGGTTTTCTGAAGCCCGGTGTGATACTGACCTACCGCAAAAGAATTGTGGAATACCCTGTTTAAAGTTCCGGCTAACATCTGTTCGAAGTAGGAATTTCAATGGAAACTAGAAAGCTGTTTTGGGCAGTTACCCATCACTACATCGCATATGTCGGTAAGTGAGACATAAAAATGTTAATTAATACACAAGATCTGAAATACATGTTAATCATGTGTCCTATTTTTGATGAGCTGACTATTCATCCTACGACATTGCATTTGTAGTTGGGAACCTTGAGGCTTTTAAACATATTTCCCAATAAACTTGAAAACTAGTTCCCCCATCTTTTTGATGGTGTTAAGGCCAGTGTAATATTGACCTGCAGCGAAAGAATTGTGGAATGCCCAGTTTAAAAGTGCAGCTAACTTCTCTTTGAAGCAGGAATTTCAATGGAAACTGGAAAACTGTTTTGCGCAGTTCCCAGCGCTACTGGGCATATATCGGCAAGTGGGACATAAATATATTAATTAATACACATGATCTGAAATACATGCTAATCATGTGTCCTTTTTTAGATGAGCTGATTATTCATCCTACGACATTGCACTTGTAGGGGCCTTGAGGCTTTAAAACATATTTCCCAATATACTTAAAAATTAGTTCCCCCAACTTTTTGATGGGGTTCTAAGGGTTGTTTTATATTGACCTTCGGCGAAAGATATGTGAAATCCCCTGTTTAAAATTCTGGATAAAGTTTGAAGTAGAAATTTCAATGGAAAGTGTGAAGCTGTTTTGGGCAAATGTGTGTATATTAGAAAGTGGGACAGAAACATGTTATTTATAACACACGATCTGAAATAGATGCTGTCGATGTGTCCACTTTTTAGAAGAGAAACATGTTTCCCAATATACTTCAAAATATATTTCCCCATCATTTGGAGGGTCTTCTGTAGCCTGGTGTGATATTGGCTAGCAGCGAAAGAATTGTGGAAGGCCCTGTTTAAAAGTGCAGCAAACTTCAGTTTGGAGTAGGAATTTGAATGGAAACTGGAAAGCTGTTTTTTGCAGTGGCAAAGCACTACAGCTCATATATCGGTAAGTGTGACATAAAATTGTTTATTAATACACATGATCTGAAATACATGCTAATCATATGTCCAATTTCAGATTAGCCGACTATTCATCGTGCGACATTGCTTTCGTAGTTGAGGCATTGAGGCTTTAAAACATTATTCCCAATATACTTGAAAACTAGATCCCCTGTCCTTTGGTTAGTGTTCTTAAGGCCGGTGTAATATTGACTTGCAGCGAAAGAATTGTGGAATGCCCTGTTTAAATTCTGGCGAACATCTGTTTGAAGTAGGAATTTCAGTGGAAACAGGGAATCTGTTTTGGGCAATTTTACAGCACTATAGGGCATATATTGGAAAGTGGGACAGAAACATGTAATTTAATACACAGGATCTGAAATACATGCTGTCCATGTGTCCGTTTTTTACAAGAGCTGACTATTCATCTTACGACATTTCATTTGTCATTGGGCTTTGAGGCTTTAAAATATATTTACCAATTTACTTTAAAACTAGTTCCCCGATCCGTTGGATGGTGTTCTTAAGGCGGGTCTGATATTGACTTGCAGCGAAAGAATTGTGGAATGCCCTGTTTAGAAGTGCAGCTAATGTCTCTTTGGAGTAGAAATTTCAATTGAAACTGGGAAGCTGTTTCCCTGCTCTACAGGACATATATTTCTTCATTATAAATGATTATTCCAGAAGTGATGAAAGGAAAAACGAGGCACTGGCTCTGAGCAAACTTACTGATCTAAGATACATTTCGCTTGAATGTGTGAGCACTGATCATATCATTGGAAGTTTCAAACATTCTGGAAGAGTAAAGGATATAAAATAAGTTCATTAATGCTTAATGGTTAGTCGGCCATACAGATGTTATTTCATACTTCTTCATAATAAATACAAATGATCTGAAATACATTCAGACCATGTGTCCATTTTTAGAAGAGCTGTCTATTCCTCTAATGACATTGCATTTGTCATTGGCGAGGGAGGCTTTTAAACATATTGCCCAATATATTTCGAAAGAAATTCCCCCGTCCTTTGAAAAGTCTTATGAATCCCAGTGTGATATTGACCTGCAGCGAAAGAATTGTGGAATGCCCTGTTTAGAAGTGCAGCTAATGTCTCTTTGGAATAAGAATTTCAATTGAAACTGGGAAGCTGTTGCCCTGCTGTACAGGACATGTATTTCTGCATTATAAATTATTATTCCAGAAGTGATGAAAGGAAACATGTTGCACTGGCTCTGAGCAAACTTACTGATCTAAGATACATCTTGCTTGAATGTATGAGCACTGATCATATGATTGGAAGTTTGAAGACCTACTAGACAAGTAAAGAATATTAAATAAGGTCATTAATTCTTTAGGGTAAGTGGGACAGAAAAATCTTATTCATTGCACTGGATCTGAAATACTTGCTGATAAGGTGTTCATTTTTAGAAGAGCTGATTATTCTTACCACATTTAATTTGCCATTAAGACATGAGACTTTGAAACATATTTCCCATAATACTATAAAATAGTTCCCCCATCATTTGGAAGGTCTTCTGAAGCCCGGTGTGATATTGACTTACCGCAAAAGAATTGTGGAATACCCTGTTTACAGTTCTGACTAGCATCTGTTCAAAGTAGGAATTTCAATGGAAACTGGAAAGCTGTTTTGAGCAATTGTCCAGCACTATAGGGCATATATTGGAAAGTGGGACAGAAACATGTTATTTAATACACAGGATCTGAAACACATGCTGACATGTGTCCATTTTTTAGAAGAGCTGACTATTCGTCTTACGACATTTCATTTGTCATTGGGGTGTGACGCTTTAAAACATATTTACCAATTTACTTTAAAACTAGATCCCCCATCCATTGGATGGTGTTTTTAAGGCCGATCTGATATTGACTTGCAGTGAAAGAATTGTGGAATGATCTGTTTAGAAGTGCAGCTCATGTCTCTTTGGAGTAGAAATTTCAATTGAAACTCGGACGCTGTTGCCCTGCTTTACAGGACATATATTTCTGCATTATAAATGATTATTCCAGAAGTGATGAAAGGAAAAACGTGGTACTGGCTCTGAGCAAACTTACTGATCTAAGATACATTTTGCTTGAATGTGTGAGTACTGAGCATATCATTGGAAGTTTCAAACATTCTGGAAGAGTAAAGGATATCAAATAAGTTCATTAATGCTTAATGGTTAGTCAGACATACAGATGTTATTTCATACTTCTTCATAATAAAAACAAATGATCTGAAATTCATTCAGACCATGTGTCCAATTTTAGAAGAGCTGTCTATTGATCTTATGACATTGCATTTGTCATTGGCGAGGGAAGCTTTGAAACATATTTCCCAATATATTTCGAAACAAATTCCCCCGTCCTTTGAAGAGTCTTCTGAAGCCCAGTGTGATATTGACTTGCAGCAAATGAATTGTAGAATGCCCTGTTTAAAAGTGTGGCTAATGTTACTTTGGAGTAGGAATTTCGTTGAAAACTGGGAAGCTGTTTTGAACTGTTGCCCTGCTTTACAATACATATATTTCTACATTATGAATGATAATTCCAGATGTTATGAAAATGGAGACAAGGCTCTGGCTATGAGCAAACTCACTGACCTAAGATGAATTTTGCTTCAATGTTTGAGCACGGACCTTATGAATGGAAGTTTGAAGACCTTCTGGACTAGTAAAGGATATCAAATATAAGGCCATTAATTCTTTATAGTAAGTGGGACAGAAAAATCTAATTTATTACACTAGATCTGAAATATTTGCTGACAAAGTGTTCATTTTTAGAAGAGCTGATTATTCTTACAACATTCGATTTGCCATTGGAGCATGAGACGTTGTAACATATTTCTCATTATACTATAAACATAGTTCCCCTGTCATTTGGAGGAATTTCTGAAGCCCGGTGTGATATTGATCCGCAGCGAAAGAATTGTGGAATGCCTTGTTTTAAAAGTGCAGCTAACTTCTGTTTGGAGGAGGAATTTCCATGGAAACTGGAAAGCTATTTTGGGCAGGTGCCCAGCACTATAGAGCATATATTGGTAAGTGGGACATAAAAAAGGTTAGTTATTACACATGATCTAAAATACATGCTAATCATGTGTCCAATTTTAGATTAGCTGATTTTCATCGTGCAACACTGCATTCGTAGTTGAGGCATTGAGGCTTTAAAACATATTTCCCAATATACTTAGAAACTAGTTCCCCCATTCTTTGGATGGTGTTCTTAAGGCCGATGTGATATTGACTTGCAGTGAAAGAATTGTGGAATGCCCTGTTTCACATTCTGGGTAACATCTGTTTGAAGTAGGAATTTCAGTGGAAACTGTTTTGGGGCAATTGCCCAGCACTATAGGGCATACATTGGAAAGTATGACAGAAATATGTTATTTTATACTAAGGATGTGAAATACATACTGTCCATGTTTCCATTTTTTAGAAGAGAAACATATTTCCCAATATACTTCAAAATATATTTCCCCATCCTTTGGAGTGTGTTCTGAAGACCGGTGTGATATTGACCAGGAGCGAAAGAATTGTGGAATGCCCTGTTTAAAATTGTGGCTAACATCCGTTTGAAGTAAGAATTTCAAAGGAGACTGTAAAGCTGTTTTGGGTAGTTGCCCAGCACTAGAGTGAATATATCAGTAAGTGGGACATAAAATTGTTAATTAATACACATGATCTGAATACATGCTAATGATGTGTCCATTTTTCGAAGAGCTGACTATTCATCCTATGACATTGCATTTGTAGTAGGGGCATTGAGGCTTTAAAATATGTTCCCCAGTATACTTAAAAACTAATTCCCCGTCTTTTTGATGGTGTTCTTAAATCTGGTGTAATATTGACCTGCAGCGAAAGAATTGTGGAATGCCCAGTTTAAAAGTGCAGCTAACTTCTCTTTGAAGCAGGAATTTCAATGGAAACTGGAAAACTGTTTTGGGCAGTTCCCAGCGCTACTGGGCATATATCAGCAAGTGGGACATAAATATATTAATTAATACACATGATCTGAAATACATGCTAATCATGTGTCCATTTTTCTATGAGCTGACTATTCATCCTATGACATTGCATTTGTAGTAGGGGCATTGAGGCTTTAAAACATATTTACCAATATACTTTAAAGCTAGTTCCCCCGTCCGTTGGATGCTGTTGTTAAGGCCGGTGTGATATTGACTTGCAGCGAAAGAATTGTGAAATGCCCTGTTTAAAATTCTGGCTAACATCTGTTTGAAGTAGAAATTTCAATGGAAACTGGGAAGCTGTTTTGGGCAATTGTCCAACACTATAGGGCCTATATTGGAAAGCAGGACAGAAACATGTTATTTAATACACAGGATCTGAAATACATGCCATCCATGCGTCCATTGTTTAGAAGAGCTGACTGTTCATCTTTCGACATTGCATGTGTCATTTGGGTGTGAGACTTTGGAACGTATTTTCCAATATACTTCAAAATGAGCTCCCTTTTACTTTGGAGGACCGGTCTTCTGAAGCTTGGTGTGATATCGACCTAGAGTGAAAGAGAAGTGGAATGGCCTGTTTAGACGTGCATCCAATGTCTCTTTGGAGTAGGAATTTCAATGGAAACTGGAAAGCTGTTTTTGAGCAGTTGTCCTGTACTACACGATATATATTTATTCATTATAAACGATAATTCCAGAATTGATGAAAGGACAGATTAAGGATTGCTTATGAGCAATATCACCTATCTAAGATGCATTGTACTTGAATGTGTGAGCACTAAACCTATCATTGCAAGTTTGAATAGGTTCTGCACGAGCAAATGATATCAAATAGGGTCATTAATGTTTTATGGTAAATGGGACAGAGTGATCTTATTTAATGGACAGGCTCTAAAAGTCATGCTGCTCATGTGTCCATTTTTGGAAGAGCTGATTATTCTTCTTACGACATTTTATCTGTTGTTTGGGCGGAAGACTTTGAAAAATATTTTCCAATATACTTTAAAACTATTATAGTTCCCTCTTACTTTGGAGGGTCTTCTGAAGCCCGGTGTGATATTTACCTGCAGTGAAAAAGATGTAGAATGCCCTGTTTAAAAGTACCGCTAACGTTTCTTTGGCGTAGGAGTTTTGATGGATACTTGGATTCTGTTTTGGGCAGTTGCCCTGCACTACAGGACATATATTGGTATGTGGGGCAGAAAGATGTTATTTAATACACATGATCTGAGATACATGCAGACCATGTGTCTATTTTTAAAAGAGCTGACTATTCATCTGGCGACATTGCATTTGTCGTTATAGCGTGAGACTTCAACATAATTCCCCATGTATTTTAAAATAGTTCCCCCAACCTTTGGTGTGTCTTCAGCAGCTTGGTGGGATATTCACCTGCAGCAAAAAAAAAAAAAAAAATAATGTGGAATGCTCTGTTTAAAAGTGCTGCTAGTGTCTCTTTGGGGTAGGAATTTCGATGAAAACTGGGAAGCTGTTTTGGGCATTTACCTAGGACTACAGGGCATATATTGGTAAGTGCGACAGAAAGATGTTATTTAATACACATGATCTGAAATACATGTTGTGAGGAACTGGCTCTGAACAGACCCAATGATTTGAGATGCATTATGTGTGAGCACTGATCGTATGACTGGAAGTTTGAGGGCGTTCTGGACGAATAAACGGCATCAAGTAAGGTCATTAATGCTTTATGGTATGTGGGACATGCAGATCTTATTTAATACATGTTATTAATACACATGATCTGGAATACATGGTGACCATGACAGATATTTAATACACATGATCTGAAATACATGCTGACCATGTGTCCATTTTTAGAAGAGCCGATTATTCATCTGACGACATTCCATTTGTCATTGGGGAGTGAGACTTTGGAACATATTTCCCAGTATAGTTCAAAACTAATTCCCTCGTAATTTGGAGGGTCTTCTGAAGCCCGATGTGAAATTGACATAATTGACCGAAAGAGAAGTGGAATGCCCTGCTTAAAAGTGCAGCTAATGTCCCTTTCCAGAAGGATTTTCAATGGAAACTGGAAAGCTGTTTTGAGCAGTTATCCTCCACTACAGGACATATATTTATGCATTATAAACAATTATTCCAGAAGTGATGAAAGGAAAGACGAGGCACTGACTGAGCAAACCCACTGATTTGAGATGCACTGCGTGAGCACCGATCATATCATTGGAAATTTGAGGACTTTCTGGATGAGTAAACGATATCAAATAAGGTCATTAATGCTTTATGGCAAGTGGGACAAAAAGATCTTATTTAATAGACATCTGAAATACATGCTGATCATGTGTCCATTTTTAGAAGAGCTGATTATTCTTCTTACCACATTTTATCTGCCATTGGGGTGGGAGACTCTGAAACATATTTCCCAATATACTTAAAAACTAGTTCCCCTTTCCTTTGGAGGGTCTCCTGAAGCCCTGTGTAAAATTGCCCTGCAGCAAGTGACGTGGAATGCCTTGCTTACTAGTGCTGCTAACGTAACGTATATTTAGAGTGGGAATTTTGACCGAAACTGGGAAGCTGTTTTGGGCAGATGCACAGCAATACATAATTTCTTCTAGAAGTGATGAAAGAAAAGACAAGGCATTTGCTATGAGCAAACTCATGGGCCTTCCGTTAAATGTGTGAGCACTGAATGTATCATTTATAGTTTTTGAAGATGTTCTGGACAAGTGGAAGACATCAAATAAGGTCATTAACCCTTTATGGTATGTAGGACAGAAAGATGTTATTTAATACACAGGATCTGAAATGCATGCTGACCATGTGTTAATTTTTAGCGGAGCTCACTATTCATCTTACGACATTTCATATGCTGTTGGAGCATGAGACTTTGAAACAAATTCTGTGTCTGAGGAATTTGAAGAAACTCTACATACAGATGGACGGTGAACCGCATTCAAGGGTTCTCAGTCTTCAAGAAAATTTCTGAAGCCAAAGGAATAAGGGACTTGAATTTGGAAATTCCTGCAGAAAATGTTGATGATTTTCTGTCAAAAGAGGATTTCCTTTTTTCAACTGACCTAACATATACCGACTGCAATCAACAGAGAACAAACTTTATATAGAGATAATGTGGCATACAAAGCTGGTTGTAAAAAACAAAATATTTCATTAAAGAATTGAAGTGACATCTACTTTCTGGAAGAGTCTTGCCAATGGAACATCAAAAGTGATCATGTATGTACAAATTCTGAATGAGGAAAAATAATGATTATAATGAGGCAATTCAGGGTTTGAAAAGGAAAGTCATTTGTCCTCAGCAGAAGAAAAAAGGATAATTATAAGGTGAATGTAATGACTGGGATAATTAAGGGGTGTTTTTTTTTTTTTTTTTTTTTTTTTTGTGGTGTATTGAATGTTCCGTATCTGAGTAATATAAATTGATTTACAATGTGAATATTATGTAACAAGTATGACTATTATTTTTATTGTTTTGGATAATGCAAGCTTTGGCAGTATTGTAATTATTAAGGCAATTTCATCTCTTTCTTTTGGGGTGTACACTAGTTTTTAATTTTGTGTTTTTTTTTAATCTTTTTTGATTTATTTATCTGGTGTGTGTTCATTAGGTGTTGTAATAATTGAATTGTGTAATTATACTTTTCTTTTTCCTGTGAATGCTACGTTTATGCGAGATGGTGTAATTCCTCCTTCTTCTCCTTCCCTTTTTGCTGGTCCAAGGTGGAGAAAGATATTCTTCACGCCATTTTTTAAAATTTCCCCAGAGAAAGTGCAGCTGTGTAGAAAGGGGCCAAGTGTTTCTATTTTCATTCTTAATGGTTCGTCTCTGAAATTTGACTCTGTCCAACGGTCAGCCGCTGGTCAAAGTATTTGCTTGCCACTCGTGAAGGGAGGAGTGGCAGTTGGATTATTTGCAAGTTTCGATTCAGGCATCCAGTATTTGGATGGTGAGGGAAGGGCTGTCATGGCAGGAAAATTTACTTCTTCTTTATCCTGCAGTCACCACAGAAAGGAGTGCATTACTGCTGTCTTTCTCTTTACTAAATATATGGATCTTGGGCTTGGTAGAAGTCTTGACCTAACACAAAAAATACACCCAGGGTTGTTATCTACCCTGTGAGAGTGGTATTAGCACTGGGCTTGGCTCGAATTCCTCCCCCACCCCTACCCCTCTGGTAGCTGAGCGAGGGGAAATGCTCTGGCCAATCAGAGCGATGCTCAGTCCCCTGACCCCTTTCATTGGCTGAAAAGTTTTCCTTCATGGCGGATTCCTGCTGCCTGAATGGGGATTTTGAGCGTGAAGGGAGAATCTTTGAGGTGGTGTTTGAAAAAGGATATTTGATTTTCTGAGAGAGGATTTTGACTATGAAGAGGCAGAAGGCGGATAGGCTCTTGCTGGGTGAGTTTCCACCACCAGACGAGATTTTTCAGGGGAAAAAAAACCAAAAAATTTCCAGGCAGTTGTCTAACCGGCAGGCCTCTGCCATAAAACTGTGAGCAAGTGTAGCACGAATAGAAAAGCCCAACTTAGGCCTAAACAAGAGCGCCGGTGACAGCCAAGGAAGCTGTAGCCACATGAATTGAAGTAATGTCAGCAGGAGAAAAAGTTGGATCTCAGACAAGATCTTCGTTTCCAAAAGGTCTTCAGGGACTCCTCTCATAGAAGCTAGCCCACCTGATTGGGTTTCTTGGGGGCACCAACCTGAGAGCTGTCCCTGGCCAAGAGGAAGACCAGCCTGCAAAAAGATTACTCACACATATCCGAGGAAAGTAAGCCCAGATGACATCAAAGCGTTTTTTTTTTTTTTTTGTTGTTGTTTTTTTTGGTGTGCAGAGAGCCATGCAAGTACTAGTGAGATGCCCTAACCACTCTAGGAATGTAAAGTCAGCAAAAAGGTAATGTTCAGTTTTGTTGTTGATATTTCTTTGACGAGGAAGTTCTGATGGGCCAGCAATGAGCAAAAGGGGAGAAGAATGCCAGTGAAAGAGGTTATCAAAACACTGTAATAAGCACTTCTTGACATAAAAATATGCAGTCTTTATTCTTGTAAGAGCTGGCCAGTTCAAAAACAATGTTGTTGTTTTTTGTATGTCATAGTGAAAATTAACTAACATGCAGAGGGGTAGGTGATTTCTGCCTGTCGCCAATTTCTCATTTCAAGTTAATATGTAATATGATATGAAGTAGTGTCCGAGTAGTTAAATAAATAGCTAGTAAATTTAAAATTTTCATTCTGAGAGATTTGATAAGAGTAGAGTAGTATAGAAAAGGCATAACCTTAATAAAAGAGATATTTATTTTCATATGTAGCTAAAGGTTTTTATTTTAATTTTATGCAGTGAAATTTTAGTTAAGGGAATTACCAGCCCTTAAGCCTGTGCATTAGTTCTTTTCAGTGTTGAAATCACCTCACTCCAAGGTAAAACGGATTGGACATCAGTGTATGTTGCAAACCAACAAAACAAAAAAGAAATGCCTCTTGATTAAATCAGTAGTTGTATGAAAAAGAAAAAAAAAAGAGAGAAATGTTCAACTTGTAATCTCCTGTGTTGTGTGCTGCAAATATCACTTGTGGTTGCTCTTTGAGCAATTTCTTAAAAGTAAATTGTTCCTGTTGTGTCCTTGTTATGTGTAATACTAAATACATGGTAATTTACACATTCCAAGAGTGATATCTAATATGAAGTTGCGTTAAGTGCATTGTTAGTGGTGTAAACTAAAATCCTGAAAGGGATGAGGTTATCAAAACCCGTAATAAGCACTCCTTGCCATAAAAATATGCAGTCTTTATTCTTGTAGGGGCTGGCCAGTTAAAAAACAAAGACTTTTTTTATTTTTTATTTTGTATGTCATAGTGAAAATTAACTAACATGCAGGGGTAGGTGATTTCTGCCTGTCACCAATTTCTCATTTCAAGTTAATATGTAATATGATATGAAGTTGTGTCCAAGTAGTTAAATAAATAGCTAGTAAATTTAAAATTTTCATTCTGAGAGATTTGATAAGAGTAGAGTAGTATAGAAAAGGCATAACCTTAATAAAAGAGATATTTGTTTCAATATGTAGCTAATGGTTTTTATTTTAATTTTATGCAGTGAAATTTTAGTTAAGGGAATTACCAGCCCTTAAGGCTGTGCATTAGTTCTTTTTAGTGTTGAAATCACCTCACTCCAAGGTAAAACGGATTGGACATCAGTGTATGTTGCAAACCAACAAAACAAAAAAGAAATGCCTCTTGATTAAGTAGTTGTGTATGAAAGAAAAAAAAAAGAGAGAAATGTTCAACCCGTAATCTCCTGTGTTCTGTGCTGCAAATATCACTTGTGGTTGCTCTTAAGCTCCTTTAAGCAAATTCTCAAAAGTAAATTGTTCCTGTTGTGTCCTTGTTACGTGTAATATTAAATACAGGCAACAGCCTTTCAAAAACCAATTTATGGGTCCTAATAATACAAGAACATCAAATAGAAGTCATTGCTCTTTCCATGTTTATAAGTGAGTCGCAGAAAAATTTTCAAAAATGCAAAACTGGTAAAAACTCATGAGTCTTGACAAATTGTAATCAGTGTTCCTGAATTCAGTGTCCAATCTCATCCACCGCAGTTTGGCTGCAACTTAAAGGGAACTAACTTGGTGTTCATTTACAGCCATCAACAGCAAGTCCTTAAGATCTGTTATCTCTAACACATAAATTTACACGAATGCAATAAATACTTCTCTTACCAGTGTACACATTGCTACACATGTAACCAGAAGAACTTAAGGTATGATTTGTGAAAAATTATCATTTTCTCCAAAAGATTGTCCACAAAATTGTATTAATGTATGTACACAACCATACAAATCAAATTTCCAGTATACTGTATATATATTTGCATATTTGGTGTTTACACATATCCCACCTATATAATGACACAACAGAAGCATACTTGTGAAGCCAAGGAAATAAGAGACATGACTTTCGAAATTCCTGCAAAAAAGTAGATTTTCTGTCAAAAGTGGATTTTCTTTTTCAACTGATGTAACATATACCGACTGCAGTCAACAGAGAACAAACTTTATGGAGTGATTATAATAATGTGGCATACAAAACTGGTAAAAACTAAATATTTCATTTAAGAATTGAAATGACGTCTACTTTCTGTTTAATGGAATATCAAGTGATCGTGTGTGTAAGAATTTTATATCTGGAAGAAAGAAAATAGAGAAGTATACTTGTGAAGCCAAGGAAATAAGAGACTACTTTGGAAATACTTGCATAAAAAGTAGATTTTCTGTCAAAAGCGAATTTCCTTTTTTCAACTGGTGCAACATATACCGACTGCAGAGAACAAACTTCATGGGGTGATTATGATGTGGCATACAAAACTGGAAGTAAAAAACAAAATATTTCATTATATAATTAAAGTGACATCTACTTTCTAGAAAAGCATTGTCAATAGAATATCAAGTGATCATGTGTGTATGAATTCAATATCTGGGGAGGAAAAAGAAGAAAGTAGCATACTTGTGAAGCCAAGGAAATAAGAGACTTCGGAAATTCCTGCAAAAATGTCATCATCCATAATTTTCTGTGAAAAGTAGATTTCCTTTTTCAACTGACATAACATGCCAACTGCAGTGAACAGAAAACAAACTTTATAGAGTGATAATGTGGCATACAAAATTGGATGTAAAAAAAAAAAAAATATTTCATTAAAGAACTGAAATGACATCTACTTTTTGCAAGAGCCTTGTCAATGGAATATCAAAAGTGATTGCGTATATAAGGATTTTATATCCGGGGAGGAAGGCATTTGTGAAGCCTAGGAAATAAGTGACTTGACTTTGGAAATTCCTGCAAAACAAGTTGTTGATTATCATGTGTTTGTGAAGCCAAGAAAATAAGCGACTTGACTTTGGAAAATTCTTGCAAAACAAGTTGTTGATGATCATGTGTTTTATTTAAATGTGCATGTGGTATATGGCCTTTCTTTGAATCTCGGAGAACAGCTTAATGATATGTATGTATGTATTATGTATGTACAAATTCTATTTCTATATCTGGAAATAAAAAAGGATATTTGTGAAGCCAATGAAATAAGGAGCTTTGGAAATTCCTGCAAAAAAAGAAGTGTATTATTTTCTGTCAAAAGTAAGATTAAATTTTTTTAAACTGACATAACATATACCAACTGCAGTCAACAGAGAAAAAACTTTATTGAGTGATTATAATGTAGCATACAAAACTGGATGTATAAAACAAAATATTTAATTAAAGAATTGAAATGGCATGTACGTTGTGTAAGAGCCTTGTCCATAGAACATCAAAAGTGATCGTGTATGTACAATTTCTATATCTGGAAAAAATAAATAAGACTTTCTTTTTGACTTAAGTTTATGACTTTTTCTTTTGATGTAGTTTTAATCAAGTTAGCTTATTGTTTTGGAACAATAAGCTAACTTTATTTAATCTAGTTTAAATTCGTTAAGCAATTTGTTTTTGTTTTTTTGTTTAGAGTGAAGCATTCGTACCTTAACACGTGTAATTTTTTGTTTCTTCAATCAACATTTACTAAATCCAGTATTCCACGGTATCTGCCTTCTCTAAGCGATTGCATGGTGAATTTACAAATAAGATAGCTATATATTAGCTTTGTCATTATTTAAAAGTAAAATTTGCTATTGTGAAATAGGGAAGCTTGAACTGTGGTCAAAAGTAGTTTGCATAATGGGAAGCCTGTTATATTGAAATAAGGTGATATGAACTTTGCATTCTGTTCTACTGTGGAAAAGAAATGAAAGAATGGGAAACAATTGGTGAACATGAGATCTTAAGCTCTTGTGTCTTTTAATTATCCACAACTCATCTGTTTAGAAGAGAGGAATACACGGAAGGGAAGGCTAACACACCAAAGAATTTCTCCACACACAAAACCACAGCTAAACACCTGCCAACAGTAAAATCATGAGGAAAATGTGGGTCATAGCGACCTACTAAAATTTGTATAGCTAGTGGCGAATGACACTTGACGAGAAACTTATTCTGCTGTCCCGTAAACTCTTTTCTTTCAGAAAGGTGAAGATATGTGTTGGAGATCCTTTACTTTGTTTTAACAGGACAATGGAAAAGTTATATTTACATTATCTTATTCAAATGATGCACATGGAATGGGGAAAATCTCTAGGGAAGATGGAATTACTGCACACAATGGGCAAAAAAAAATATTTGTACACATTATTTTGAATAAATAAATGTGGAAATGTTCTTAACCATCGGATTTCTTTTACTATAAACACAATTTCCTTTTTTTACAAATCACGAGAAAAACATCTAACAAATGAAATTCTTAATTTTAATACCAAAAAAGTATCTGCTCGTACAACAACGCTCTGTTTTAAAGCAGTTAAACATTACATCATGAAAATTTAAAACTAATGAGTCTGACAAAGTTTAAAAGGTATGTTATAAGATCTTTGGAGCCACAATTTAGTTAGTTTTAACTGTCATGGCTCTGAAAATGTGCCAGTTTTCCATTGCAGTACACAAGAGGATAATAGCCCTTCATGACTGGTTTAAGTTATCGCAAAATTTGTTGAACTAAAGTTGATTTTTTTAGTGTTCGGATGTAATAAAAAGATTGGTAGTACAGAGAATAGATTGCAATCTGGGTATCTGAAGAAGGTAAATGGAAGACAGTGGAGGGGCATCATTGGGAAAGTATTGAAAAACCCCTTTGTAACTGCTCGTGAATTGGCTAATGATGTTGCTTTAACACCACAGTAAATTTCTCAACTTATAAGCACTAAAGGTTTTTTGTGCTTCATACCGGATAAATTATTGACTTCAACACCACAGTAAATTTCTCAACTTATAAGCACTAAAGGTTTTTTGTGCTTCATACCGGATAAATTAGTGACTTCAACACCACAGTAAATTTCTCAACAACTTATAAGCACTAAAGGTTTTTGTGCTTCATACTGGATAAATAGAGGTTTAAGACCCCAAAAGCCATAAGCAGAGTTTGCCAAAAAAAAAAAACTTTAAAGGAGTATTTTTACTCCTTTAAATTTTCTTTTAGGGAGTATTTTAGAAAAATTATCAGATGAAATAAAAAAAATGGTGGGCAATTATGAAAAATCAATCCAGATTTTTTTTAATAATAAAAGTATTTTACTACAACTCAATTATTTAGAATTTGGATCCATTTTGCTTCTTGTTTCAGTAATACAGATAATATTCATATTTTAAAACAATAACAATAAATTTATGTTTTGTAATGACCACATGCAACAGCACTGTGTTCAAGAAGTTGAATACATTGCACTTTTGAGATTCTTACAGACATCTAAAAATATCTAATAAACTTCTCAGCAAGTACCACAGCCACATTTGTCTTTTGTTGACTCTGCAGCTAAGTAGCATCCAGTGCTTAAATTTTCATTTTGCTGATATCTATGTTACCCTTCTCATTTCTTTATTGTCACTTTTTTTCTTTTATGCCCTTGGATGACAATTTTATCCATCATGCTGAGAAACTTTCAGTCTGTGAGGACCATGAATGCATGATAGCTTTCACTATTTTTGATAAGATAAAGTGTACATTTGAGGATATTAATACCTTTGAACACCATGCATCAATTCTTACAAACTTTTCGGCTTCGTCATTTTCGTTTTCGGACCCCCCTCCCCCTTATCAAGATGAAATACAAACCTTTTTTGGGGAAAATTTAAGAACACGGGACACGTGTTCGGAACATCGTTGGAAAAAAATTGCAGTTAAGAGGGAAATCTTTGCTACGTCTGATTTCAGTTTTCGAACATTTCCCACTCCATTTTCAAGGTGAAGTACAAATATTTATGAAATAAAATGATATTTAACAACAATTCTACGCAGAAGAAACATGGCATTAAAAATAAAATTACGATTACGGGAATAATCTTCAATGCGTCAAACTTCCGTTTTCGAAAGTTTTGAAAGACAAAATTTCCGTTTTCGAAAGTTTCAGGTGGAAAACATCCTTCATCAGTACCAATTGCCCCAAAATTTCTTTTCAGTTATGCACCGATCTCGAGCATAACACAAATTACGATGGAAAAGGAGAAATTCCAGAAGCCGTGGCACTCTCTCATGCCTGAAAATTACAGGAGAATTTTTGCGCCATGGAATTTCCGTTTTCGGAAATTTTCCCTCCAGTTTCAAACTGAAATTCAAAAATTTATGGAATAAAATGATATATAACAACAATACTGAGCAGAGGCAACATCACGGGAAAACAAACTTACGATTACGGAAAACATCTTTATTTCGTTTACTTCTGTTTTTGAAAGACGAAATACCGTCCCGATGCGCATCTTTACACATTGGTAAAACTCTTTGGTGTGTATTTTATGCATTTCTCGATGTGTATTTTTACGTGTCGAGAAAAATTCCTGATGCATATTTTTAGGCGTTGGTAAAATTTTCGATGCGTAAACACACTTTTTGATGCATACTAGGAGTGTGATTACGCATTTTAGCGAACTCTGGCCATAGGAAAGTTAATGAATCTATGATTTGCAACACATTCATAGGAAGATGTCTGGAAAACATATAATTATAGCATAGCTGTAATTTTTGACGTACGGGCTAAGTATGTGTTAACTTCTGTGATGCATGTAGTGTATGTAGCTGATGAACTCAATAAATGGCTAAAAATTTCCTTTTCTTAATTTTTCTTTTCAAGTTGTGAAATGCACACATTGTTGAAAAAATGTTGGATTGCAATGCTATTTGGGAAAAAGGTAGAGGTTACCAAGAACAATAAATGATTAAACATTGAGATTGATATGGACAATATTTATTGAGCTACACGCCAATAAGTAGTGTTTGCTCACACAGCATGCCAGATGCCTCTGCCTGGAGTTGTACAGGTTGCTAAAGGTGCCCTGCGATAAGCCATACCATGCAGGTTGAATCTTTTCACGCAGTTCCTGCACATTGTGTGGTAGGGGTGGAGTGTAGATAGCACATCCAATAGCATCCCGCAAATTTTTAATCGGTGATAGGGCTGGCCATGGCAGAGCGTCAGTGCCTTGAAGGCAAGTTCTCGAGACAGCAGCAGTATGCGGACGAGTGTTACCCTGTTGAAAAATCGCAGTTCGGAAGAGGTAGAGCCACTGGTTGCAGGACTTCATTTATGTAACGAGCTGTCAAAGTGCCTGATAAAGAACACCAAAGGTGGTTTGGCATCGTAGGAGCTGCACCCCACACCATGATACCAGGCCTTCTGGGCGTGTAACAACAAACTGTTCATCTTGGGGCTGCCCCGGTGCTTCCACGCACGGATTTGTTGGTAGTCTCCTCCAAGACAAAAGCAGGACTCGTCACTGAAGATCACCCGTTGCAATTCTGAGTGGCTGAAAGATAGTCTGGCAGGACACCATTACAGAGTGGTGATTATGCAATGATGTTAAGGGCAATCGTCGTAACGGTCTGCACGTGTGTAGTCCTACGTCATGCAGGCATCTGCCAATGGTGCTGGCACTAATGCGACGATGCATGGAGGGCACCACTGCTCGCTAAATATCCGCAATCGTGGCTGTTGGGTAACTCCCACATGTCGGACAACCCTTGGGTCCTTTCTCTCCGCGCTTCGTCTAGGTCTCCCAGAGCCTCCCTATCACTGCTGCGTGCTATGGTGATATCTGCCCGACCAGTATAGCAAGTAATATGGCCATAAGACCATCCCACTTTTCAGAGCCTGCCTGTTGATGTGGCCCCTCTTGAACTCCAGCTGCTCGAATTGCTTCCAAACTTTTTTCCAAGGCATACTTCACACGCAAAGGATGCAACCAACACAACAGCACACATCAGAATGGCAAGCATGTGCAATGGGACGATATCATATAGCCGATCAGGCACAGCGCCACGGCCCCTCCTTGCCTGCGTCGCCAAGCGTGATACTTGAATCATTTGCATGTCTCACGATGTCAAACCTACCCACCAAATTTCATTTCTGTTGGTTGCTTCTTTCTAGGTGCAACTATTTGTTCGACTATGAGTGTACGTCAATTCCTGCATGCAGTTTAAGTACAAGAAGCTGAATATGGTGGACCTCAATCTCCAAATTACAATTTAGTGTAGGTGTTCATGGTATTCATCATACATCTGATCGAGAAAATAAAGGACATTTTATCGGTAAAATAAGATTTGTAAATTGCACTTTACAGCGAATTTTGACAAAATGTGGTTAAATCTACAAAAATTATCCCCTACTCCATGAACACATTTTTTATTCACATAGGTCAAATCTCAAACATGCAAGACAATTCCCCAAATCCCTAATATTTAATTCACAATTTGCTTTAAATGCATGCGAGCATATATTATACGATTTTCACTCGAAAAACAGATTCTGCGTCATTTGCACATGCCGAATTTTCCTAATTCCCCACCCTGCTTAGAACATATATATACACACATGAAATTAACTCCACAAGGAGCAGAAAATGCTTCTCCTACATTGGATAGCGAGAGTTTATTTTGTGATAATTGTTTTTACCCTTGAAGTCATCTCTGATTAAAAACTGATTAAATCAAAGCACAGCAAGAAAAAGATGGTGATGAAGATAACTAACAACTTAATTACCTCTGAGGTATAAGTGTTGTTTACCTAGTTGGGCGTCTGCACAATGATGTTGATTGCTCCAAATGAGCTCTCAAGAAAGCTGTCACAGCTTTTCTGTGATTTGTCACCTTTCAAGTATTCTGAGAGAATGACAAGGACATTAACTTTGGAATATAATAATGATTAATCCTGGCTAATTTATGCTTTTGAATCCTGGCTAATTTATGCTTTTGAATCCTGGCTAATTTATGCTTTTGAACATCCCCTTTGGCGAAAAATTCATGAACTGGGATTAATGAATGAATATAACAATAACGAGCAGATAAGGCAACACCTCCGAATGTGTGCTTCATTGGCCTTTCTTTCTGTGGAAAATGAAGACGATGTTTGGATATGCATTCAAGAATCCTGTCCCATTAATGAAATCCTTCAGAATTTTATGATTATTTCTTAAATAACTGGCTGGAAAATCCGGTAACAATTGTAGAAATGTGGAATTGCTACAACAAATAGTGACATCGAAGGCTGGAACCATCGGTTAAAGGCAGCTATCGAAAATTCTCATCCTAAAGTTGCGAAGTTAATAACGTGCTTGAAAGATGAAGCCAGGAACAGCGACTTCCTGTACGACAGAAAGTGCCTAGATCTCGAGGGCAAGGAAAAGACAAAAAGCAACAATCAAATTGGATGACCAGATCAGCAAAACTATGGCAGAGGTTTACACAACCGCGAACAACCGACGTTGTTCGAAGAACCTACCGTTCATTCAGAAGTTGGAATAATGAAGAAGAAATCAACAGCTACCTTCAGTTTCTTAATTTTATTTTGAAACTGATATACAGTATCGTTATCATTTTTTTTTTTTGAGAATTTTTGTGTAATCAATTTTAGTTTTTGTTTTGAATTAAAGAAGGCGAAATAAAATAAAACAGATCAATAAAAAAATATTTACTTTTTCAGAAATAGGGGTAGAAAAAAGTTATAGCTACACTGGGAGGGAGTTCATTCTCAAAGATGGACTGGCCCCGGCTATATATTGTATAAATTTATGTTTATACACTACAGTTTTTCTGTTGATGACCCACAGTAGCGTACAAAAAACCCCATACTTTTTGAAATAGGCTGATGAGAAGATATTCAAATAGAATGAAATAAATCACCCATTTGTCCTTATACCACTTTTCCACTATTTGAATGTCTTCAAATGAAATTCAACCCTTCCGGTGAGGGATTAGGAATTTCCCTAATCCCTCACTAAGTCCTTTCCCCTTTTCCCAGTTGCAGACAGAACGGGGATCTGTCCGCAATTGGCACTGTTTTTCCCCCTGTCCGCAGCTGGGACCAGGGAGAACGTATAAAGTGAGGATCAGTGTCAGCACTTTTAAATTGGGCCGCGGGTGGGCAACCTCACTGACGCCGCGGGTGGCCTAGTGGGCAACGTTCGTGACTGCTGCGGAAAAGACCTCAGGTTCGATCCACTAAATATCCGACGTGCGTCGGATGGGCACGTTAAGCCTTTGGACCTCAGGTACTGGCCCCCGGTAATAAATAAGGGCGTCTTCCTCCCCCTTTCTACTTCGCTTCCGTTTCACTTTCTTATCGAGCACTCTAGCCCAAATCTCCTAGCTTCCTATTTCTAACGGTTGTTTAAGACCTGGGGCCAGACACTCCCTTCCTAAAATCCTCTACATATTATCATTCTTTTAAATTGGACCTTTTTAATACTGCAGCAAGTCAGGTCTTAATATCAGTTAACCCATCACACAGAGTAAACCTTTCCCAGGCGGTGTAATGACACGTACATACATATCAAGGCGTACAGTGACACTTGCGTATATACATCAAAGTCCTATGTTCGGGGATAAATTTGTCTTTGCAATTATCACGAACACTGCCACTGTGACCCATATTTTGAATTATTTTAACTTACCTTTACACTTTATGCAGGCTTAGTTAGGAGTGGCAGGATCTATGCTGGCGTGTTTAAAAGTTGTAGGCGATATTAGCCTTTTTTTTTTTGTGTGTGTGTGTGGACGATATTCGTCTTTTTTTTTTTTTTTTTTTTTTTTGTGGACGATATTCGTCTTTTTTTATTTATTTTTTGGGAATTTTTCTTTACAGATATTTCAATTCACGTTTTCAAAATTTTCTCTAATTTAGCAATATAACTAAAGACTTCAAACTCTTCTTTACATCGTGCGTAGTTTCGTAATGTCGCAGAATTCTAGAGATTCTCTGATCCAGTTTGATGTACCTTTTAGATCGTTTCTTTCCTTCAAGAAAAAGATCTGTTCCATTTATAAGAAAATCACTGTATTTTGATTTTTCATTTAAACTTTGCATAAGGGTCTTGATTTTAGGATGTGGTCTGTTCATTAAGGTGTTAAACTTATTACTCCAGCTCTCTACCGCATTGTTGGTTCTGTGCTGTAGATCACGACAATTCCACGTGCTAGTTGCAGAGATAGAATTTTCTAGCCATTCATTCATAAAATAATCGTAAAATTCCTGCAGCTTTGGTTGCTACCAAAGATGTAAGAAAGTGTTTGAAGTCTTTAGCTTATATTGCTTAATTTGAGTAAATTTTGAAAAAATGAATTTCAGTGAAGGTTATGGTCCAGAGGAAATTCATTGTTGTACGCAAGTGCCACCAATTCTCCCAACGACCAAATTTGACATGTACGTAGGTGCGGAATAGCTAAGAGGATCTTACATTCATTTGTTTAATTTTTCGGAATTGCTTGCGTGTGTGTGTAAGCGCGCGCTTACGCGCGCTTGGCTCTTCCAAGAAGGGTAACTTCTTTTACGCATTCCAACCGTAGGTTGAAGGAAATACTTTGCCGTAAGCGTATACGCTTACGGCAAAGTACACTGCTGGCCACCCAAAATGCAACACCAAGAAGGAAACATCCCATTGGCCTGAAATTCGCAGCATGTGTCGCCCGTGAGAGGACATGCAAACGATTAGCATTGCAGGGCATATGCAAATCATGTGTGCCCGACACGCCACCGAGAAGCACTATAAGAAGGGTGCACAGAAGGCGGGGTGTAAGTAGTGGAAGTGTGTTGTGCTGCCGGACATGTGCGTGGGAAGCTTCCTGATGCCTCGTCGCAGAGTACGGCAGTCATTCCAGCACGTTTCGGGGTTCGACAGAGGACGAATAGTGGCTTATCGTGACAGCGGTTTATCGTACCGAGACATCGGCGCCCGTGTGGGACGTCATCCAGCCACATTGAGGCGAGTATGGATTCGGTGGGTGCAGGATGGACGGACGGACCCACGTGAGCGATTGCTGCAGCCGCGGCACGCCACCGAACGAGAGGACCGGCATGTTGTGCTGCGGGCATTGACGGCTCACACCGCCACATCACGAACGTTAGCGCAGGAATTAGGGTGTGTTGCGCAACAACCTGTGGCAGCACGTACCGTTCGACGTCGTCTGCAGGAGCGAGGACTTGTCGCACGACACCCATTGCTCCGATTACCATTGACGTTACACAACCGGCGAGTGCGGCGGCAGTGGGCCGTTGAACACCGCACTTGGACTACGGAATGGCACGACATTGTCTTCTCCGACTAATCCCGCTTCTGCCTGCAACACCACAATGGTCGGATCGGTGTGTGGCGGCACCGTGGCGATATACTGTATGACGCCTGCATTCTGCATCGTCATACCGGTCCGTCGACTGGCGTTATGGTTTGGGGAGCAATCGGATATGACACCCGCACCCCTCTCGTACGCATCGCCGTTACATTCAACAGCCACCGCACCATCTCCGACGTTTTGAAGCCTGTAGTCCTCCCTTACCTGCAGGACCTGCCAGCGGCCACTTTTCAACAGGACAATGCGCGCCCGCACGTGGCAGGCATCGTGCAACAATTCTTCACTGCCCACCAAGTGTCACTGCTGCCGTGGCCAGCTTGTTCTCCCGATATGTCGCCCATCGAACACGTCGGGTCGCTGATCGGCAACCGAGTGGCCCGGCAAGCACCACCCGTGGCTACGCCTGATGAACTGTGGCAACGTGTGGAAGCAGCCTGGACCGACATACCCCAAGCCCACATCCAAAGCCTCTTTCGTTCGATGCCGCGGCGTGTAGCGGCCGTTATTGCCAGCCATGGGGGCCACACGAACTATTGATGTCTGCGTGTTCCGCAAGTCGCAAGGGCCTGTAAGCTCAATTGTTTCATCTTTGTATCTGTTGTTATGTGTCCAGTAAATCTGGCTTTGCTATCTCGTGTACTTCTTGGTGTTGCATTTTGGGTGGCCAGCAGTGTATTTCCAGCATTCTTTTCACGGGAAATAATAAGAAAGTGGCGCATTACGGAGGAAGCGGATTTATCGGTATCAGGGGGAAATGTAAAACAGAAAAAATGAGGCCTTTTTAATTTCATGAAAAAATAATTTCAACTGAGCAATGGAAAAAACTAATCAGAACACTTCCTCTGCTCGACGATATAACGGTACCTAGCATTATAAGGCCATCATAATTTGTTTAGAAAATGGCGGACGACGTTTATGTTTTGAATCAACGCCTGCTTGGATTTATTTTCATGGGGAATTAGGGAGTGGCGAGGGGTAGCAGATTTATCTAAGTCCCAAGCTGAATGAATCTTAAACACATGGTAAAACAAGTTAGTAAAATTATGCAATGCATTGATTATGATACGCCTGTCCAACATACCAGAAATCATTACTCAAGTTATGAGGATAATGGCTGTAGAATAAATCTCGCTCCTATGACCTGACCTTTGACCCCATTTTTATGATATTCAACAGAACCGGCAAAGTATACTTCCGGAACAACATGATAAAGTTTTGTCTCAATCGAAGCATTTTTACGTAAGTTATAACGCATAATCGCGATGGAATATATCCCGATCCAAGGGCCTGACCTTTGACCCATTTTTCCCATTTTCAATGGGGTCCGTCCCCAGTGGTCCCCTACCACATACTAAAATTCAATCGAAATCGAACCATTTTCACGCAAGGTATGACGCATAAGGCCAATGGAATGCATCCCTCTCCTATGTCCTGACTTTTGACCCCACTTCCCCCATTTTCAATAGGATTTGTCCCCAGGTAGTCCTCTACCACATACTAACATTTCATTGAAATTGAGCCATATTTACGCAAGATATGATGCATAAGAGCAATGGAATGGATCTCGTTCCTATGTCGTAACCTTTGACCCATTTTCAATAGGGTTCGTCCCCAGGTGCTTCCTTCTTGGTGTTGCATTTTAGGTGGCCAGCAGTGTAATTTGAAAAGGAAGAAAACTGAGGGGGTAAATGTGATGTTTTGCTCCCACACTCAGCTGCGGGCGGGGCAACTGCCCCTGCAATTCCGGCGCCGCTAACTGTCCCAAAAGTTTAAGAGGCCGTATATAAACTGTAATTCCCCCCCCCCTTTGGTGTTCACTTTCATGTGAGATGACCACAAAACTGTTAAGGGGTTGCACAAAAATCGCACTTTTCATATTACCTTGTCAACTTCCAAGTAGGTCGCCTCTGTAGATTACAATTTTATAGTATTTCTGCCCCCTCACCGTTATCGTTCCATGTGTAGTTTTTATTCCACAGATCTCATATTCATGAAGTTTACGTTACAAATAAAATTAATAGTTTTACGATTTTACAGTAGCATTAAATATTAATTACTAGACCTAGGTTATTTTAACATTTTTTGTTTTAACGAAGATTTATAACGTTTACATAGCAAGTAAAGTTAGTAATATTGCATTTTTACTTAGGCACTAAATATTAATTCATAGGCCCTTTTAACAGATTTTATTCTACCGATGTCCTACGCCGTAGTAATTAAAATGTTATGCCTAAGTAAAAAAGCAATATTAATAACTTCACGTGTTTTATAAACGTCATGGATATTTAGTGTGATGAATTAAAAATGTTAAAACAGCCAAGGGCATATTAATGTTTGATGCTAAAGTAGAGGCACAACATTAATAACTTGACTTGATATGCAAGCCTTTTGAATATAACACCGGCAGAATGAAAAATGTAAAAAAGGCCTTGGACCTATAAATTAATATTTAGGGCCTAAGTAAAAGCACAGCATTGTTGACAACTTTTTGTGTCGAACGTATGAATATGAGATCGACGTATTAAAAGCTATGAGTAAAACGGAAATCCTCTTTTTGGGGGCCCTCCAGCATTTCGGGGCCAGGCGTCTGGGCTTCGAGGGTTTCCCTGTAATTCTGTCCCTGGGTTAATGTAGAGTTGATCGTTATTGGATTTCCCCTTGAGCGCCCTGCTGGCCGAATGATCAAAGGCATGAGTTCTGGCTACTTGGAAACGGATTCATGATCCCGTTGAGGTATCTGTGGTGTGTTTTAAGTCAGCTTTTAAAATGTTGCGTTTTCATGTTGTCCATAGATTTGGGATGTATGATTGGTTATAACCACACAAATTGTTCACGATGGGCGCTAAACCCGAAACGAAAATCAAAAAGAGGACTCAAAACGAATAAAAGGCCACTTGGTTAAAAAACTTTCCCATGAGTGCTGAAACGGGGGGTTTCTTTACGCGTTTTCTTCTTTTTCTTTCCTATGATTAATTTAATTTTATTCCATACCTGGTATCTTCCGATTCGTGCGAAGAGACAGTCGTTATAGACATTCATACGAAGCATAGCAAGTTTTGAAATATTTCGGCAGTCGAGGACGGGAGAAATGACGCAAGGCGTTATAGTTATTAACAGGTTAATGAAGCAGAATATTTAGACAACGACTCAAAAACATGAATTCTAATGTAAATAAGAACTGGATTTTAACACTTCATGAATATGTAAAATTCGTTGGATACTTAGTTGTGAATCTGTGTTCAAACTTACTAGTTGTAATTTTTTTTAAACAATTTATGTTGAAAAGATAAAACCTGCAATGTCCGACCCGGTGGTC
Source organism: Macrothele yani (assembly GCA_039090855.1). Lineage (NCBI taxonomy): Eukaryota > Metazoa > Arthropoda > Arachnida > Araneae > Macrothelidae > Macrothele > Macrothele yani. The sequence continues at coordinate 120,767 of JAYWMT010000139.1, forward strand.
ATTTATAATAACGAACTTCTTGAAATTTGGGAAAAGAGAGCAACAGTTTTTCTGTCATTTACTGAATTCCCACTCCACAAACAACAAATTTAGTTGATGCCTGAAGAGAAATGAATCATTTTAACACTTATAGCCTGCTTTTCGCACTGCCCTGCTGAGCCTGGGCCTCCTCTTTAACATGGTAGACTCATTTGAAATTGTTCCCAAAAATGGCCTAATCATTACTAAACTTCCTTTCATTGTTGTTATTATGCGAGGTTTTTTTTTTTTTTTCACATTCTTGTCGGTTAACCTTCAATCCATTCCTGAAATAAACGATTTTAATTTTCACAAAATTCTTTATTACCACTCTCTGGAATTGCTGCCTCACTTTAAGATCCCAATCAAGTTTGCTTTAGATAATTTGCATTATTAAAATATTATGTCATTAGATTATTAAAATCACAATCAACTTTCCTTTAGAATTGGAATTATTAATTTTTTTATTATATCAAAAATTATTATTGCGAATTCGTAGATTACTCACATTTTTCGCTTATATATATTTTTAAGGTCAAAACTAGCTAAGAAATATTTTAAATATAATAATTTAAAAATAAAAAATCAGCCAAAACTTGCGAAACAAACATGTGCCCAAGCAAGCAAAAAAACGAAATTTCAACCAGGAGAAAAACATGGATTGCATAAGTAATTCAGGTAGCCTTGAAAATAATTTTTCTGCTATATATCTTAGTTACCTTAAACTAAATAAAGCCAATGCAAGTAACCAGTTTCTTGATATTTTAGACTTTGCTTTTAATCTTAATTCAGGTAACCCTCTCATCAGCCTTTTTGTTAAGATAAACAACTTTAATTTTAAAATTGCCAAGTATGGTATGTGGTGGAGCACTTTTTTTTTTGTAAGGTAATTGAAAACGTATTTATTTCACAAATCTTAAGGCTTATTAGGATTTGTAGCTTAAATTCCGAACTTGATAAACATGTTAAAGCTCTAATCAATCAGTTGTGCCTAAAAACTTCTTAAAAGTAGCATTAAGGAAAATAGTTCTCAAGTATAGAGTTGGGATGGCAGACTTAATTTAAATACTCGGTGACTGAATGAATCGTCTAAATTAAAGCTAAATTTTAGAGGTTTAGATGATGATGTGGTCACCCCCAGTTTTTTTTTTTTTTTTTTTTTTTTTGAAACTAAAATACCTTATTTGTTCCCTCTCTTTTGATTCAAAAAAGTTTATAATTATACATATACAAAAAAAGTACTTATAACATAAATACCCCTATATAAAATAAATAAAAAAATATATAAAAAATACAAACCAATTAAAAATATTAATAATTAAAGATTTGGGAAGGATACTGTTATTTAGGTGTTTTAGATGCTTTTAAACTTTCTGGGTACAGAGATATAAAATATTTTTTGTTCCCAGGGGGAATTTTTCTGTATTATGGGTTGCTGTTGCAACTTTTAAACAGTTACTATAGTAAATCGTTTCCAGGAGTGTATTTTAGGCTCTCCAAATGGCAGCCTCCTACTCACAACATTTCTGGATGGTTCTACGGCTGTCCGCTAGGTTGCGCTGCGACGTCATCAACCAAGTGCCTAAAAAGAGAAATGACGCTGCGACGTCATTTCTCTTTTTGCTTCGTGTTGGAGCAGCGTGTGGCTGGCTCCTGAGCTCCAAGTACTTCCTCGGTTTGGTAAGTTTGAGCTTTTTAATTTTTGTTTATTTGGGGATTTTCTTGTATCTCCTTAGAAGTTTGAAATTCGGTATGGTGGATTTTTAAGTTTTTCCGAGCATACTTAGGTCCGCGGTCGGGCTTTTTTGTTACAGTAACCACGTTTTTTAGTTTGAAATTGCACTCTTGCTCTTTAGGCTTTTGCCCAGCTTTCAACCTTAAGACTAATTTGAACAATAATTTGTAAATACGTAAGCTTTTTCAAACAATGAACTAAGTAATTTTTATCAATTAATGGTTGTTCTATCTAGTTTGTGGTGTAATGGATGTTCGCCATTCTTCTTAAATGTCATTAGCATGAATTCTTTTGAACTGGTCTTTGTTATGCGTGCGTCTTGGGTTTTTCCTCTATCTCTTTAGACGTTTGAAAATCGGTACGGTTTTTTTTGTTTGTTTTTTTAAGTTTTTCGGTCATCCTCAGATACGTTTTTTAGTTTAAAGTAACTGTTATGCTGTTTAGGCTTATGCCTGTCTTTCAACCTTAAGACTAATTTGAACAATAATTGTAAATAAGGAAACTTTTTCTCTGTAAAATAGATATCAAGTCATTAAGAAACGTATGTTGGTTTAAATCTGATAAAAAAAAAAAAAAAAAGATACTGTTACGATCGAAATTTATGTATAGCTGCTATAGATCTGTATATTTCTTGAACAAACATGAAACAGCTATATAGAAAAACAGATTAAGTCATACATTAAAAGCAAGTAAGAAAAGTAGTATGCATAGGGAAAAGAAATAATAATGAAGAAACGTTTGCTTGTTTGAATCAGACAAAGCCTCGATAAAAATAGTTGTTTGTAAAGTTAGAAAACAAAATAATGTTGGTATGTAAAGAAGTTTAACGAGTACGCAAGCATTTAGAAAAAAAAATAGATTAAGATATGCATTAAAAGGTACATTTCACTGATTAATCATGAAGAAATAAGAAAATACGAGAAAATATTTTAACTATGTACAAAAAATTGCGGCTTTGGACAGTGGAAAAAGGTACAAAGTTAAAAAATGTAACAAAAAATGACATTAACACGTATATACATTAATAAACAATCGTGGTTTGAGATTAGGTCTGCAGCACAAAACTTTCGAAAACGTCTTTATGTTGGTACGTCCGTTGAATATGCGTGAAGTCTCCTCAACGAAAATAAAAAAAATCGTTATGTTGAAAATTACCGATATAAAATGGGAAATTATGGGGGGGGAAATGAGGAAAATTCGTTGCAAAATGATCAACTCATTGAAAAAAAAAATCGGTCTTGGAGCTTAATGTGTCTTAATGTGTCAGTTGCCGGGACTTTTGTAAAAAAGTTTTACTTAAATTTTCTGTTCTGGTCAAAATGGGCATGTGAACAAATTGCGATTAAGAATGAGTTCAGTATTGGATAAATTGAAAAGAGAGAGAGAGGGACTAATTTCTGCAGCGAAATACTTGCACAAAATTGATTTCTTCCCTTACCAAGCACAGCGAAATTTTCGTTTTTAAACTCACGTAAATTTTTATTCACCAAAAACCATTGAAGTCACTCCACTGGGTACATTTTATTTTTCTGCTGCATTCCCCCTCCCTTCCAAAAAATAAGCTGCGCATTTCAATTGAGGTAGGGCATTATACTTAATTACTTTGAAAAGAACATTTAATCAGATATCATTGTTTAGAAAATTTACGAAGTTGGTAAATTTTGGAAAACAAATTTTTCTACACTAAATTGTTATCATGATGGCTTCAGAATTAAAACTGGACTGAATATGTTTACAATCCGTTTTTATTAAAGAGAATGCCCGTGTGTGAGTATCGCAATAACAACTCATCGCATAATTCTGGCAGACCCTTCAAAATTCGACAAAATGTTTTTCATCGCCGTCCAAGTTGTAGTGGTCGGTATCAAGTCGAAGTTTCAAAGGGAGTGTATCAGAAGAAAAAATATATATTGTCATATTTCTAGGGGTCACAATGAGACACTTGAGAACGCGTACATGACCTTCAGTGTGTGTCTCCGCTGCCACACGCATTAATTTTTGTCCTTATATCATCATCATCATCATTGTCAACCATTATCAATCCACTGCTGGACGAAGGTCTCCCCAAGTTTCCTCCACAACGGTCTGTCTTGTGCCAGTCTCCTCCATGTCACTCCCGCATATTTACGAATTTCATCCACCCATCTCCCATGTGGTCTTTTTCTGGGTCTTTTCCTGTCCCTTGGAATCCAATCTAAAATTTCGGCTGTCCATCTATGGTCTGTCCTTCTGGCAGTATGTCCAGCCCATTGCCATTTCAGGGATTTAACTCTGATCATGATGTCTTCCACTCTCGTCATTTTTCGGATCCACGAGTTCCTCTTCTTATCTCTCCTGGTTATACCAAGCATGCACCTCTCCATGATTCTTTGAGTTGTCTGCAGCCTTTGTATGTCTCTTTTAGTTAAGGTCCACGTCTCTGCACCATACGTAAGCACTGGAAGGATGCATTGATCAAACACTTTTCTTTTAAGACATAATGGCATATTGCTCTTGAAAATTATGCTGTTTCTTCCAAAAGCTCTCCAGGCAAGTTTTGTACGCCGATTAATTTCTTCATCAATGTGACCCTCACTTGATATCTGCTGTCCAAGATAAACATACGTATCTGTTATCTCCAGTTTTTCTCCATCAATCGACAAATCTTCATTTCTTGTAAAAGCATTGAACATCACTTTTGTCTTCTGAAAGTTCATTTTTAATCCCACTTCTTTACTCTTGTCAGCAAGTTCCTGGATCATACTCTGCAGCTCTGATGGGGTAGTTGCAAAAATGACTACGTCATCAGCAAAACGAAGGTGGGTTAGATAATCTCCATTAATCTTTATCCCTTTGTTTTCCCAGTTCAGTGATTGAAAGACATTTTCCAATGTGGCATTAAAGAGCTTCGGAGATATGGTGTCACCTTGTCTCACTCCCTTTCAATTTTTATGTGTGTTGTATTTTCAAACAGCCGAATCTTTGCACTTGCATTTTCATAGATGTTATTAATAATATTAATGTATGCATCTTCAATACCGCAGGATTTCAGAGCCGTGGTAACTGCTGATGGTTTCACCGAATCAAAGGCTTTTTCATAATCGATAAAAGCCATGCACAATGGAAGTTCATATTCCCTCGCTCTTTCAATTAGTTCTCTCAGTACATGGATATGATCTATTGTGCTGTAGCCACTCCTGAATCCAGCTTGTTCTCTCGGTTGAGCCATGTCCAGTGTTACCTTCAAGCGGTGTGAAAGAACTTTAGTGAAGATTTTATAAACCACTGATAGGAGGCTGATAGGTCTGTAGTTCCTGAGATCCTCAATGTCACCTTTTTTATGTAGCAGGATCATTGTAGCATTGTTCCAATCCTCAGGAATCTTCCCTTCATTAAGGCATCGAGTGAAAATTTGGGCGAGTACTGTTTCGATTTCTCCACTTGCTTCTTGTATGATGTCTATAGTGATTCCATCTTCTCCTGGAGCTTTCCCCCGCTTCATGTTCTTGATTGCATGAGCAACTTCTGCTGGGAGGACTGGAAGAACTCTGGTACCTTTCATGATGTCTGGAGTACATGTATCATCCCTTTCATATAATTTGGAGTAGAAATCTTTCACTCTTGTCAAAATTTCGCCTCTATTTCTTGTTATAGAACCATCTTCTTTTCTCAGAGCCATAATCTGTTTTCTTCCCTTACTGAGATGTCCCTTTGCTATCTTTAGGCTTTGGTTGTTTTCAATTGCTTTCCTCACTAGCTCACAGTTGAATTTCCTTACGTCTTCAGTGATACTTTTTCGTGCTGTCTTGCATAGCTCTATATATTCCACTTTGGAAGTCACATCTTCTTTAGTTGTCCTCATCTCTCTTCTTTTTTGCATCAACATTTTGGTTTTTCCTGATAATTTGTTTACATGCAACTTGTTCTTAGACCCAGCTAATTTTGTTGCTGTTTCCATAAGAGCTTTGGTTACTTTTCTGTTAACTTCCGAAATATCCACTTCTTCCAATGTTAGGCCTTCTAAAGCAGAGAATCTGTTCTTCAGTTCCAACTTGAAAGTATTATGGTGTTTTTTAAGGTTGGTTATGTCAATACATTTTGTTTGTCTTATGAGCTTGCCACGTTCCAGTTTAGTGTTGAGGTGCATCTTACATCTCACCAATCTATGGTCACTACCTGTGTTGAACTTGTTTAGCACACTGCAGTCTTCGATGACGAATTTTTTGTTACACATAATAAAATCAATTTCACTTGTCGTCCCAATTGGATGTCTCCATGTCCATTTCCTGTGTGGCTTTTTTCTTGAAAAAGGAATTCAAGATGAAAAATCCTTCTGCCTCTGCAAACTCAACGAGAGTATTTCCACGCTGGTTTCTGTTGCCGTGACCGAATTTACCTACTGAAGTTTCATTCTGTTGCCGGTGCCCTATTTTTGCATTGAAATCTCCCATAATTATCTTCAAGTGCTGCTTACCTTTATTATTTAGATGACGAATTTCCTCATAAAATTCTTCAATTTCTTCTTCAGGATGACTTGTGGTGGGTGCATAAGTTTGAATAATCTGAGCCTGGTATCTTCTCGATAGTTGGATAACGAGTCGTGCAGCTCTGTCAGAGGAACTTTCAACTTCTACCACTTTATCCTTCAGTTTCTTGTTTATTATAAATCCGACACCACTAGTTCTGCCAGTATCTGTCCCACGATAATAGAAGAGATGTCCACTTTTCAGTTCAATGAGATCTTCTCCTTTTCTCCTTACCTCACTCAGCCCGACGATGTCCCACTTGATCCTTTGTAGTTCCTCTTCCAATTCAAGAAGCCTTGAATCAGAAGATAGGGAGCGTCCGTTGTAGGTAGCCAAGGTCAGCATCAAATGGCAGCCTAGTCCGGTCCTCCGGGGATTCTTAGCACCCTCTGCCTTCATGTCGCACTGGCCGCTGCCTTGGCCGGGTACATTCCAGCTGCCGGAGACTGAGGGCCAAGATTTAAGTTGTAGAGTCATTTTGGAGGTGTTTGGCCATAACTCACCACGCTGGCCAAGCGGGTTGGTGAGTGTGGGATAGCATTTCCTCTGATCCCGATGGTATAGTTATACCGCTATTTGCGGTCGTCAGAGCCCCTTTAGTGGGAACAGGATGCACCACGAGAAGGCGGGGGTTGACATTTGTCAAGGAGAGGTTGTGATGTTACGCATCACCTGACCTTACATCCCTTGTCCTTATATACTTGTATATATATACATATATGCATGTATATAAAATTTGCAACCACTATCAATCCACTGCTGGATGAGGGTCTCCAAGTTTCTTCTTCCCCAACAGTCTGCCTTGAGCCAGTTTCTTTCATACTTTCGAATTTCATGCACCCATCTCCCCCTTGCCATCTTCTGGGTATTGTTTTTTCCCTTGCTATCCAGTTCAATATTTCACCTCTCCGTCAGTGGCTCTTTCTTCTAACAATATATCCATCTCACTGCAATTTCAGGAATTCTGATCATAATGTCTTCCACTTTTGTCATTTTTCCCGATCCAAGAGTTTCTATTTGTATCTTTCCTGGTAACATCAAACATGCTTCTTTCAGTTGTCAGCAACATCTGTATGTTTATTTTAGTTGAGGTCCATGTCTGTGCTCCATGCGTAAGAACTGGAAGGATGCACTGATGATTAACCAGTTTCTTTTGAAGAAATAATGCTTCCGACCAAGTTTTATAGGTCGATTATTTTCTTCATAAATGTGGCCATCGCTTAATATCTGTTGCCTAATTTAGGTATCGGTACGTCTACATTTTCCCTATCAATCGCTTAATATAAAATGTAAATATTTATTTCTTGTTAAAAAAGTACTTTCGATCTATATATACTGTATATATATATATATATATTATTATTAAACGGACAGCATCAGCACAGGCTCAGCAACTTAGCTTATTCGAAGTGACATCTACAAAATTGAGATGCAGCCCCCCCCCCATATCAGCTTATCACGAGCCGCCACTGGATCGACGTATTAAAAGCTGTTAAAAATGCCTAGGCCCTATTAATTAATGTTTGGTGCCAAAGCGCATTATTATTAACTTTACCTGTTATGTACACTTTATGAATATTGCATCGGAAGAAAAACTGCTGTTAATAGGGCCTAGACGTAAGACCTAGCGATTAATTTTATGCCTACGTAAAAGAGAAATATTAATAACTTTACATGTTATGTAAGTACTTAGTGCCTAAATAAAAGCGCAGCGTTATTGAAAAATCCCACCTTATCATCCTTTTCCGAACATATAATATAGCGTGAGTCATGCTGTAATTCCTTTGTTTCGTGAAACACCGTGGTTTTAAAAAAATGTACTACGTCATGGCAATTTATTTTCTCAAACTAAAGTACAATTCTCACTTGACTTACGTAGAACGTTTTCTAGAAATGTATTTGAAGTTGAAATTAAGCCTTTCTTTAATGGGGGAAAAAAGAACACCGTGTTTTTAAAACATAAAAGACATCACCTTGAGGGGAGTCTTGAATGGGGGTGGGGTGGCCTACTAGGGAACGTTCGTGACTGCCACGGAAAGGACCTCAGGTTCGATCCCAGCAGGTACGAACGCTCGATCCACTAAATATCCGCCGTGCGTCGGATGGGCGCGGTACTGGCCCTCCGGCAATAAATAAGGGCGTCTACCTCCCCTTTCTATTTCGCTTCCGTGTCACTTTCCTATCGGGCACTTTAGCCTAAATCTCCTAGCTTCCTATTTCTAAGGGTTGTTTAAGACCTGGGGTCCGACACTCCCTTCCTAAATCCTCTACATTTGATCAGTGAAAGGTTAGGAGTCATTGAATGTTTTTGTTTGTTTGAAGTAGTTTTAGGAAGGGAGTGTCCGACCCCAGATTATTGAATGTTATGGGGCACCGTCTAATTTCCTGCATTAGCCTTAACTGGACTGGCCAATCATATTGCTGGGGGATGGGGGAACCCAATTCTGAATGAAGAGCGGAATAAAACATTCTGCGGGTCTTATCACACAGCATTTCTCTTTGAGTGTAGTTGCTAGTTGGTCTGCCTAAGAACAGTAGGGATTTTTCCATCTTCGAAAGCGCGTGTGTATTTTTTCCAGTTCGTCTGCCTTCGAATAAAACAGGCATTCTCTTACCTGAAAGTGGACTTATGACTTTAAATTATCATATCAGGTATGTAGATATGGCTTTTTTATATTCTTTCTTTCTTTTAATTGTGTTTATTTAATTTTTATGCAGTGGCGGTATAAGGTTACCGGGGCCTGTGCACAGCATCATCAGTTTTGAGGTCCCTCACTTTGCCCATCCCGCCATCCTTGAGACATAACTTACTTCTCTTTGCCCCCCCCTCTAATTTTCACTTCCTCATGCCGCGAAAGTATTGTAACCGGAAAAAAAACTGGACTTCGGGATTTCAACAAAAATACACGTTTGGGGTTCGCCCCGAACATTGCTTGACTATTTTATTCAAGGTGGTGTGTGTGTGCGTGGTACGTTGCCGCCATACTTTAAGAGCTACTATTGTATTATAACTATGAAGACGAAATTTAATATTTAAGATTTTTTTTCTTTTATTTCTTCTTTTTTTTTTTTTCCCCTTCCTTTATACTTTAATGGGGCAGAAATGGCTAAACTTACGAAGCGGGAAAACCTTTAACGAAAACGAGTTATTTTTTTTATTAGAGTGGTCACTGAAGCACAGTACTGATTTTTATGCCACATGAGGTGTGGGATCTGCTGTCGGATAACATCAGATTCCGCCTCAATCACAATTCCTCGAAAAAGCCCGCAAACGGGTGAAATCGTTTTGGGTGCGTCGTAAAAGCAGGTTTTCCAAAGCTATCTTACTCGTATAATAACAGGCTTGTGGGTTCCTTTTTAAAAAATATATTAAGGGTAAGATGGGCGGTCATATTATGCACGCAATTTAAGAGGAAAATTTCCATTACATTCTAAAGAAATCAAGCCATAAATAGCATCCTAATCTTTGAGCGAAGCTGCAGTGCAGTATAAATTAACTTTACTGTCAAAATGAATTTCAGTTAGCCTGTATTTAACCCAGGAAATTGATATTTGTAGGCGAAATACCTCGAGTTCGGGCTGAAACAGTACAGAACAGTGAACGTATACTTTATTCTAAGCTTTAGTTTTTATCTAAGAAGTGAAACGGAAATCCTCTTTTGGAGCCCTCCAGCATTTCGGGGCCCGGCGCTTGGGCTTCCAGGGATTCCCTGTAAATCTGTCCCTGGTTTTATGTAGAGTTGATTCTTATTGGATTTCCCCTTGAACGCCCTGCTTGCCGAATGAACATCCCGCCATCCTTGAGCATGAGTTCTAGCTACTTGGAACGGATTCATGATCCCAGTGAGTCATGGGTGATGTGTTTTAAGACAGCAGACAAAGGTCTTCGCTCTTTCCACGTTAAATGTCAGAAAACCTTTGTCTGATGTTTCTGGTCAACGTTCAATGTCTGTATTAATTTTAAGACAGCTTTTAAAATTTTACGTTTTCAAGTTCTCATAGATTTGGGATGTATGATTGGGTATAACCACAGAAGTTGTTCACGATGGGCGCTAAGCACGAAACGAAAAACAAAAAGGGGACATAAAGAATAAAAGGCCACTTGGTTGAAAAAACTTACCAATGAGTGCTGAAACAGGGGTTTCTTTACCTGTTTTCTTCTTTCCTATATGCTTAATGTAATTTTATTCCATACCTGGCATCTTCCGATTCGTGCGAAGAGACAGTCGTTATAGGCATTCATACGAAATATAGCAAGTTTTTAAATATTTCGGCAGGGGCAGTCACGAAGGCATGAATAAAACTATGCCACATGTTCTGCAATCCCTGTTTTTCTCCTGGTGGATTTTTTTTTTTTTTTTTTTTTTTGCTAGCTCGTTTACATGTTTGTTTTGCAAATTTTGGCTTATTTTTTTTTTATATTTCTCAGCTTGCGTTTCTCTCGTTTGGACCTTGTATGTTTAGAATTTCAGTATTCTGGGTTGCAGTTGAAACTTTTAAACAGTTTCTATAGTAAATCGTTTCCAGGAGTGGATTTTAGGCTCTACAAATGGCAGCCCCCTACACACACCATTTCTGGTTGGTTCTACGACTGTCCGCTAGGTGGCGCTGAGATATCCTTTCTCTTTTTACTTCGTGTTGGAGCAGCGTGTGGCTGGCTCCTGAGCTCCAAGTACTTCCTCGGTTTGGTAAGTTTGAGCTTTTTATTATTTTATTTATTTTTTGTTTATTTGGGGTTCAATTCTATCTCCTTAGAGATTTGAAATTCGGTATGGTGGTTTTTCCGAGAGTGTTTACGTCCGCGGTCGTTTATTAAGTTTTTTATTTTAAGTTTTTCCGAGAATGTAATAACCGCGTTTTTTTTGTTTGAAATTGCACTCTTGCTTTTTAGGCTTTTGCCCGACTTTCCACCTTAAGACTAATTTGAACAATAATTTGTAAACAGGTAAACTTTTTTTCAAACAATGAAATAGGTAATTTTTATCAACTAATGGTTGTTCTATTTAGTTTTGTGGTGTAATGGATGTTCGTCATTCTTCTTAAATGCCATTAGTATCAATTCTTTTGAACTGGTCTTTGTGATGCGTGCGTCTTGGGTTTTTCTCCTATATCTTTAGAGGTTTGAAAATCGCTACGGGTTTTATTTAAAGTTTTCTGGTCACTCTTAGATCGTGAACGGGCTTCGTTGTTCAAGTAACCACGTTTTTTAGTTTAAAGTAACAGTCGTGCTCCTTTGGCGTATGCCTGTCTTTCAACCTTAAGACTAATTCGAACAATGATTGCAAAGATGGAAACTTTTTCAAGCAATGTTCTATGTATTTTTTCATTAATTAATGGTTGGTCTCTCTAGTTTCATGGAGTAATGGAGGTACGTAGTTCGTTTGTATGTAGTATTTTGCATGAATTCATTTGAAATGGTAATTGTTGAGTGTGAGTAATGATTATTCGGTTTGCTAGGAGGGCTTTTCGTCCCGTTTCTGATAGTTGAGTAAATCATTAATTTTTATTGTCTTTTATGGAAAACCGAGTAAGCAGAAACCCACACTTTTATGGTAAATGAAGAAATGTGAGAGATTTTTCTTCGTGATTGCCCCGGACGAAGCCATGAATAAAACTATGCCACAAGTTCTGCAATAGCTGTTTTCTTCCTCGTTTATTTATTTATTTATTTATTTTTTTTGCTTGCTTGCTTGCTCGTTTACATGTTTGTGTCGCAAGTTTTGGCTTTTTTTATTTTTTCAAATATTTCTTAACTTGCGTTTCTCTCGTTTTGATCTTGTATGTTTTGAATTTTCTTTTATGCAGCCTTGAGGGCTTTAGAATTTCAGTATTCTAAGTTGCAGCTGCAACTTTTAAACAGTTTCTTTAGTAAATCGTTTCCAGGAGTGGATTTTAGACTACAAATGGCAGCCCCTATACACACCATTTCTGGATGGTTCTACAGTTGACCGCTAGGTGGCGCTGCGAAGTCCTTTCTCTTTTTGCTTCGTGTTGGAGCAGCGTGTAGCTGGCTCCTGAGTTCCAAGTACTTCCCCGGTTTGGTAAGTTTGAGCTTTTTATTATTTTGTTTATTTTGGGTTTTCTTCTGTCTCCTTAGATGCTGGTTTTTTAAGTTTTTCTGAGCATGCTTAGGTCCGCGGTCGGGCTTCTTTGTTACAATAACTGCGTTTTTTAGTTTGAAATTGCACTCTTGCTGTTGAGGCTTTTGCCCGACTTTCAACCTTAGGACTAATTTGAACAATAATTTGTAAACAGGTAAACTTTTTTCAAGCAATGAACTAGGTAATTTTTATCAATTAATGGTTGTTCTATCTAGTTTTGTGGTGAAATGGATGTTCGTCATTCTTCTTAAATGCCATTAGTATGAATTCTTTTGAGGCCGCCCCGTTGGCGCAGTGGTCTAAGCGATGGCCTTTGATCATTCGTCCGAAAGGGGTCCGGGTTTGAATCCCGGTGAGGCATGGATGTTGTGTTTGTCTTACGGCACTGGCTCTCTCCCTTCTCTGGAACCAGTGACCCTAAATTAGGGACGGGCGACTGCTTATAGCCCATTGAGTTGTCGTTAAACCTTCAATAAAAAAAAAAATCTTTTGAACTGGTCTTTGTTATGCATGCGTCTTGGGTTTTTCTCCTATATCTTTAGAGGTTTGAAAATCGGTACGGGTTTTATTTAAAGTTTTCCGGTCACCCTTAGATCGTGAACGGGCTTAGTTGATCAAGTAACCACGTTTTTTAGTTTAAAGTAACATGCTCGTTTGGCTTATGCTGGTCTTTCAACCTTAAGACTAATTCGAACAATAATTGTAAATCAGGAAACTTTTTTCAAGCAATGCTCTATGTATCTTTTTCATTAATTAATTGTTAGTCTGCTTGCTAGGAGGGGTTTTCGTCCCGTTTCTGATAGTTGAGTAAATCATTAATTTTAACTGTCCTTTATTGCAAACCGAATAAGCAGAAACCCACATTTTTAAGGTTTATGTAGAAATGTGAGATTTTTCTTTGTGATTGCCCCTGACGAAGCTATGAATAAAACTCTTACCACATGTTCTGCAAATCCCGTTTTTCTCCTGGTTGAATTTTTTTTTCTTGCTCGGGTACGTGTCTGTTTTGCCTTATTTTTAAAATTACTTCTTAGCTTACTTTTCTCTCGTTTTGACCTTTTGAATTTTCTTTTATGCAGCCTTGGGGGCTTCAGAAGTTCAGTATTCTGGGTTGCAGCTGAAACTTCTAAACAGTTTCTATAGTAAATCGTTTAAAGGAGTGGATTTTAGGCTCTCCAAATGGCAGCCCCCCCCTACTCAAATCATTTGTGGATGGTTCTACGTCTGTCCGCTAGGTAGCGCTGTGACTTTATTCCTGTTTTTGTCTGCTTGCTGGAGACAAAAACAGGAATAGTCTGCCTGCTCAGAGTTTTCGTCCCGTTTCTGATAGAGTAAATCATTAATTTTAGTTGTCTTATATGGCAACCCCAATAAGCAGAAACCCACACTTTTATGGTCACAGAAGAAATGTGTGAGGTTTTTCTTCCTGATTGCCCCTGACGAAGCCATGAATAAAAGTATGATACATATTATGCAATCCCTGTTTTTCTCCTTGTTGATTTTTTTACTTGCTTGTTTACATGTTTGTTTTGCAAGTTTTGCTTATTTTTATTTTTTAATTAATTATTTTTTTTTATTTCTTAGCTTGCGTTTCTCTTGCTCTGACCTTGTATGTATTGAATTTTTTTTTTATGCAGCCTTCAAGGCTTTAGAATTTCAGTATTCTGAATTGCAGCTGCAACTTTTAAACAGTTTCTATTGTAAATCATTTCCAGTAGTGGATCTTAGGCTCTCCAAATCTACAGGGCATATATTGGTACATAAAAATAGGACATAAAATGTTAATTAATACACATGATCTGAAATACATGCTAATCATGTGTCCAATTTTAGTTGAGCTGATTATTCACCGTACGACACTGCATTTGTCGTTGGATCATGAGGGTTTAAAACATTTTTTCCAATATACTTAAAAACTAGTTCCCCCAACTTTTTGATGGTGTTCTCAAGGCTGGTGTGATATTGACCTTCAGTGAATGTGTTGTGGAATGCTGCGTTTAAAAGTGCAGCTAACTACTTCACTTTGGAGTAGGAATTTCAATGAAAACTAGGAAGCTGTTTTTTACTGTTGCCCAGCACTACAGGGCGTATATTGGTAAGTGGGACATAAAAGTGCTAATTAGTACCTATGATCTGAAATATATGCTGACCAAGTGTCCAATTTTAGATGAGCTGGCTATTCATCCTACAACACTGCATTTGTCATTGGGACGTAAGTCTTTACAACATATTTCCCAAAATATACTTAAAAACTAGTTCCCCCTATTTCTGATGGTGTTTCTAAGGCCGGTGTGATATTGACCTGCTGCGAAAGAATTCTGGAATGCCCTGTTTAAAATGCTGGCTAACATCTGTTTGAAGTAGGAATTTCAATAGAAACTGGGAAGCTGTTTTGGGAAATTGTCCAGCACTATAGTGCATATTTTGGTAAGTGGGACAGAAGCATGTTATTTAACGTAAAGGATCTGAAATACATGACGTCCACGAGTCCATTTTTTAGAAGAGCTGACAATTCATCTTACGACATTTTATTTGTAATTAGGGTGTGAGGCTTTGAAACATATTTCCCAATATACTTCAAAATATATTTTCCCTTCTTTTGGAGTCTGTTCTGTAGCCCGGTGTGATATTACCCAGCAGCGAAAGAATTGTGGAATGCCCTGTTTAGAAGTGCAGCCAATGTCTCTTTGGAGTAGGACTTTCAATTGAAACAGGG
Organism: Macrothele yani; assembly: GCA_039090855.1. NCBI lineage: Eukaryota > Metazoa > Arthropoda > Arachnida > Araneae > Macrothelidae > Macrothele > Macrothele yani. Next base: position 135,842 of record JAYWMT010000139.1, read on the forward strand.
AAGCTGTTGCCCTGCTCTACAGGACATATTAAGTCTTTATGGTAAGCTGTTTTGGGAGGTTGTTGAGCACTGTGGAGCATATCATTCGAAGTTTCAAACATTCTGGAAGAGTAAAGGATATCAAATAAGTTCATTACCGGTTAGTCGGCCATACAGATGTTATTTCATACTCCTTCATAATAAATACACATGATCTGAAATATGTGCCGTCCATGTGCCCCTTTTTTAGAAGAGCTGACTATTCATCTTATTACATTTTATTTGTCATTGGGGTGTTAGGCTCTATAACATATTTTCCAATATACTTCAGAATATATTTCCACATCTTTTGACGTGTGTTCTCAAGCCCTGTGTGATATTGGCCTGCAGCAAAAGAATTGTAGGATGCCCTGTTTAAAAGTGTGGATAATGTCTCTTTGGAGTAGGAATTTCATTGAAAACTGGGAAATTGTTTTGCGCTGTTGCCCTGCTTTACAATATATATATTACTACATTATAAATGACAATTCCAGATATTATGAAAAGGAAGAAAAGGCACTGGCTATGAGCAAACTCACTGATCTAAAATGTTTTTCGCTTCAACGTGTGAGCACTGATAATAAGATTGGAAGTTTGAAGACCTTTTGGACAAGTAAAGAATATCAAATAAGGTCATTAATTCTTTAGGGTAAGTGGGACAGAAAAATCTTATTCATTACACTGGATCTGAAATACTTGCTGATAAAGTGTTCATTTTTAGAAGAGCTGATTATTCTTACCACATTTAATTTGCCATTGGGACATGAGACTTTGAAACATATTTCCCATTATACTATAAAAATAGTTCCCCCATCATTTGGAAGGTTTTCTGAAGCCCGGTGTGATATTGACCTACAGCAAAAGAATTGTGGAATACCCTGTTTACAGTTCTGGCTAACATCTGTTCAAAGTAGGAATTTCAATTGAAACTGGAAAGCTGTTTTGGGCAATTGTCCAGCACTATAGGGCATATATTAGAAAGTGGGACAGAAACATGTTATTTAATACACAGGATCTGAAATACATGCTGACATGTGTCCATTTTGTAGAAGATCAGACTGTTCATCTTACAACATTTCGTTTGTAATTGGGGTGTGAGGCTTTAAAACATATTTACCAATATTCTTTAAAACTAGTCTCCCCATCCGTTGGATGGTGTTCTTAAAGCCGGTGTGATATTAACTCGCAGCGAAAGAATTGTGGAATACCCAGTTTAGAAGTGCAGCTAATGTCTCTTTGGAGCAGAAATTTCAATTGAAACTGGGAAGCTGTTGCCCTGCTCTACAAGACATATATTTCTGCATTATAAATGATTATTCCAGAAGTGATGAAAGGGAAAATGTGGCACTGGCTCTGAGCAAACTTACTGATCTAAGATACATTTCGCTTGAATGTGTGAACACTGATCATATCATTGGAAGTTTCAAACATTCTCGAAGAGTAAAGGATATCAAATAAGTTCATTAATGCTTAGTCGGACATACAGATGTTATTTCATAATCCTTCATAAGAAATACAAATGATTCAGACCATGTGTCCATTTTTAAAAGAGCTGTCTATTCATCTTATGACATTGCATTTGTCATTGGCAAGGGAAACTTTTAAACATATTTCCCAATATATTTTGATAAACCCTACCATCCTTTGACGAGTCCTCTGAAGCCCAGTGTGATATTGACCTGCAGCAAAAGAATTGTGGAATGCCCTGTTTAAACGTGTGGCTAACGTTTCTTTGGAGTAGGAAATTTCAATTGAAAAAAACTGGGAAACTGTTTTGGACTGCTGCCCTGCTTTACAATACATATATTTCTACATTATGAATGATAATTCCAGATGTTTTAAAAAGGGATACTAGGCTCTAGCTATGAGCAAACTCACTGATCTAAGATGATTTTTGCTTCAATGTTTGAGCACCGTCCATATCAATGGAAGTTTGAAAACCTTCTGGACAAGTAAAGGATATCAAATATAAGCCCATTAATATTTTATGGTAAGTGTGACAGAAAAATCTAATTTATTACACTGGATCTGAAATACTTTCTGAAAAAGTGTTAATTTTGTAGAAGAGCATACATATCGGTAAGTGCGACATAAAATTGTTTATTAATACACATGATCTGAAATACATGCTAATCATGTGTCTAATTATAGATTAGCTGATTATTCATCGTGAGATAATGCATTCGTAGTTGGGGCATTTAGACTTTTAAACATTATTCCCAATATACTTTAAAACTAGTTCCCCTGTCCTTTGGTTAGTGTTCTTAAAGCCGGTGTGATATTGACTTGCAGCAAAAGAATTGTGGAATGCCCTGTTTAAATTCTGGCTAACATCTGTTTCAGTAGGAATTTCAATGGAAACTGGGAAGCTCTTTTAGGCAATTGTCCAGGGCATATATTGGAAAGTGGGACAGAAACATGTTATTTAATACACAGGATCTAAAATACATGCATGTGTCCAATTTTTAGAAGAGCTGACTATTCATCTTACGACATTTTATTTGTCATTGGCGAGGGAGGCTTTGAAACATATTTCCCAATCTATTTCAAAACAAATTCCCCCATCCTTTGAAGAGTCTTCTGAAGCATAGTGTGATATTGACCTGCAGTGAAAGAATTGTGGAATGCCCTGTTTAATTTCTGGCTAACATCTGTTTGAAGTAGGAATTTCAATGGAAATAGAAACTGGGAAGCTCTTTTGGGCAGTTGTCCAGCATTATAGGGCATATATTGGAAAGTGGGACAGAAACATGTTATTTAATACACAGGATCTGAAATACATACTGTCCATGTGTCCAATTTTTAGAAGAGCTGACTATTCATCTTACGACATTTCATTTGTCATTGGGGTGTGAGGCTTTAAAACATATTTACCAATATACTTTAAAACTAGTTGCTGACGTCTGTTGGATAGTATTCTTGAGGCCGGTCTGATATTGACTTGCAGCGAAAGAATTATGGAATGCCCTGTTTAGAAGTGCAGCTAATGTCTCTTTGGAGTAGAAATTTTAATTGAAACTGGGAAGCTGTTGCCCTGCTCTACAGGACATATATTTCTGCATTATAAATGATTATTCCAGAAGTGATGAAAGGAAAAACGTGGCACTGGCTCTGAGCAAACTTACTGATCTAAGATACATTTCGCTTGAATGTGTGAGCACTGATCATATCATTGGAAGTTTCAAACATTCTGGAAGAGTAAAAGATATCAAATAAGTTCATTAATGCTTAATGGTTAGTTGGCCATACAGATGTTATTTCATACTCCTTCATAATAAATACAAATGATCTGAAATACATTCAGACCATGTGTCCATTTTTAGAAGAGCTGCCTATTCATCTTATGACATTGCATTTGTCATTGGCAAGGGAGGCTTTGAAACATATTTCCCAATATATTTCAAAATAAATTCCCCCATACTTTGAAGAGTCTTCTGAAGCCCAGTGTGATATTGACCTGCAGCGAAAGAATTGTGGATTGCCCTGTTTAAAGGTGCAGCTAACGTTTCTTTGGAGTAGGAATTTCGTTGAAAACTGGGGAGCTGTTTTGCATGGTGGCCCTGCTTTACAATACATATATTTCTACATTATGAATGATAATTCCAGATGTTATGAAAAGGAGACGAGGTTGCACTGGCTACGAGCAAACTCACTGATCTAAGATGATTTTTGCTTCAATGTTTGAGCACGGACCATATCAATGGAAGTTTGAAGACCTTCTGGACAAGTAAAGGATATCAAATATAAGGCCATTAATTCTTTATGGTAAGTGGGACAGAAAAATCTAATTTATTACACTGGATCTGAAATACTTGCTGACAAAGTGTTCATTTTTAGAAGAGCTGATTATTCTTACAACATTTGATTTGCCAATGGGACATGAGACATTGAAACATATTTATCATTATACTATAAAAATAGTTCCCCTGTCATTGGGAGGGTCTTTTGAAACCCGGTGTGATATTGACCTGCAGCGAAAGAATTGTGGAATGCCCTGTTTACAATTCTGGCTAACATCTGTTTGGAGTAGGAATTTCAATGGAAACTGGGAAGCTGTTTTGGGCAATTGTCCAGCACTATAGGGCATATATTGGAAAGTGGGACAGAAACATGTTATTTAATACACAGGATCTGAAAAACATGCTGTCATGTGTCTATTTTGTAGAAGAGCTGACTATTCATCTTACGACATTTCATTTGTCATTGGGGTGTGAGGCTTTAAAACATATTTACCAATTTACTTTAAAACTGGTCTCCCCATCCATTGGATGGTGATCTTAAAGCCAGTCTGCTTTTGACTTGCAGCGAAAGAATTGTGGAATGCCCTGTTTAGAAGTGCAGCTAATGTCTCTTTGGAGTAGAAATTTCAATTGAAACTGGGAAGCTGTTGCCTTGCTCTACAGGACATATATTTCTGCATTATAAATGATTATTCCAGAAGTGATGAAAGGAAACATGTGGCACTGGCTCTGAGCAAACTTACTGATCTAAGATACATTTCGCTTAAATGTGTGAGCACTGAGCATATCATTGGAAATTTCAAACATTCCGGAAGAGTAAAGAATATAAAATAAGTTCATTAATGCTTAATGGTTAGTCGGCCATACAGATGTTATTTAATTTACTTCATAATAAATACAAATGATCTGAAATACATTCAGATCATGTGTCCATTTCTAGAAGAGCTGTCTATTCATCTAATGACATTGCATTTGTCATTGGCGAGGGAGGCTTTTAATCATATTTCCCAATATATTTCGAAAGAAATTATCCCGTCCTTTGAAGAGTCTTCTGAAGCCCAGTGTGATATTGACCTGCAGCGAAATAATTGTGGAATGCCCTGTTTAAATTCTGGCTAACTTCTGTTTGGAGTAGGAATTTCAATGGAAACTGGGAAGCTGTTTCCCTGCTCTACAGGACATATATTTCTTCATTATAAATGATTATTCCAGAAGTGATGAAAGGAAAAACGTGGCACTGGCTCTGAGCAAACTTACTGATCTAAAATACATTTTGCTTGAATGTGTGAGCACTGATCATATCATTGGAAGTTTCAAATATTCTGGAAGAGTACAGGATATCAAATAAGTTCATTATTGCTTAATGGTTAGTCGGACATACAGATGTTATATCATACTCCTTCATAATAAATTCAAATAATCTGAAATTCATTAAGACCATGTGTCCATATTTAGAAGAGCTGTCTGTTCATCTTATGACATTGCATTTGTCATTGGTGTGTGAGGCTTTGAAACATATTTCTCAATATTCTTTAAAACAAATTCCCCATCCATTGGATGGTGATCTTAAAGCCTAGTGTGATATTGACTTGCAGCAAAAGAATTGTAGAATGCCCTGTTTAAAAGTGTGGCTAATGTTTCTTTGGAGTAGAAATTTCAATTGAAAACTGGGAAGCTGTTTTGAACTGTTGCCTTGCTTTACAGGACATATATTTCTACATTATGATTGATAATTCCAGATGTTATGAAAAGGGAGACAAGGCTCTGGCTCTCAGCAAACTCACTGACCTAAGATAATTTTTGCTTCAATGTTTGAGCACGGACCGTATCAATGGAAGTTTGAAGACCTTCTGGACAAGTAAAGGATATCAAATATAAGCCCATTAATTCTTTATAGTAAGTGGGACAGAAAAATCTAATTTATTACACTAGATCTGAAATACTTGCTGACAAAGTGTTCATTTTTAGAAGAGCTGATCATTCTTACAACATTTGATTTGCCATTGGGGCATGAGGCGTTGTAACATATTTCTCATTATACTATAAAAATAGTTCCCCTGTCATTTGGAGGGATTTCTGAAACCCGGTGTGATATTGATCCGCAGCGAAAGAATTGTGGAATGGCTTGTTTTAAAAGTGCAGCTAACTTCTGTTTGGAGGAGGAATTTCCATGGAAACTGGAAAGCTGTTTTGGGCAGGTGCCCAGCACTACAGAGCATATATTGGTAAGTGGGACATAAAAAAGGTTAGTTATTACACATGATCTGAAATACATGCTAATCTTGTGTTCAATTTTAGATTAGCTGATTTTCTTCGTGCGGCACTGCATTCGTAGTTGAGGCTTTAAAACATATTTCCCCCATTCTTTGGATGGTGTTCTTAAGGCCGATGTGATATTGACTTGCAGTGAAAGAATTGTGGAATGCCCTGTTTCACATTCCGGGTAACAACTGTTTGAAGTAGGAAATTCAGTGGAAACTGGGAAGCTGTTTTGGGGCAATTGTCCAGCACTATAGGGCATACATTGGAAAGTGGGACAGAAACATGTTATTTTATACACAGGATGTGAAATACATACTGTCCATGTGTCCATTTTTTAGAAGAGAAACATATTTCCCAATATACTTCAAAATATATTTCCCCATCCTTTGGAGTGTGTTCTGAAGACCGGTGTGATATTGACCAGGAGCGAAAGAATTGTGGAATGCCCTGTTTAAAATTGTGGCTAACATCCGTTTGAAGTAAGAATTTCAAAGGAGACTGTAAAGCTGTTTTGGGCAGTTGCTCAGCACTAGAGCGCATATATCGGTAAGTGGGACATAAAATTGGTAATTAATACACATGATCTGAATACATGCTAATGATGCGTCCATTTTTCGATGATCTGACTATTTATCCTACGACACTGCATTTGTAGTAGGAGCATTGAGGCTTTAAAACATATTTCCCAGTATACTTAAAAACTAATTTTCCATCTTTTTGATGGTGTTCTTAAATCTGGTGTGATATTGACCTTCAGCGAAAGAATTGTGGAATGCCCTGTTTAAAATTCTGGCTAAGATCTGTTTGAAGTAGAAATTTCAATGGAAACTGGGAAGCTGTTTTGGGCAATTGCCCAACACCATAGGGCCTATATTGGAAAGCAGGACAGAAACATGTTATTTAATACACAGGATCTGAAATACATGCCATCCATGCTTCCATTTTTTAGAAGAGCTGAGTGTTCATCTTTCGACATTGCATTTGTCATTTGGGCGTGAGACTTTGGAACGTATTTTCCAATATACTTCAAAATTAGTTCCCTGTTACTTTGGAGGACCGGTCTTCTGAAGCTTGGTGTGATAATGACCTAGAGCGAAAGAGAAGTGGAATGGCCTGTTTAAACGTGCATCCAATATCTCTATGGAGTAGGAATTTCAATGGAAACTGGAAAGCTGTTTTTGAGCAGTTGTCCTGTACTACAGGACATATATTTATTCATTATAAATGATAATTCCAGATTTGATGAAAGGACAGATTAAGGATTGCTTATGAGCAATATCACCGATCTAAGATGCATTTTACTTGAATGTGTGAGCGCTAAACCTATCATTGGAAGTTTGAATAGGTTCTGGACGAGCAAATGATATCGAATAGGGTCATTAATGTTTTATGGTAAATGGGACAGAGTGATCTTATTTAATAGACAGGATCTAAAAGTCATGCTGCTCATGTGTCCATTTTTGTAAGAGCTGATTATTCTTCTTACGACATTTTATCTGTTGTTTGGGCGGAAGACTTTGAAAAATATTTTCCAATATACTTTAAAACTATTATAGTTCCCTCTTACTTTGGAGGGTCTTCTGAAGCCCAGTGTGATATTTACCTGCAGTGAAAAAGATGTAGAATGCCCTGTTTAAAAGTACTGCTAACGTTTCTTTGGCGTAGGAGTTTTGATGGATACTTGGATTCTGTTTTGGGCAGTTGCCCTGCACTACAGGACATATATTGGTATGTGGGGCAGAAAGATGTTATTTAACACACATGATCTGAGATACATGCTGACCGTGTGTCTATTTTTAGAAGAGCTGATTATTCATCTGACGACATTCCATTTGTCATTGGGGAGTGAGACTTTGGAACATATTTCCCAGTATAGTTCAAAACTAATTCCCTCGTAATTTGGAGGGTCTTCTGAAGCCCGATGTGAAATTGACATAATTGACCGAAAGAGAAGTGGAATGCCCTGCTTAAAAGTGCAGCTAATGTCCCTTTCCAGAAGGATTTTCAATGGAAACTGGAAAGCTGTTTTGAGCAGTTATCCTCCACTACAGGACATATATTTATGCATTATAAACAATTATTCCAGAAGTGATGAAAGGAAACACGAGGCACTGACTGAGCAAACCCACTGATTTGAGATGCACTGCGTGAGCACCGATCATATCATTGGAAATTTGAGGACTTTCTGGATGAGTAAATGATATCAAATAAAATCATTAATGCTTTATGGCAAGTGGGACAAAAAGATCTTATTTAATAGACATCTGAAATACATGCTGATCATGTGTCCATTTTTAGAAGAGCTGATTATTATTCTTACCACATTTTATCTGCCATTGGGGTGGGAGACTGAAACATATTTCCCAATATACTGAAAAACTAGTTCCCCTTTCCTTTGGAGGGTCTCCTGAAGCCCTGTGTAAAATTGCCCTGCAGCAAGTGACGTGGAATGCCTTGCTTACTAGTGCTGCTAACATAACGTATATTTAGAGTGGGAATTTTGACCGAAACTGGGAAGCTGTTTTGGGCAGATGCACAGCAATACATAATTTCTTCTAGAAGTGATGAAAGAAAAGACAAGGCATTTGCTATGAGCAAACTCATGGGCCTTCCGTTAAATGTGTGAGCACTGAATGTATCATTTATAGTTTTTGAAGATGTTCTGGACAAGTGGAAGACATCAAATAAGGTCATTAACCCTTTATGGTATATAGGACAGAAAGATGTTATTTAATACACAGGATCTGAAATGCATGCTGACCATGTGTTAATTTTTAGCGGAGCTCACTATTCATCTTACGACATTTCATATGCTGTTGGAGCATGAGACTTTGAAACAAATTCTGTGTCTGAGGAATTTGAAGAAACTCTACATACAGATGGATGGTGAACCGCATTCAAGGGTTCTCAGTCTTCAAGAAAATTTCTGAAGCCAAAGGAATAAGGGACTTGAATTTGGAAATTCCTGCAGAAAATGTTGATGATTTTCTGTCAAAAGAGGATTTCCTTTTTTCAACTGACCTAACATATACCGACTGCAATCAACAGAGAACAAACTTTATATAGAGATAATGTGGCATACAAAGCTGGTTGTAAAAAACAAAATATTTCATTAAAGAATTGAAGTGACATCTACTTTCTGGAAGAGTCTTGCCAATGGAACATCAAAAGTGATCATGTATGTACAAATTCTGAATGAGGAAAAATAATGATTATAATGAGGCAATTCAGGGTTTGAAAAGGAAAGTCATTTGTCCTCAGCAGAAGAAAAATGATAATTATAAGGTGAATGTAATGACTGGGATAATGAAGGTGTGTTTTTTTTTTTTTTTTTTTTTTTTTTTGTGGTGTATTGAATGTTCCGTATCTGAGTAATATAAATTGATTTACAATGTGAATATTATGTAACAAGTATGACTATTATTTTTATTGTTTTGGATAATGCAAGCTTTGGCAGTATTGTAATTATTAAGGCAATTTCATCTCTTTCTTTTGGGGTGTACACTAGTTTTTAATTTTGTGTTTTTTTTATCTTTTTTGATTTATTTATCTGGTGTGTGTTCATTAGGTGTTGTAATAATTGAATTGTGTAATTATACTTTTCTTTTTCCTGTGAATGCTATGTTTATGCGAGATGGTATAATTCCTCCTTCTTCTCCTTCCCTTTTTGCTGGTCCAAGTTGGAGAAAGATATTCTTCACGCCATTTTTTAAAATTTCCCCAGAGAAAGTGCAGCTGTGTAGAAAGGGGCCAAGTGTTTCTAGTTTCATTCTTAATGGTTCGTCTCTGAAATTTGACTCTGTCCAACGGTCAGCCGCTGGTCAAAGTATTTGCTTGCCACTCGTGAAGGTAGGAGTGGCAGTTGGATTATTTGCAAGTTTCGATTCAGGCATCCAGTATTTGGATGGTGAGGGAAGGGCTGTCATGGCAGGAAAATTTACTTCTTCTTTATCCTGCAGTCACCACAGAAAGGAGTGCATTACTGCTGTCTTTCTCTTTACTAAATCTATGGATCTTGGGCTTGGTAGAAGTCTTGACCTAACACAAAAAATACACCCAGGGTTGTTATCTACCCTGTGAGAGTGGTATTAGCACTGGGCTTGGCTCGAATTCCTCCCCCACCCCTACCCCTCTGGTAGCTGAGCGAGGGGGAAATGCTCTGGCCAATCAGAGCGATGCTCAGTCCCCTGACCCCTTTCATTGGCTGAAAAGTTTTCCTTCATGGCGGATTCCTGCTGCCTGAATGGGGATTTTGAGCGTGAAGGGAGAATCTTTGAGGTGGTTTTTGAAAAAGGATATTTGATTTTCTGAGAGAGGATTTTGACTATGAAGAGGCAGAAGGCGGATAGGCTCTTGCTGGGTGAGTTTCCACCACCAGACGAGATTTTTCAGGGGGAAAAAAAACCAAAAAATTTCCAGGCAGTTGTCTAACCGGCAGGCCTCTGCCATAAAACTGCGAGCAAGTGTAGCACGAATAGAAAAGCCCAACTTAGGCCTAAACAAGAGCGCCGGTGACAGCCAAGGAAGCTGTAGCCACATGAATTGAAGTAATGTCAGCAGGAGAAAAAGTTGGATCTCAGACAAGATCTTCGTTTCCAAAAGGTCTTCAGGGCTCTCATAGAAGCTAGCCCACCTGATTGGGTTTCTTGGGGGCACCAACCTGAGAGCTGTCCCTGGCCAAGAGGAAGACCAGCCTGCAAAAAGATTACTCACACATATCCGAGGAAAGTAAGCCCAGATGACATCAAAGCGTTTTTTTTTTTTTTTTTGTTGTTTTTTTTGGTGTGCAGAGAGCCATGCAAGTACTAGTGAGATGCCCTAACCACTCTAGGAATGTAAAGTCAGCAAAAAGGTAATGTTCAGTTTTGTTGTTGATATTTCTTTGACGAGGAAGTTCTGATGGGCCAGCAATGAGCAAAAGGGGAGAAGAATGCCAGTGAAAGAGGTTATCAAAACACTGTAATAAGCACTTCTTGACATAAAAATATGCAGTCTTTATTCTTGTAAGAGCTGGCCAGTTCAAAAACAATGTTGTTGTTTTTTGTATGTCATAGTGAAAATTAACTAACATGCAGAGGGGTAGGTGATTTCTGCCTGTCGCCAATTTCTCATTTCAAGTTAATATGTAATATGATATGAAGTAGTGTCCGAGTAGTTAAATAAATAGCTAGTAAATTTAAAATTTTCATTCTGAGAGATTTGATAAGAGTAGAGTAGTATAGAAAAGGCATAACCTTAATAAAAGAGATATTTATTTTCATATGTAGCTAAAGGTTTTTATTTTAATTTTATGCAGTGAAATTTTAGTTAAGGGAATTACCAGCCCTTAAGCCTGTGCATTAGTTCTTTTCAGTGTTGAAATCACCTCACTCCAAGGTAAAACGGATTGGACATCAGTGTATGTTGCAAACCAACAAAACAAAAAAGAAATGCCTCTTGATTAAATCAGTAGTTGTATGAAAAAGAAAAAAAAGAGAGAAATGTTCAACTTGTAATCTCCTGTGTTGTGTGCTGCAAATATCACTTGTGGTTGCTCTTTGAGCAATTTCTTAAAAGTAAATTGTTCCTGTTGTGTCCTTGTTATGTATAATACTAAATACATGGTAATTTACACATTCCAAGAGTGATATCTAATATGAAGTTGCGTTAAGTGCATTGTTAGTGGTGTAAACTAAAATCCTGAAAGGGATGAGGTTATCAAAACCCGTAATAAGCACTCCTTGCCATAAAAATATGCAGTCTTTATTCTTGTAGGAGCTGGCCAGTTAAAAAACAAAGACTTTTTTTATTTTTTATTTTGTATGTCATAGTGAAAATTAACTAACATGCAGGGGTAGGTGATTTCTGCCTGTCACCAATTTCTCATTTCAAGTTAATATGTAATATGATATGAAGTTGTGTCCAAGTAGTTAAATAAATAGCTAGTAAATTTAAAATTTTCATTCTGAGAGATTTGATAAGAGTAGAGTAGTATAGAAAAGGCATAACCTTAATAAAAGAAATATTTGTTTCAATATGTAGCTAAAGGTTTTTATTTTAATTTTATGCAGTGAAATTTTAGTTAAGGGAATTACCAGCCCTTAAGGCTGTGCATTAGTTCTTTTCAGTGTTGAAATCACCTCACTCCAAGGTAAAACGGATTGGACATCAGTGTATGTTGCAAACCAACAAAACAAAAAAGAAATGCCTCTTGATTAAGTAGTTGTGTATGAAAGAAAAAAAAAGAGAGAAATGTTCAACCCGTAATCTCCTGTGTTCTGTGCTGCAAATATCACTTGTGGTTGCTCTTAAGCTCCTTTAAGCAAATTCTCAAAAGTAAATTGTTCCTGTTGTGTCCTTGTTACGTGTAATATTAAATACAGGCAACAGCCTTTCAAAAACCAATTTATGGGTCCTAATAATACAAGAACATCAAATAGAAGTCATTGCTCTTTCCATGTTTATAAGTGAGTCGCAGAAAAATTTTCAAAAATGCAAAACTGGTAAAAACTCATGAGTCTTGACAAATTGTAATCAGTGTTCCTGAATTCAGTGTCCAATCTCATCCACCGCAGTTTGGCTGCAACTTAAAGGGAACTAACTTGGTGTTCATTTACAGCCATCAACAGCAAGTCCTTAAGATCTGTTATCTCTAACACATAAATTTACACGAATGCAATAAATACTTCTCTTACCAGTGTACACATTGCTACACATGTAACCAGAAGAACTTAAGGTATGATTTGTGAAAAATTATCATTTTCTCCAAAAGATTGTCCACAAAATTGTATTAATGTATGTACACAACCATACAAATCAAATTTCCAGTATACTGTATATATATTTGCATATTTGGTGTTTACACATATCCCACCTATATAATGACACAACAGAAGCATACTTGTGAAGCCAAGGAAATAAGAGACATGACTTTCGAAATTCCTGCAAAAAAGTAGATTTTCTGTCAAAAGTGGATTTTCTTTTTTCAACTGATGTAACATATACCGACTGCAGTCAACAGAGAACAAACTTTATGGAGTGATTATAATAATGTGGCATACAAAACTGGTAAAAACTAAATATTTCATTTAAGAATTGAAATTACGTCTACTTTCTGTTTAATGGAATATCAAGTGATCGTGTGTGTAAGAATTTTATATCTGGAAGAAAGAAAATAGAGAAGTATACTTGTGAAGCCAAGGAAATAAGAGACTACTTTGGAAATACTTGCATAAAAAGTAGATTTTCTGTCAAAAGCGAATTTCCTTTTTTCAACTGGTGCAACATATACCGACTGCAGAGAACAAACTTCATGGGGTGATTATGATGTGGCATACAAAACTGGAAGTAAAAAAACAAAATATTTCATTATATAATTAAAGTGACATCTACTTTCTAGAAAAGCATTGTCAATAGAATATCAAGTGATCATGTGTGTATGAATTCAATATCTGGGGAGGAAAAAGAAGAAAGTAGCATACTTGTGAAGCCAAGGAAATAAGAGACTTCGGAAATTCCTGCAAAAATGTCATCATCCATAATTTTCTGTGAAAAGTAGATTTCCTTTTTCAACTGACATAACATGCCAACTGCAGTGAACAGAAAACAAACTTTATAGAGTGATAATGTGGCATACAAAATTGGATGTAAAAAAAAAATATTTCATTAAAGAACTGAAATGACATCTACTTTTTGCAAGAGCCTTGTCAATGGAATATCAAAAGTGATTGCGTATATAAGGATTTTATATCCGGGGGAGGAAGGCATTTGTGAAGCCAAGGAAATAAGTGACTTGACTTTGGAAATTCCTGCAAAACAAGTTGTTGATTATCATGTGTTTGTGAAGCCAAGAAAATAAGTGACTTGACTTTGGAAAATTCTTGCAAAACAAGTTGTTGATGATCATGAGTTTTATTTAAATGTGCATGTGGTATATGGCCTTTCTTTGAATCTCGGAGAACAGCTTAATGATATGTATGTATGTATTATGTATGTACAAATTCTATTTCTATATCTGGAAATAAAAAAGCATATTTGTGAAGCCAATGAAATAAGGAGCTTTGGAAATTCCTGCAAAAAAAGAAGTGTATTATTTTCTGTCAAAAGTAAGATTAAATTTTTTTAAACTGACATAACATATACCAACTGCAGTCAACAGAGAAAAAACTTTATTGAGTGATTATAATGTAGCATACAAAACTGGATGTATAAAACAAAATATTTAATTAAAGAATTGAAATGGCATGTACGTTGTGTAAGAGCCTTGTCCATAGAACATCAAAAGTGATCGTGTATGTACAATTTCTATATCTGGAAAAAATAAATAAGACTTTCTTTTTGACTTAAGTTTATGACTTTTTCTTTTGATGTAGTTTTAATCAAGTTAGGTTATTGTTTTGGAACAATAAGCTAACTTTATTTAATCTAGTTTAAATTCGTTAAGCAATTTGTTTTTGTTTTTTTGTTTAGAGTGAAGCATTCGTACCTTAACACGTGTAATTTTTTGTTTCTTCAATCAACATTTACTAAATCCAGTATTCCACGGTATCTGCCTTCTCTAAGCGATTGCATGGTGAATTTACAAATAAGATAGCTATATATTAGCTTTGTCATTATTTAAAAGTAAAATTTGCTATTGTGAAATAGGGAAGCTTGAACTGTGGTCAAAAGTAGTTTGCATAATGGGAAGCCCTGTTATATTGAAATAAGGTGATATGAACTTTGCATTCTGTTCTACTGTGGAAAAGAACTGAAAGAATGGGAAACAATTGGTGAACATGAGATCTTAAGCTCTTGTGTCTTTTAATTATCCACAACTCATCTGTTTAGAAGAGAGGAATACACGGAAGGGAAGGCTAACACACCAAAGAATTTCTCCACACACAAAACCACAACACCTGCCAACAGTAAAATCATGAGGAAAATGTGGGTCATAGCGACCTACTAAAATTTGTACAGCTAGTGGCGAATGACACTTGACGAGAAACTTATTCTGCTGTCCCGTAAACTCTTTTCTTTCAGAAAGGTGAAGATATGTGTTGGAGATCCTTTACTTTGTTTTAACAGGACAATGGAAAAGTTATATTTACATTATCTTATTCAAATGATGCACATGGAATTGGGAAAATCTCTAGGGAAGATGGAATTACTGCACACAATGGGCAAAAAAATATTTGTACACATTATTTTGAATAAATAAATGTGGAAAAGTTCTTAACCATTGGATTTCTTTTACTATAAACACAATTTCCTTTTTTTACAAATCACGAGAAAAACATCTAACAAATGAAATTCTTAATTTTAATACCAAAAAAGTATCTGCTCGTACAACAACGCTCTGTTTTAAAGCAGTTAAACATTACATCATGAAAATTTAAAACTAATGAGTCTGACAAAGTTTAAAAGGTATGTTATAAGATCTTTGGAGCCACAATTTAGTTAGTTTTAACTGTCATGGCTCTGAAAATGTGCCAGTTTTCCATTGCAGTACACAAGAGGATAATAGCCCTTCATGACTGGTTTAAGTTATCGCAAAATTTGTTGAACTAAAGTTGAACTTTTTTAGTGTTCGGATGTAATAAAAAGATTGGTAGTACAGAGAATAGATTGCAATCTGGGTATCTGAAGAAGGTAAATGGAAGACAGTGGAGGGGCATCATTGGGAAAGTATTGAAAAACCCCTTTGTAACTGCTCGTGAATTGGCTAATGATGTTGCTTTAACAATACAGTAAATTTCTCAACTTATAAGCACTAAAGGTTTTTTGTGCTTCATACCGGATAAATTATTGACTTCAACACCACAGTAAATTTCTCAACTTATAAGCACTAAAGGTTTTTTGTGCTTCATACCGGATAAATTAGTGACTTCAACACCACAGTAAATTTCTCAACAACTTATAAGCACTAAAGGTTTTTGTGCTTCATACTGGATAAATAGAGGTTTAAGACCCCAAAAGCCATAAGCAGAGTTTGCCAAAAAAAAAACCAAAAAAAAAAAAAAAAAACTTTAAAGGAGTATTTTTACTCCTTTAAATTTTCTTTTAGGGAGTATTTTAGAAAAATTATCAGATGAAATAAAAAAAATGGTGGGCAATTATGAAAAATCAATCCAGATTTTTTTTAATAATAAAAGTATTTTACTACAACTCAATTATTTAGAATTTGGATCCATTTTGCTTCTTGTTTCAGTAATACAGATAATATTCATATTTTAAAACAATAACAATAAATTTATGTTTTGTAATGACCACATGCAACAGCACTGTGTTGAAGAAGTTGAATACATTGCACTTTTGAGATTCTTACAGACATCTAAAAATATCTAATAAACTTCTCAGCAAGTACCACAGCCACATTTGTCTTTTGTTGACTCTGCAGCTAAGTAGCATCCAGTGCTTAAATTTTCATTTTGCTGATATCTATGTTACCCTTCTCATTTCTTTATTGTCACTTTTTTTCTTTTATGCCCTTGGATGACAATTTTATCCATCATGCTGAGAAACTTTCAGTCTGTGAGGACCATGAATGCATGATAGCTTTCACTATTTTTGATAAGATAAAGTGTACATTTGAGGATATTAATACCTTTGAACACCATGCATCAATTCTTACAAACTTTTCGGCTTCGTCATTTTCGTTTTCGGACCCCCTCCCCCCTTATCAAGATGAAATACAAACCTTTTTTGGGGAAAATTTAAGAACACAGGACACGTGTTCGGAACATCGTTGGAAAAAAATTGCAGTTAAGAGGGAAATCTTTGCTACGTCTGATTTCAGTTTTCGAACATTTCCCCCTCCATTTTCAAGGTGAAGTACAAATATTTATGAAATAAAATGATATTTAACAACAATTCTACGCAGAAGAAACATGGCATTAAAAATAAAATTACGATTACGGGAATAATCTTCAATGCGTCAAACTTCCGTTTTCGAAAGTTTTGAAAGACAAAATTTCCGTTTTCGAAAGTTTCAGGTGGAAAACATCCTTCATCAGTACCAATTGCCCCAAAATTTCTTTTCAGTTATGCACCGATCTCGAGCATAACACAAATTACGATGGAAAAGGAGAAATTCCAGAAGCCGTGGTACTCTCTCATGCCTGAAAATTACAGGAGAATTTTTGCGCCATGGAATTTCCGTTTTCGGAAATTTTCCCTCCAGTTTCAAACTGAAATTCAAAAATTTATGGAATAAAATGATATATAACAACAATACTGAGCAGAGGCAACATCACGGGAAAACAAACTTACGATTACGGAAAACATCTTTATTTCGTTTACTTCTGTTTTTGAAAGACGAAATACCGTCCCGATGCGTATCTTTACACATTGGTAAAACTCTTTGGTGTGTATTTTATGCGTTTCTCGATGTGTATTTTTACGTGTCGAGAAAAATTCCTGATGCATATTTTTATGCGTTGGTAAAATTTTCGATGCGTAAACACACTTTTTGATGCATACTAGGAGCGTGATTACGCATTTTAGCGAACTCTGGCCATAGGAAAGTTAATGAATCTATGATTTGCAACACATTCATAGGAAGATGTCTGGAAAACATATAATTATAGCATAGCTGTAATTTTTGACGTACGGGCTAAGTATGTGTTAACTTCTGTGATGCATGTAGTGTATGTAGCTGATGAACTCAATAAATGGCTAAAAATTTCCTTTTCTTAATTTTTCTTTTCAAGTTGTGAAATGCACACATTGTTGAAAAAATGTTGGATTGCAATGCTATTTGGGAAAAAGGTAGAGGTTACCAAGAACAATAAATGATTAAACATTGAGATTGATATGGACAATATTTATTGAGCTACATGCCAATAAGTAGTGTTTGCTCACACAGCATGCCAGATGCCTCTGCCTGGAGTTGTACAGGTTGCTAAAGGTGCCCTGCGATAAGCCATACCATGCAGGTTGAATCTTTTCACGCAGTTCCTGCACATTGTGTGGTAGGGGTGGAGTGTAGATAGCACATCCAATAGCATCCCGCAAATTTTTAATCGGTGATAGGGCTGGCCATGGCAGAGCGTCAGTGCCTTGAAGGCAAAGTTCTCGAGACAGCAGCAGTATGCGGACGAGTGTTATCCTGTTGGAAAATCGCACTGCAGTGATAGTTCGGAAGAGGTAGGGCCACTGGTTGCAGGACTTCATTTATGTAACGAGCTGTCAAAGTGCCTGATAAAGAACACCAAAGGTGGTTTGGCATCGTAGGAGCTGCACCCCACACCATGATACCAGGCCTTCTGGGCGTGTGACAACAAACTGTTCATCTTGGAGCTGACCCCGGTGCTTCCACGCACGGATTTGTTGATAGTCTCCTCCAAGACAAAAGCAGGACTCGTCACTGAAGATCACCCGTTGCAATTCTGAGTGGCTCAACGATAGTCTGGCAGGACACCATTACAGAGTGGCGATTATGCAATGGTGTTAAGGGCAATCGTCGTAACGGTCTGCACGTGTGTAGTCCTACGTCATGCAGGCATCTGCCAATGGTGCTGGCACTAATGCGACGATGCATGGAGGGCACCACTGCTCGCTAAATATCCGCAATCGTGGCTGTTGGGTAACTCCCACATGTCGGACAACCCTTGGGTCCTCTCTCTCCGCGCTTCGTCTAGGTCTCCCAGAGCCTCCCTATCACTGCTGCGTGCTATGGTGATATCTGCCTGACCAGTATAGCAAGTAATATGGCCATAAGACCATCCCACTTTTCAGAGCCTGCCTGTTGATGTGGCCCCTCTTGAACTCCAGCTGCTCGAATTGCTTCCAAACTTTTTTCCAAGGCATACTTCACACGCAAAGGATGCAACCAACACAACAGCACACATCAGAATGGCAAGCATGTGCAATGGGACGATATCATATAGCCGATCAGGCACAGCGCCACGGCCCCTCCTTGCCTGCGTCGCCAAGCGTGATACTTGAATCATTTGCATGTCTCACGATGTCAAACCTACCCACCAAATTTCATTTCTGTTGGTTGCTTCTTTC
The DNA here is from genome assembly GCA_039090855.1 of Macrothele yani. Classification (NCBI taxonomy): domain Eukaryota; kingdom Metazoa; phylum Arthropoda; class Arachnida; order Araneae; family Macrothelidae; genus Macrothele; species Macrothele yani. The sequence continues at coordinate 154,834 of JAYWMT010000139.1, forward strand.
TAGGTGCAACTATTTGTTCGACTATGAGTGTACGTCAATTCCTGCATGCAGTTTAAGTACAAGAAGCTGAATATGGTGGACCTCAATCTCCAAATTACAATTTAGTGTAGGTGTTCATGGTATTCATCATACATCTGATCGAGAAAATAAAGGACATTTTATCGGTAAAATAAGATTTGTAAATTGCACTTTACAGCGAATTTTGACAAAATGTGGTTAAATCTACAAAAATTATCCCCTACTCCATGAAAACATTTTTTATTCACATAGGTCAAATCTCAAACATGCAAGACAATTTCCCAAATCCCTAATATTTAATTCACAATTTGCTTTAAATGCATGCGAGCATATATTATACGCTTTTCACTCGAAAAACAGATTCTGCGTCATTTGCACATGCCGAATTTTCCTAATTTCCCACCCTGCTTAGAACATATATATACACACATGAAATTAACTCCACAAGGAGCAGAAAATGCTTCTCCTACATTGGATAGCGAGAGTTTATTTTGTGATAATTGTTTTTACCCTTGAAGTCATCTCTGATTAAAAACTGATTAAATCAAAGCACAGCAAGAAAAAGATGGTGATGAAGATAACTAACAACTTAATTACCTCTGAGGTATAAGTGTTGTTTACCTAGTTGGGCGTCTGCACAATGATGTTGATTGCTCCAAATGAGCTCTCAAGAAAGCTGTCACAGCTTTTCTGTGATTTGTCACCTTTCAAGTATTCTGAGAGAATGACAAGGACATTAACTTTGGAATATAATAATGATTAATCCTGGCTAATTTATGCTTTTGAATCCTGGCTAATTTATGCTTTTGAATCCTGGCTAATTTATGCTTTTGAACATCCCCTTTGGCGAAAAATTCATGAACTGGGATTAATGAATGAATATAACAATAACGAGCAGATAAGGCAACACCTCCGAATGTGTGCTTCATTGGCCTTTCTTTCTGTGGAAAATGAAGACGATGTTTGGATATGCATTCAAGAATCCAGTCCCATTAATGAAATCCTTCAGAATTTTTATGATTATTTCTTAAATAACTGGCTGGAAAATCCGGTAACAATTGTAGAAATGTGGAATTGCAACAACAAATGATGACATCGAAGGCTGGAATCATCGGTTAAAGGCAGCTATCAAAAATTCTCATTCTAAAGTCGCGAAGTTAATAACGTGCTTGAAAGATGAAGCCAGGAACAGCGACTTCCTGTACGACAGAAAGTGCCTAGATCTCGAGGGCAAGGAAAAGACAAAAAGCAACAATCAAATTGGATGACCAGATCAGCAAAACTATGGCAGAGGTTTACACAACCGCGAACAACCGACGTTGTTCGAAGAACCTACCGTTCATTCAGAAGTTGGAATAATGAAGAAGAAATCAACAGCTACCTTCAGTTTCTTAATTTTATTTTGAAACTGATATACAGTATCGTTATCATTTTTTTTTTTTTTTTTTTGAGAATTTTTGTGTAATCAATTTTAGTTTTTGTTTTGAATTAAAGAAGGCGAAATAAAATAAAACAGATCAATAAAAAAATATTTACTTTTTCAGAAATAGGGGTAGAAAAAAGTTATAGCTACACTGGGAGGGAGTTCATTCTCAAAGATGGACTGGCCCCGGCTATATATTGTATAAATTTATGTTTACACACTACAGTTTTCTGTTGATGACCCACAGTAGCGTACAAAAAACCCCATACTTTTTGAAATAGGCTGATGAGAAGATATTCAAATAGAATGAAATAAATCGCCCATTTGTCCTTATACCACTTTTCCACTATTTGAATGTCTTCAAATGAAATTCAACCCTTCCGGTGAGGGATTAGGAATTTCCCTAATCCCTCACTAAGTCCTTTCCCCTTTTCCCAGTTGCAGACAGAACGGGGATCTGTCCGCAATTGGCACTGTTTTTCCCCCTGTCCGCAGCTGGGACCAGGGGGAACGTATAAAGTCAGGATCAGTGTCAGCACTTTTAAATTGGGCAGCGGGTGGGCAACCTCACTGACGCCGCGGGTGGCCTACTAGGCAACGTTTGTGACTGCCACGGAAAAGACCTCAGGTTTGATCCCAGGCAGGTACGAACGCTCGATCCACTAAATATCCACATGGGCACGTTAAGCCTTTGGACCTCAGGTACTGACCCCCGGTAATAAATAAGGGCGTCTTCCTCCCCTTTCTACTTCGCTTCCGTTTCACTTTCTTATCGAGCACTCTAGCCCAAATCTCCTAGCTTCCTATTTCTAAGGGTTGTTTAAGACCTGGGGTCAGACACTCCCTTCCTAAAATCCTCTACATATTATCATTCTTTTAAATTGGACCTTTTTAATACTGCAGCAAGTCAGGTCTTAATATCAGTTAACCCATCACACAGAGTAAACCTTTCCCAGGCGGTGTAATGACACGTACATACATATCAAGGCGTACAGTGACACTTGCGTATATATATCAAAGTCCTATGTTCGGGGATAAATTTGTCTTTGCAATTATCACGAACACTGCCACTGTGACCCATATTTTGAATTATTTTAACTTACCTTTACACATTATGCAGGCTTAGTTAGGAGTGGCAGGATCTATGCTGGCGTGTTTAAAAGTTGTAGGCGATATTAGCCTTTTTTTTTTTTTTTTGTGGACGATATTCGTCTTTTTTTTTTTTTTTGTGGACGATATTCGTCTTTTTTTATTTATTTTTTGGGAATTTTTCTTTACAGATATTTCAATTCACTTTTTCAAAATTTACTCTAATTTAGCAATATAAGCTAAAGACTTCAAACTCTTCTTTACATCGCGCGTACTTTCGTAATGTCGCATAATTCTAGAGATTCTCTGATCCAGTTTGATGTACCTTTTAGATCGTTTCTTTCCTTCAAGAAAAAGATCTGCTCCATTTATAAGAAAATCACTGTATTTAGATTTTTCATTTAAACTTTGCATAAGGGTCTTGATTTTAGGATGTGGTCTGTTCATTAAGGTGTTAAACTTATTACTCCAGCTCTCTACCGCATTGTTGGTTCTGTGCTGAAGATCACGACAATTCCACGTGCTAGTTGCAGAGATAGAATTTTCTAGCCATTCATTCATAAAATAATCGTAAAATTCCTGCAGCTTTGGTTGCTACCAAAGATGTAAGAAAGTGTTGGAAGTCTTTAGCTTATATTGCTAAATTTGAATAAATTTTGAAAAATGAATTTCAGTGAAGGTTATGCTCCAGAGGAAATTCATTGTTGTACGCAAGTGCCACCAATCCTCCCAACGACCAAATTTGACATGTACGTAGGTGCGGAATAGCTAAGAGGATCTTACATTCATTTGTTTAATTTTTCGGAATTGCTTGCGTGTGTGTGTAAGCGCGCGCTTGCGCTTGCTTGGCTCTTCCAAGAAGGGTAACTTTTTTTACGCATTCCAACCGTAGGTTGAAGGAAATACTTTGCCGTAAGCGTATACGCTTACGGCAAAGTACACTGCTGGCCACCCAAAATGCAACACCAAGAAGGAAACATCCCATTGGCCTGAAATTCGCAGCATGTGTCGCCCGTAAGAGGACATGCAAACGATTAGCATTGCAGGGCATATGCAAATCATGTGTGCCCGGCACGCCACCGAGAAGCACTATAAGAAGGGTGCACAGAAATCGGGGTGTAAGTAGTGGAAGTGTGTTGTGCTGCCTGACCTGTGCGTGGGAAGCTTCCTGATGCCTCTTCGCAGAGTAAGGCAGTCATTCCAGCACGTTTCGGGGTTCGACAGAGGACGAATAGTGGCTTATCGTGACAGCGGTTTATCGTACCGAGACATCGGCGCCCGTGTGGGACGTCATCCAGCCACAGTGAGGCGAGTATGGATTCGGTGGGTGCAGGATGGACGGACGGACCCACGTGAGCGAATGCCGCAGCCACGGCACACCACCGAACGAGAGGACCGGCATGTTGTGCGGCGGGCATTGCCTGCTCACACCGCCACATCACGAACGTTCGCGCAGGAATTAGGGTGTGTTGCGCAACAACCTGTGGCAGCACGTACCGTTCGACGTCGTCTGCACGAGCGAGGACTTGTCGCACGGCACCCATTGCTCCGATTACCATTGACGTTACACAACCGGCGAGTGCGGCGGCAGTGGGCCGTTGAACGCCGCACCTGGACTACGGAATAGCACGACATTGTCTTCTCCGACTAATCCCGCTTCTACCTGCAACACCACAATGGTCGGATCGGTGTGTGGTGGCACCGCGGCGATATACTGTATGACGCCTGCATTATGCATCGCCATACCGGTCCGTCGCCTGGCCTTATGGTTTGGAGAGCAATCGGATATGACACCCGCACCCCTCTCGTACGCATCGCCGGTACATTCAACAGCCACCGCACCATCTCCGACGTTTTGAAGCCTGTAGTCCTCCTTTACCTACAGGACCTGCCAGCGGCCATTTTTCAACAGGACAATGCGCGCCCGCACGTGGCACGCATCGTGCAACAATTGTTCACTGCCCACCAAGTGTCACTGCTGCCGTGGCCAGCCTGTTCTCCCGATATGTCGCCCATCGAACACGTCGGGTCGCTGATCGGCAACCGAGTGACCCGGCAAGCACCACCCGCGGCTACGCCTGATGAACTGTGGCAACGTGTGGAAGCAGCCTGGACCGACATACCCCAAGCCCACATCCAAAGCCTCTTTCGTTCGATGCCGCGGCGTGTAGCGGCCGTTATTGCCAGCCATGGGGGCCACACGAACTATTGATGTCTGCGTGTTCCGCAAGTCGCACGGGCCTGTAAGCTCAATTGTTTCATCTTTGTATCTGTTGTTATGTGTCCAGTAAATCTGGCTTTGCTATCTTGTGTACTTCTTGGTGTTGCATTTTGGGTGGCCAGCAGTGTATTTCCAGCATTCTTTTCACGGGAAATAGTAAGAAAGTGGCGCATTACGGAGGAAGCGGATTTATCGGTATCAGGGGGAAATGCAAAACAGAAAAAATGAGGCCTTTTTAATTTCATGAAAAAATAATTTCAACTGAGGAATGGAAAAAACTAATCAGAACACTTCCTCTGCTCGACGATATAACGGTACCTAGCATTATAAGGCCATCATAATTTGTTTAGAAAATGGCGGACGACGTTTATGTTTTGAATCAACGCCTGCTTGGATTTATTTTCATGGGGAATTAGGGAGTGGCGAGGGGTAGCAGATTTATCTAAGTCCCAAGTTGAATGAATCTTAAACACATGGTAAAACAAGTTAGTAAAATTATGCAATGCATTGGTTATGATACGCTTTCCAACATACCAGAAATCATTACTCAAGTTATGAGGATAATGGCTGTAGAATAAATCTCGCTCCTATGACCTGACCTTTGACCCCATTTCGATGATATTCAACAGAACCGGCAAAGTATACTTCCGGAACAACATGATAAAGTTTTGTCTCAATCGAAGCATTTTTACTTAAGTTATAACGCATAATCGCGATGGAATGTATCCCGATCCTATGTTCTGACCTTTGACCCATTTTTCCCATTTTCAATGGGGTCCGTCCCCAGTGGTCCCCTACCACATACTAAAATTCAATCGAAATCGAACCATTTTCACGCAAGGTATGACGCATAAGGCCAATGGAATGCATCCCTCTCCTATGTCCTGACTTTTGACCCCACTTCCCCCATTTTCAATAGGATTTGTCCCCAGGTAGTCCTCTACCACATACTAACATTTCATTGAAATTGAGCCATATTTACGCAAGATATGATGCATAAGAGCAATGGAATGGATCTCGTTCCTATGTCGTAACCTTTGACCCATTTTCAATAGGGTTCGTCCCCAGGTGCTTCCTTCTTGGTGTTGCATTTTAGGTGGCCAGCAGTGTAATTTGAAAAGGAAGAAAACTGAGGGGGTAAATGTGATGTTTTGCTCCCACACTCAGCTGCGGGCGGGGCAACTGCCCCGCAATTCCGGCGCCGCTAACTGTCCCAAAAGTTTAAGAGGCCGTATAAAAATTGTAATTCCCCCCTACTTTGGTGTACACTTTCATGTGAGATGACCACAAAACTGTTAAGGAGGTTGCACAAAAATCGCACTTTTCATATTACCTTGTCAACTTCCAAGTAGGTCGCCTCTGTAGATTACAATTTTATAGTATTTCTGCCCCCTCACCGTTATCGTTCCATGTGTAGTTTTTATTCCACAGATCTCATATTCATGAAGTTTACGTTACAAATAAAATTAATAGTTTTACGATTTTACAGTAGCATTAAATATTAATTACTAGACCTAGGTTATTTTCACATTTTTTGTTTTAACGAAGATTTATAACCTTTACATAGTAAAGTTAGTAATATTGCATTTTTACTTAGGCACTAAATATTAATTCATAGGCCCTTTTAACAGATTTTATTCTACCGATGTCCTACGCCGTAGTAATTAATATTTTAAATATTTTATGCCTAAGTAAAAAAGCAATATTAATAACTTCACGTATTTTATAAACGTCATGGATATTTAGTGTGATGAATTAAAAATGTTAAAAAAGCCAAGGGCATATTAATGTTTGGTGCTAAAGTAGAGGCACAACATTAATAACTTGACTTGATATGCAAGCCTTTTGAATATAACACCGGCAGAATGAAAAATGTAAAAAAGGCCTTGGACCTATAAATTAATATTTAGGGCCTAAGTAAAAGCACAGCATTGTTGACAACTTTTTGTGTCGAACGTATGAATATGAGATCGACGTATTAAAAGCTATGAGTAAAACGGAAATCCTCTTTTTGGGGGCCCTCCAGCATTTCGGGGCCAGGCGTCTGGGCTTCGAGGGTTTCCCTGTAATTCTGTCCCTGGGTTAATGTAGAGTTGATCGTTATTGGATTTCCCCTTGAACGCCCTGCGATCAAAGGCATGAGTTCTGGCTACTTGGAACCGGATTCATGATCCCGTTGAGGTATCTGTGGTGTGTTTTAAGTCAGCTTTTTAAATGTTGCGTTTTCATGTTGTCCATAGATTTGGGATGTATGATTGGTTATAACCACACAAATTGTTCACGATGGGCGCTAAACCCGAAACGAAAATCAAAAAGAGGACTCAAAACGAATAAAAGGCCACTTGGTTAAAAAACTTTCCCATGAGTGCTGAAACGGGGGTTTCTTTACGCGTTTTCTTCTTTTTCTTTCCTATGCTTAATTTAATTTTATTCCATACCTGGTATCTTCCGATTCGTGCGAAGAGACAGTCGTTATAGACATTCATACGAAGTATAGCAAGTTTTGAAATATTTCGGCAGTCGAGGGCAGGAGAAATGACGCAAGGCGTTATAGTTATTAACAGGTTAATGAAGCAGAATATTTAGACAGCGACTCAAAAACATGAATTCTAATGTAAATAAGAACTGGATTTTAACACTTCATGAATATGTAAAATTCGTTGGATACTTAGTTGTGAATCTGTGTTCAAACTTACTAGTTGTAATTTTTTTAAACAATTTATGTTGAAAAGATAAAACCTGCAATGACCGACCCCGTGGTCATTCATAATAACGAACTTCTTGAAATTTGGGAAAAGAGACCAACAATTTTTCTGTCATTTACTGAATTCCCACTCCACAAACAACAACTTTAGTTGATGCCTGAAGAGAAATGAATCATTTTAACACTTATAGCCTGATTTTCGCACTGCCCTGCTGAGCCTGGGCCTCCTCTTTAACATGGTCGACTTATTTGAAATTGTTCCCAAAAATGGCCTAATCATTACTAAACTTCCTTTCATTGTTGTTATTATGCATTTTTTTTGTTTGCACATTCTCGTCGGTTAACCTTCAATCCATTCCTGAAAGGAACGATTTCAATTTTCACAAAATTCTTTATTACCACTCTCTAGAATTGCTGCCTCACTTTAAGATCCCAATCAAGTTTGCTTTTGATAATTTGTATTATTAAAATACACTGCCGGACAGTTGCTAAGGACGGATGACAATAGCAACGCCGCCCCGGTGGCGCAGTGGTCTAAGTGATGGCCTCTGATCATTCGTCCGAACGGGGTCCGGGTTTTTTTTTTTTTTTTTTTTTTGATTGGAGGTTTAACGACCACCGTGAGCAACTCAATGGGCTATAAGCAGTCGCCCGTCCCTAATTTAGGGTCACTGGCTCCAGGGAAGGGAGAGAACCAGTGCCGTAAGACAAACACAACATCCATGCCTGACCGGGATTCGAACCCGGACCCCTTACGGACGAATGATCAGAGGCCAACGCCTTAGACCACTGCGCCACCCGGGCGGCGGGGTCCGGGTTCGAATCCCGGCGAGGCATGGATGTTGTGTTTGTCTTACGGCACTGGCACTCTCCTTTCCCTGGAACCAGTGACCCTAAATTAGGGGCGGGCGACTGCTTATAGCCCATTGAGTTGCTCACGGTGGTCGTTAAACCTCCAATAAAAAAAACCAAAAAAAAACGATAACAACCATAAAATGGAAGGCAGGAAAATGTGGAGCATAAGTGCGGGATACAGTAAGACGTGTTGTGCGTATGCAAATTTTGGATTGCCGAACTTGTTCGTGACGTCATAGCGCTGATAAGAGATATAAAGGATTTGACGCGTATTGACCGTTGTTGTTCAAACGCAAAGTTGAAAGGGAAAGAATCAATTGACGAACTTGCAATTTTCAGTATGTCTTCCCGACATCACCTAAATGATTTTACGCGTGGCCGTATTATTGGCAAGATTGAAGAAGGGCGAAAAAAAACAGATGTTGCCAGGGAGTTCAACGTCAGCCACAGTGTTGTTTCAAGGCTTGGAGAGTGGAGCAAACGTCACAAATGGAGAGTGGAGCAAACGTCACGGGGGGAGGTCGTGTTCGCAGTACGACACCTGCAGAAGATCGGTACATAGTGCTATCAACAAAAAGACACCTGAGCAGCACAGCTAGTGAGGTAGCAAATCAGTTTATGGCTGCTACTGGCAAGCGGATCTCCCGAAAAACTGTCGCCAGACGTTTGCATGAAGGAGGACTATAGGCCCGCCGTCCTGTTGTGTGCATCCCGTTGTCCAGACGTCATCGTACCGCCCGTTTGCAATGGTGCCATCAACATCGCAATTGGACTGATAACGACTGGTCTGCTGTCCTCTTCTCAGATGAGAGTAGATACAGTCTATCGTCTGATTGTCGACGACAACTGATCTGGCGTGATAGTGGTACTGCATATTGTCCAGCAAACATACAGGAAAGGGACCGATATCCGACATGTTGTGTCATGGTATGGGCTGGCATCATGATCAATGGCCGTACGTCCCTCTATGTGCTTCCAACTGGGACTATGACTGGCCAACGATACATTAATGATGTTCTGCTACCTCATGTTCGCATGTTCCGTGGTGCTGTCGGTGATAGATTCATTTTCATGGACGACAACGCAACATGTCATCGAACAGTCGCTGTCCAGGATTGTCTTGAGAGTGAGGATATTCAACGCCTCGTATGGCCAGCACGTTCTCCAGATCTGAATCCCATTGAAAATGTGTGGGATGCTTTGGGGAGGAGTCTTGCTGGTCGCCAATGCTCTCCAATAAACAAGGACACCCTCATCCGTGCACTGACAGAGGAATGGGATAAATTACCCCAACAGCTGCTTGATAATGTTGTGCAAAGCATGACACGACGTGTGGAATCTTGCATCGCCCTCCATGGTGGCCATATCCCGTATTGACATCTTACGCCGGAACGCCTGCGGACGGTAATTGCATTTTTTTCACGTTTACGTATTCTGCACAAAATGGCCTGTTTGTCCCTTGAACACGTTCCAAAGCCTTCTGGATTTCAGAGCACAATAAATTGTCTTTCTTGTAATGTCCTGGCATTCTGACATTATTTTATTTCACTTGACATCCAACCACACTTTTTTATGCGCTATATAGCTGTTTATGATCCGTCCTTAGCAATTGTCCAGTAGTGTATTATGTCATTAGATTATTAAAATCACAATCAACTTTCCTTTAGAATTGGAATTATAAATTTTTTTATTATATCAAAAATTATTATTACGAATTCGTAGATTATTACTCAAACTTTTGGCTTATTATATATTTTTAAGGTCAAAACAAGCTAAGAAATATTTTAAAATATAATAATTTAAAAATAAAAAATCAGCCAAAACTTGCGAAACAAACATGTGCCCAAGCAAGCAAAAAAACGTAATTTCAACCAGGAGAAAAACAGGGATTGCATAAGTAATTCAGGTAGCCTTGAAAATAATTTTTCTGCTATATATCTTAGTTACCTTAAACTAAATAAAGCCAATGCAAGTAACCAGTTTCTTGATTTTTTTAGATTTTGCTTTTAATCTTAATTCAGGTAAACCTCTCATCAGCCTTTTTGTTAAGATAAACAACTTTAATTTTAAAATTGCCAAGTATGGTATGTGGTGGAGCACTTTCTTTTTGTAAGGTAATTGAAAACGTATTTATTTCATAAATCTTAAGGCTTATTAGGATTTGTAGCTTAAATTCCGAACTTGAGAAACATGTTAAAGCTCTAATCAATCAGTTTATTGATAACCAAGTGCCTAAAAACTTCTTAAAAGTAGCATTAAGGAAAACAGTTCTCAAGTATAGAGTTAGGATGGCAGACTTAATTTAAATACTCGGTGACCGAATGAATCGTCTAAATTAAAGCTAAATTTTAGAGGTTTAGATTATGATGTGGTCACCCCCAGTTTTTTAAACTAAATTACCTTATTTATTCCCTCTCCTTTGATTCAAAAAAAGTTTATAATTATAAATATACAAAAAAAGTACTTATAACATAAATACCCCTATATAAAATAAATAAAAAAATATACATAAAATACAAACCAATTAAAAATATTAATAATTAAAGATTTGGGAAGGATACTGTTATTTAGGTGTTTTAGATGCTTTTAAACTTTCTGGGTAGAGAGATATAAAATATTTTTTGTTCCCAGGGGGAATGTTTCTGTATTATGGTTGCTGTTGCAACTTTTAAACAGTTATTATAGTAAATCGTTTCCAGGAGTGGATTTTAGGCTCTCCAAATGGCAGCCCCCTACCACAACATTTCTGGATGGTTCTATGGCTGTCCGCTAGGTTGCGCTGCGACGTCATTGCTCTTATCTTTTTGCTTCATGTTGGAGCAGCGTGTGGCTGGCTCCTGTGCTCCAAGTACTTCCTCGGTTTGGTAAGTTTGAGCTTTTTAATTTTTGTTTATTTGGGGATTTTCTTCTATCTCCTTAGAGGTTTGAAATTCGGTATGGTGGATTTTTAAGTTTTTCCGAGCATACTTAGGTCCGCAGTCGGGCTTCTTTGTTACAGTAACGATGTTTTTTCGTTTGAAATTGCATTCTTGCTCTTTAGGCTTTTGCCCAGCTTTCAACCTTAAGACTAATTTGAACAATAATTTGTAAGTACGTAAGCTTTTTCAAGCAATGAACTAGGTAATTTTTATCAATTAATGGTTGTTCTATCTAGTTTGTGGTGTAATGGATGTTCGCCATTCTTCTTAAATGTCATTAGCATGAATTCTTTTGAACTGGTCTTTGTTATGCGTGCGTCTTGGGTTTTTCCTCTATCTCTTTAGACGTTTGAAAATCGGTACGGTTTTTTTTTTTTTTTAAGTTTTCCGGTCATCTTTAGATACGTTTTTTAGTTCAAAGTGACTGTTATGCTGTTTAGGCTTATGCCTGTCTTTCAACCTTAAGACTAATTTGAACAATAATTGTAAATAAGGAAACTTTTTCTCTGTAAAATAGATATCAAGTCGTTAAGAAACGTATGTTGGTTTAAATCTGATAAAAAAAAGATACTGTTACGATCGAATTTTATGTATAGCTGCTATAGATCTGTATATTTCTTGAACAAACATGAAACAGTTATATAGAAAAACAGATTAAGTCATACATTAAAAGCAAGTAAGAAAAGTAGTATGCATACGGAAAGGAAATAATAATGATGAAACGTTTGCTTGTTTGAATCAGACAAAGCCTCGATCAAAGTAAAAATAGGTGAAAATATTCCAAATACGTGGCGACAGTTAATAAATAAATACATCGCTCTTTCCACGTTTCAGAAACACACAGCAACCGAAAAATTGTTTTTCAGCCGCCGCTGTGGAATCGAAAGAGCCTCGATCAAAGTAGTTGTTTGTAAAGTTAGAAAACAAAATAATGTTGGTATATAAAGAAGTTTAACGAGTGCGCAAGCATTTAGAAAAAATAGATTAATATGTGCATTAAAAGGCACATTTCACTGATTAATCATGAAGAAATAAGAAAATACGAGAAAATATTTTAACTATGTACAAAAAATTGCGGCTTTGGACAGTGGAAAAAGGTACAACGTTAAAAAATGTAACAAAAAATGACATTAACACGTATATGCATTAATTAACAATCATGGTTTAAGATTAGGTCTGCAGCACAAAACTTTGGAAAACGTCTTTATGTTGGTACGTCCGTTGAATATGCGTGAAGTCTCCTCAACGAAAATAAAAAAAATCGTTATGTTGAAAATTACCGATATAAAATGGGAAATTATGGGGGAAAATGAGGAATAAATTCGTTGCAAAATGATCAACTCATTGAAAAAAAAATCGGTCTTGGAGCTTAATGTGTCTAACAGAATCTCAAATGTCGTTCACTTCTCCTCTTACCCCATTTTTAATTCCTTCCATTTGTTCCCAAAAAAAGCTTAGCGCCGACCCCGTGGAGGAGAAAATGGCGTTGGCTGACGTCATGGTGTTGCCTTCTAGTACGCATGTTCACAAAACCTGTAAAGAAACTTTTCGGACGGTGCTTTTTTTTTTTTTAATGGAGGTTTAACGACCACCGTGAGCAACTCAATGGGCTATAAGCAGTCGCCCGTCCCTAATTTAGGGTCACTGGCTCCAAGGAAGGGAGAGAGCTAGTGCCGTAAGACAAACACAACATCCATGCCTCACCGGGATTCGAACCCGGACCCCTTACGGACGAATGATCAGAGGCCAACGCTTAGACCACTGCGCCACCGGGGCGGCGGGACGGACGGTGCTCAACAACGAGATAGTGCTCAACGTTCCGAGACTGGCTTACGTAACCACGTGACATGCAACGTAGAGGAAAACGAACAGAAGGAAAAGCTGCTTCAGTGATTAATATCTGAATGGATTACAATAATAACATCGAACTTTCCCAAAATTACGACAATAAAATAAAATTACCCCAAAAAATTACTCTAATTATTTTTATTTATTGTGATTACAAATCAGCACGTCCGAAAACAACTTTGATATTCTTTTTATTTTTCGAAATAAAATTTAAGTTTGTGGGGTGCACCCAAATTTTTGAATATATAAAAATAGTAAACCACAAAGTAAAATTTATTTTGCTATTCATTGAATCGTTCCGGATAGGGACAAAAATCGGGACTTCTGGCCACCCTATATTTGAGTTCCAATCGACATTCAAAATATGGATGGGAAATAAAAATGGAAATTAGAATAACACTTTATATTTTGAAACCATCCAAAGTCAACAGTAGCACCATTGGCAGTGCTGTCCCTGTGACGTATACGACCGACCAGAAAAACAGCGAAAGGTGCTGCCCTCTATCGGCTGATTTGAAATCATAATAAATAATAGGTCACGGGTTTTCAGCCAATCAGCTAATATCTAGGACGTGTTCCTTTGCAGGTTTTGTAAACATGCGCGTCCGCCCCCCCCTTCAGGCTGCAGCTAAGGAGGTTATATTACTGGAGACACCACTGGCTCTGTCACCATAGGTCATAGCTAATCTGTGGTGTGACGTCACAAGCAGGCAAAATGAACTAAATTATACCGTTGATGAAACATTAAGCTTGTGTATCATTGATAAAGATTATTGAATTACTCATTTTATCTGTTTATACGCTTAGAAGCTTTTGTTCCATTGGTTTCCAAGCAGCTTCTCTTCTGTGGCTGCGTCGTGCCTGCTCATGACGTCATTTGCAGGACAGACGGTGACTAATGGCGGACAATGATGCGTGGATAGGAGTGGTGTCTCCAGTAATCTAACCTCCTTGGCTGCAGCGGGTTCTTCGACTTCGAAGTTTTGGCAGCAAGCGCGTGTGCTGCTAGCACTTTGTCAGTAGATACTAGATAGTCTCTCTGCAACGACTTTTACATAAAGCGGGCTCGGCTTCTTGAGTACAGACAACAACGAAACATAGGATATTAGCATTTGGACGCCATCAAGTACGAGGAGTCCACGATGATGATGACCGCCATTCCCTGATTACCAAGACCAGAGCCTGTATGCCGTGTAACGCCAAACCTCCACGTATTTTCCAATTACTCGACAATTAGGTAAGCTCTTTCGAACTTTTCAAAATAGTTGTAACATTCGATTGTCGTGACGCTAGGAACTTTGAATCACGCGTTGTAGAAAAAGAAATAAATTAATAATGACAATTAAGAGTGAAATCTCTCTGTGAAATTCTCAAAGGAACTCACCGCAGTCAATGTGTAGTTTAGCGTCGTAAATTATTTCGTCTGAAATATTGGGGGATTTCGAAAAAGTGAGACGTACAGATTTTAAAGTATGCAATTTCATGGCAAACGGTAAAAAACTTTAATGTTTACAGTGCATATTGAAGATTTTTTATCGTAATATTTACATGTAAGTTCGATGCTGAGAACAGAAGCTGTGGCGATGACGTCAAGCATTGCTCCGCTGAAACGATGGTCTCGTTCTGGTGGCCAATTTGCAGGCGGAAGAGTACAAGTGACCTGAGTTAACAAAGATGTTGAAATTTTTAGTCGTAAAAGAAAATATATATATATGTGTATAATTTCATATACATGTGGAAGAGCATCCAGACATTGTTTCAGTAACTTAGTAAAAGTAGAATAATGTTGCATGATTCTGTATCAGAGCTTTCTTGAGCCAAACACGCTTTTAGACCAAGTCCTTATTTAATATTCAAACGCCTATAATATATTTTCTATAAAGTGTCGAAAATTTTTAATGCAAGTTCATGATCGTCTAATTATTTATTAAGTAATGCATAGCATTTTGACTCGTAAAGCAATATGATAGCTGATTAAGATCATAATTTCACTTTGAATTATGCATTGAGGTATGAAGAAGTTTGAGGAGAGTGATTAAACAGGCACACATTAGTGACTAACGAAAAATTAGGGTTTTGAAACTATCTTGCTTATGTAATTAATGAGATGTAGGAAGTGTGTGATTTCTGGAAATAAGAGCTAGTGTTGTTATATGAGTTACGAGAATAATAAAGGGATAAAAATTATAGTGATTTCTGGAAATATAATGATAATAGCATTCCTCGAATTAGTGTTATAATTCATGGAATAAGTGATAGGGTGATATACTGTATGATTTCTAGGAGTAGATGAGCTGTGTGGTATAGTGATTTCTAGCAATAATGAGAATTCGAGTGCAGTATGCATACATTAATATTATTAATAACATCTATGAAAATGCAAGTGCAAAGATTAGGCTGTTTGAAAATACAACACACATAAAAATTGGAAAGGGAGTGAGACAAGGTGACACCATATCTCCGAAGCTCTTTAATGCCACATTGGAGGGTGTTTTTCAGTCACTGAGCTGGGAAAACAAGGGGATAAAGATTAATGGAGATTATCTAACCCACCTTCGTTTTGCTGATGACGTAGTCATTTTTGCAACTAGCCCATCAGAGCTGCAGAGTATGATCCAGGAACTTGCTGACAAGAGTAAAGAAGTGGGATTAAAAATGAACTTTCAGAAGACAAAAGTGATGTTCAATGCTTTTACAAGAAATGAAGATTTATCGATTGATGGAGAAAAGCTGGAGATAACAGACACGTACGTTTATCTTGGACAGCAGATATCAAGTGAGGGTCACATTGATGAAGAAATTAATCGGCGTACAAAACTTGCCTGGAGAGCTTTTGGAAGAAACAGCATAATTTTCAAGAGCAATATGCCATTATGTCTTAAAAGAAAAGTGTTTGATCAATGCATCCTTCCAGTGCTTACGTATGGTGCAGAGACGTGGACCTTAACTAAAAGAGACATACAAAGGCTGCAGACAACTCAAAGCAGCATGGAGAGGTGCATACTTGGTGTAACCAGGAGAGATAAGAAGAGGAACTCGTGGATCCGAAAAATGACAAGAGTGGAAGACATCATGATCAGAGTTAAATCCCTGAAATGGCAATGGGCTGGACATACTGCCAGAAGGACAGATCATCGATGGACAGCCGAAATTTTAGATTGGATTCCAAGGGACAGGAAAAGACCCAGAAGAAGACCACATGGGAGATGGGTGGATGAAATTCGAAAGTATGCAGGGGTGACATGGAGGAGACTGGCACAAGACAGACCGTTGTGGAGGAAACTTGGGGAGACCTTCGTCCAGCAGTGGATTGATAATGGTTGACAATGATGATGATGATGATTTCTGGAAATAATGAGTTTTGATATTATGATGTGATTTCTCGAAATATTAATGTTCTGTAAGTAGTATATTTCTGAATAAATTATGTCCAGGAGTCAGGGGCGGCTCCTGCTATGGGGCTGCAGCCTCCACCCCCTACCCAAATCAGTTTTTTTTTCATGTCGTACCAAGAGAGAGAAGTTTTCTGAACTCAACTGAAAGTTTTCCATGCATAACACCACTGGGAGCGGAAGGAATGTTGGCGGACTGCGCTTCTTGCAGCCTTGACGGGTATTGAAACCAACTCATGTGGGAAACTCCGCCTATTCCCCCATCAGTTCGTTTCCTTTGAATAAAACTTCCTTGGGGACTGCATTGATGGCAGTCTCGCTAACACGGGTTGCTCGCGAATGCAGTTTCTCGTTGGGTGGGAATGCATCGCAGGGCCTGTGTGCTTTGTTGATTAATACAGTTCTTGTGCTTCCGAATAAGAAATAAAATAGGGGAATGAATTAAAAATAATGATGAATGTTGAAATAAAGTATTAAATGAAGTATGTTTGAATGTATTACTCAACCTGTTTTTTTTCCTTCCAATTTTTGGTTTGTCCCTGATTTTATTCAACGCAATAATTCTAATAACAATGTTACTCCCATCGAAATGTAGAATATTTGTGTTTCCTAATAACAAATACTCAGTTGCCGGGACTTTTGCAAAAAAGTTTTACTTAAATTTTCTGTTCTGGTCAAAATGGGCATGTGAACAAATTGCGATTAAGAATGAGTTCAGTATTGGATAAATTGAAAAAAGAGAGAGCGAGAGAGAGAGAGAGAGAGAGAGAGAGAGAGAGAGAGGGACTAATTTCTGCAGCGAAATACTTGCACAAAATTGATTTCTTCACTTACCAAGCACAGCGAAATTTTCGTTTTTAAACTCACGTACATTTTTATTCACCAAAAACCATTGAAGTCACTCCACTGGGTACATTTTATTTTTCTGCTGCATCCCCCTCCCTTCCAAAATTAAACTGCGCATTTCAATTGAGGTAGGGCATTATACTTAATTACTTTGAAAAGAACATTTAATCAGATATCATTGTTTAGAAAATTTACGAAGCTGGTAAATTTTGGAAAACAAATATTTCTACACTAAATTGTTTTCATGGCTTCAAAATTAAAACTGGACTGAATATGTTTACAATCCGTTTTTATTAAAGAGAATGCCGGTGTGTGAGTATCGCAATAACAACTCATCGCATAATTCTGGCAGACCCTTCAAAATTCGACAAAATGTTTTTCATCGCCGTCCAAGTTGTAGTGGTCGGTATCAAGTCGAAGTTTCAAGGGCGTGTATCAGAAGAAAAAATATTTACTGTCATATTTCTATGGGTCACAATGAGACACTTGAGAACGCGTACATGACCTTCAGTGTATGTCTCCGCTCCCACACGCATTCATTTTTTTGCATTTTGTGTCCTTATATACTTGTATATATGTACATATATGCATGTATGTAAAATTTGCAACCACTATCAATCCACTGCTGGATGAGGGTCTCCAAGTTTCTTCTTCCCCAGCAGTCTGCCTTGAGCCAGTTTCTTTCATGCTTTCGAATTTCATGCACCCATCTCCCCTTGTAATCTTCTGGGTATTGTTTTTTCCCTTGCTATCCAGTTCAATATTTCAACTCTCCGTCAGTGGCTCTTTCTTCTAACAATATGTCCATCTCATTGTAATTTCAGGAATTCTGATCATAATGTCTTCCACTTTTGTCATTTTCCCGATCCAAGAGTTTCTATTTGTATCTTTCCTGGTAACATCAAACATGCTTCTTTCAGTTGTCTGCAACAGCTGTATGTCTATTTTAGTTGAGATCCATGTCTGTGCTCCATGCGTAAGAACTGGAAGGATGCACTGATTAACCAGTTTCTTTTGAAGAAATAATGCTTCCGACCAAGTTTTATAGGTCAATTATTTTCTTCATAAATGTGGCCATCGCTTAATATCTGTTGCCTAATTTAGGTATCGGTACGTCTACATTTTCCCTATCAATCGCTAAATATAAAATGCAAATATTTATTTCTTGTTAAAAAAGTATTTTCGATATATATATACTGTATATATATATATTATTATTAAACGCACAGCATCAGCACAGGCTCAGCAACTTAGCTTATTCAAAGTGATATCTACAAAATTGAGATGCAGCATCCCCCCCATATCAGCTTATAACAAGCCGCCACTGGATCGACGTATTAAAAGCTGTTAAAAATGCCTAGGCCCTATTAATTAATGTTTGGTGCCAAAGCGCAATATTATTAACTTTACCTGTTATGTACACTTTATGAATATTACATCGGAAGAAAAACTGCTGTTAATAGGGCCTAGGCGTAAGACCTAGCGATTAATTTTATGCCTACGTAAAAGAGAAATATTAATAACTTTACATGTTATGTAAATACTTAGTGCCTTAATAAAAGTGCAGCGTTATAAAAAATCCCACCTTATCATCCTTTTCCGAACATAAAATATAGCGTGAGTCATGCTGTAATTCCTTTGTTTCGTGAAACACCGTGGTTTTAAAAAAATGTACTACGTCATGGCAATTTATTTTCCCAAACTAAAGTACAATTCTCACTTGACTTACGTAGAACGTTTTCTAGAAATTTATTTGAAGTTCCCTATTGGGTCAATGCTCATTATAGGGCGACGAAACTACAATTTTAATACGGCCCCTTAAACTTTTGTGGCCAGTTGTCCGAACGCCGTTCTGACAAGCTTTGTCGGCTGCTTAGTTGAAATTAAGCCTTTCTTTAATGGGGGAAAAAAGAACACCGTGTTTTTAAAACATAAAAGACATCACCTTGAGGGGAGTCTTGAATGTGAGGTGGTGCGGGTGGCCTACTAGGCAACGTTTGTGACTGCCACGGAAAGGACCTCAGGTTCGATCCCAGCAGGTACGAACGCTCGATCCACTAAATATCCGCCGTGCGTCGGGTCGGACCCCAGGTACTGGCCCTTCGGCAATAAATAAGGGCGTCTACCTCCCCTTTCTACTTCGCTTCCGTGTCACTTTCCTATCGGGCACTTCAGCCCAAATCTCCTAGCTTCCTATTTCTAAGGGTTGTTTAAGACCTGGGGTCCGACACTCCCTTCCTAAATCCTCTACATTTGATCAGTGAAAGGTTAGGAGTCATTGAATGTTTTTGTTTGTTTGAAGTAGTTTTAGGAAGGGAGTGTCCGACCCCAGATTATTGAATGTTATGGGGCACCGTCTAATTTCCTGCATTAGCCTTAACTTGACTGGCCAATCATATTGCTGGGGGATGGGGGAACCCCATTCTGAATGAAGAGCGGAATAAAACATTCTGCGGGTCTTATCACACAGCATTTCGAAATATAGCAAGTTTTTAAATATTTCGGCAGGGGCAATCACGAAAATATGAATAAAACTATGCAACATGTTCTGCAATCCCTGTTTTTCTCCTGGTGGATTTTTTTTTTTTTTTTTGCTAACTCGTTTACATGTTTGTTTTGCAAATTTTGGCTTTTTTTTTTTTTTTTTAAATATTTCTCAGCTTGCGTTTCTCTCGTTTTTACCTTGTATGTTTAGAATATCAGTATTCTGGGTTGCAGTTGCAACTTTTAAACAGTTTCTATAGTAAATCGTTTCCAGGAGTGAATTTTAGGCTCTCCAAATGGCAGCCCCCTACTCACAACATTTCTGGATGGTTCTACGGCTGTCCGCTAGGTTGCGCTGCGACGTCATTGCTCTTTTTGCTTCGTGTTGGAGCAGCGTGTGGGTGGCTCCTGAGCTCCAAGTACTTCCTCGGTTTGGTAAGTTTGAGCTTTTTAATTTTTGTTTATTTGGGGATTTTCTTCTATCTCCTTAGAGGTTTGAAATTCGGTATGGTGGATTTTTAAGTTTTTCCGAGCATACTTAGGTCCGCGGTCGGGCTTCTTTGTTACAGTAACGATGTTTTTTAGTTTGAAATTGCATTCTTGCTCTTTAGGCTTTTGCCCAGCTTTCAACCTTAAGACTAATTTGAACAATAATTTGTAAGTACGTAAGCTTTTTCAAGCAATGAACTAGGTAATTTTTATCAATTAATGGTTGTTCTATCTAGTTTGTGGTGTAATGGATGTTCGCCATTCTTCTTAAATGTCATTAGCATGAATTCTTTTGAACTGGTCTTTGTTATGCGTGCGTCTTGGGTTTTTCCTCTATCTCTTCAGACGTTTGAAAATCGGTACGGTTTTTTTTTTTTTAAAGTTTTCCGGTCATCTTTAGATACGTTTTTTAGTTCAAAGTGACTGTTATGCTGTTTAGGCTTATGCCTGTCTTTCAACCTTAATACTAATTTGAACAATAATTGTAAATAAGGAAACTTTTTCTCTGTAAAATAGACATCAAGTCGTTAAGAAACGTATGTTGGTTTAAATCTGATAAAAAAAGATACTGTTACGATCGAATTTTATGTATAGCTGCTATAGATCTGTATATTTCTTGAACAAACATGAAACAGCTATATAGAAAAACAGATTAAGTTACATTAAAAGCAAGTAAGAAAAGTAGTGTGCATACGGCAAGGAAATAATAATGATGAAACGTTTGCTTGTTTGAATCAGACAAAGCCTCGATCAAAGTAGTTGTTTGTAAAGTTAGAGAACAAAATAATGTTGGTATATAAAGAAGTTTAACGAGTGCGCAAGCATTTAGAAAAAATAGATTAAGATATGCATTAAAAAGCACATTTCACTGATTAATCATGAAGAAATAAGAAAATACGAGAAAATATTTTAACTATGTACAAAAAATTTCGGCTTTGGACAGTGGAAAAAGGTACAACGTAAAAAAATGTAACCGAAAATGACATTAACACGTATATGCATTAATAAACAATCGTGGTTTAAGATTAGGTCTGCAGCACAGAACTTTGGAAAACATCTTTATGTTGGTACGTCCGTTGAATATGCGTGAAGTCTCCTCAACGAAAATAAAAAAAATCGTTATGTTGAAAATTACCGATATAAAATGGGAAATTATGGGGGGAAATGAGGAATAAATTCGTTGCAAAATGATCAACTCATTAAAAAAATCGGTCTTGGAGCCTAATGTGTCTAACAGAATCTCAAATGTCGTTCACTTCTCTTACCCCATTTTTAATTCCTTCCATTTGTTCACAAGAAAAGCTTAGCGCCGACCCCGTGGAGGAGAAAATGGCTTTGGCTGACGTCATGGTGTTGCCTGCTAGTACGCATGTTCACAAAACCTGTAAAGAAACTTTTCGGACGGTGCTCAACAACGAGATAGTGCTCAACGTTCCGAGACTGGCTTACGTAACCACGTGACATGCAACGTAGAGGAAAACGAACAGAAGGAAAAGCTGCTTCAGTGATTAATATCTGAATGGATTACAATAATAACATCGAACTTTCCCAAAATTACGACAATAAAATAAAATTACCCCAAAAAATTACTCTAATTATTTTTATTTATTGTGATTACAAATCAGCACGTCCGAAAACAACTTTGATATTCTTTTTATTTTTCGAAATAAAATTTAAGTTTGTGGGGTGCACCCAAATTTTTGAATATATAAAAATAGTAAACCACAAAGTAAAATTTATTTTGCTATTCATTGAATCGTTCCGGATAGGGACAAAAATCGGGACTTCTGGCCACCCTATATTTGAGTTCCAATCGACATTCAAAATATGGATGGGAAATAAAAATGGAAATTAGAATAACACTTTATATTTTGAAACCATCCAAAGTCAACAGTAGCACCATTGGCAGTGCTGTCCCTGTGACGTATACGACCGACCAGAAAAACAGCGAAAGGTGCTGCCCTCTATCGGCTGATTTGAAATCATAATAAATAGTAGGTAACGGGTTTTCAGCCAATCAGCTAATATCTAGGACGTGTTAATTTGCAGGTTTTGTAAACATGCGCGTCGCCCCCCCCCCTTCAGGCTGCAGCTAAGGAGGTTATATTACTGGAGACACCACTGGCTCTGTCACCATAGGTCATAGCTAATCTGTGGTGTGACGTCACAAGCAGGCAAAATGAACTAAATTATACCGTTGATGAAACATTAAGCTTGTGTATCATTGATAAAGATTATTGAATTACTCATTTTATCTGTTTATACGCTTAGAAGCTTTTGTTCCATTGGTTTCCAAGCAGCTTCTCTTCTGTGGCTGCGTCGTGCCTGCTCATGACGTCATTTGCAGGACAGACGGTGACTAATGGCGGACAATGATGCGTGGATAGGAGTGGTGTCTCCAGTAATCTGCCTGCTCATGACGTCATTTGCAGGACAGACGGTGACTAATGGCGGACAATGATGCGTGGATAGGAGTGGTGTCTCCAGTAATCTAACCTCCTTGGCTGCAGCGGGTTCTTCGACTTCGAAGTTTTGGCAGCAAGCGCGTGTGCTGCTAGCACTTTGTCAGTAGATACTAGATAGTCTCTCTGCAACGACTTTTACCTAAAGCGGGCTCGGCTTCTTGAGTACAGACAACAACGAAACATAGGATATTAGCATTTGGACGCCATCAAGTACGAGGAGTCCACGATGATGATGACCGCCATTCCCTGATTACCAAGACCAGAGCCTGTATGCCGTGTAACGCCAAACCTCCACGTATTTTCCAATTACTCGACAATTAGGTAAGCTCTTTCGAACTTTTCAAAATAGTTGTAACATTCGATTGTCGTGACGCTAGGAACTTTGAATCACGCGTTGTAGAAAAAGAAATAAATTAATAATGACAATTAAGAGTGAAATCTCTCTGTGAAATTCTCAAAGGAACTCACCACAGTCAATGTGTAGTTTAGCGTCGTAAATTATTTCGTCTGAAATGTTGGAGGATTTCGAAAAAGTGAGACGTACAGATTTTAAAGTATGCAATTTCATGGCAAACGGTAAAAAACTTTAATGTTTATAGTGCATATTGAAGATTTTTTATCGTAATATTTACATGTAAGTTCGATGCTGAGAACAGAAGCTGTGGCGATGACGTCAAGCATTGCTCCGCTGAAACGATGGTCTCGTTCTGGTGGCCAATTTGCAGGCGGAAGAGTACAAGTGACCTGAGTTAACAAAGATGTTGAAATTTTTAGTCGTAAAAGAAAATATATATATATATATATGTATAATTTCATATACATGTGGAAGAGCATCCAGATATTGTTTCAGTAACTTAGTAAAAGTAGAATAATGTTGCATGATTCTGTATCAGAGCTTTCTTGAGCCAAACACGCTTTTAGACCAAGTCCTTATTTAATATTCAACATAGCATTTTAACTCGTAAAGCAATATGATAGCTGATTAAGATCATAATTTCACTTTGAATTATGCATTGAGGTATGAAGAAGTTTGAGGAGAGTGATTAAACAGGCACACACTAGTGACTAACAAAAAATTAGGGTTTTGAAACTATCTTGCTTATGTAATTAATGATATGTAGGATGTGTGTGATTTCTGGAAATAAGAGCTAGTGTTATTATATGAGTTACGAGAATAATAAAGGGATGAAAATGATAGTGATTTCTGGAAATATAAAGATAATAGAATTCCTCGAATTAGTGTTATAATTCTAGGAATAAGTGATAGGGTGATATACTGTATGATTTCTAGGAGTAGATGAGCTGTGTGGTATAGTGATTTCTAGCAATAATGAGAATTCGAGTGCAGTATTTCTGGAAATAATGGGTTTTGAGATTATGATGTGATTTCTCGAAATATTAATGTTCTGTAAGTAGTATATTTCTGAATAAGTTATGTCCAGGAGTCAGGGGCGGCTCCTGCTATGGGGCTGCAGCCTCCACCCCCTACCCAAATCACTTTTTTTATTGTCGTACCAAGAGAGATGAGTTTTCTGAACTCAACTGGAAGTTTTCCCTGCATAACACCACTGGGAGCGGAAGGAATGTTGGCGGACTGCGCTTCTTGCAGCCTTGACGGGTATTGAAACCAACTCATGTGGGAAACTCCGCCTATTCCCCCATCAGTTCGTTTCCTTTGAATAAAACTTCCTTGGGGACTGCATTGATTACAGTCTCGCTAACACGGGTTGCTCGCGAATGCAGTCTCTCGTTGGGTGGGAATGCATCGCCGGGCCTGTGTGCTTTGTTGATTAATACAGTTCTTGTGCTTCCGAATAGGAAATAAAATAGGGGAATGAATTAAAAATAATGATGAATGTTGGAATAAAGTATTAAATGAAGTATGTTTGAATGTATTACTCAACCTGTTTTTTTTCCTTCCAATTTTTGGTTTGTCCCTGATTTTTTTCAACGCAATAATTCTAATAACAATGTTACTCCCATCGAAATGTAGAATATTTGTGTTTCCTAATAACAAATACTCAGTTGCCAGGACTTTTGCAAAAAAGTTTTACTTAAATTTTCTGTTCTGGTCAAAATGGGCATGTGAACAAATTGCGATTAAGAATGAGTTCAGTATTGGATAAATTGAAAAAAGAGAGAGAGAGAGAGAGAGAGGGACTAATTTCTGCAGCGAAATACTTGCACAAAATTGATTTCTTCACTTACCAAGCACAGCGAAATTTTCGTTTTTAAACTCACGTACATTTTTATTCACCAAAAACCATTGAAGTCACTCCACTGGGTACATTTTATTTTTCTGCTGCATCCCCCTCCCTTCCAAAAATAAGCTGCGCATTTCAATTGAGGTAGGGCATTATACTTAATTACTTTGAAAAGAACATTTAATCAGATATCATTGTTTAGAAAATTTACGAAGCTGGTAAATTTTGGAAAACAAATATTTCTACACTAAATTGTTTTCATGGCTTCAAAATTAAAACTGGACTGAATATGTTTACAATCCGTTTTTATTAAAGAGAATGCCGGTGTGTGAGTATCGCAATAACAACTCATCGCATAATTCTGGCAGACCCTTCAAAATTCGACAAAATGTTTTTCATCGCCGTCCAAGTTGTAGTGGTCGGTATCAAGTCGAAGTTTCAAGGGCGTGTATCAGAAGAAAAATATTTACTGTCATATTTCTATGGGTCACAATGAGACACTTGAGAACGCGTACATGACCTTCAGTGTATGTCTCCGCTCCCACACGCATTCATTTTTTTGCATTTTGTGTCCTTATATACTTGTATATATGTACATATATGCATGTATGTAAAATTTGCAACCACTATCAATCCACTGCTGGATGAGGGTCTCCAAGTTTCTTCCCCAGCAGTCTGCCTTGAGCCAGTTTCTTTCATGCTTTCGAATTTCATGCACCCATCTCCCCCTTGTAATCTTCTGGGTATTGTTTTTTCCCTTGCTATCCAGTTCAATATTTCAACTCTCCGTCAGTGGCTCTTTCTTCTAACAATATGTCCATCTCATTGTAATTTCAGGAATTCTGATCATAATGTCTTCCACTTTTGTCATTTTCCCGATCCAAGAGTTTCTATTTGTATCTTTCCAGGTAACATCAAACATGCTTCTTTCAGTTGTCTGCAACAGCTGTATGTCTATTTTAGTTGAGATCCATGTCTGTGCTCCATGAGTAAGAACTGGAAGGATGCACTGATTAACCAGTTTCTTTTGAAGAAATAATGCTTCCGACCAAGTTTTATAGGTCAATTATTTTCTTCATAAATGTGGCCATCGCTTAATATCTGTTGCCTAATTTAGGTATCGGTACGTCTACATTTTCCCTATCAATCGCTAAATATAAAATGTAAATATTTATTTCTTGTTAAAAAAGTATTTTCGATATATATATACTGTATATATATATATATTATTATTATTAAACGCACAGCATCAGCCCAGGCTCAGCAACTTAGCTTATTCAAAGTGATATCTACAAAATTGAGATGCAGCATCCCCCCTCCCATATCAGCTTATAACAAGCCGCCACTGGATCGACGTATTAAAAGCTGTTAAAAATGCCTAGGCCCTATTAATTAATGTTTGGTGCTAAAGCGCAATATTATTAACTTTACCTGTTATGTACACTTTATGAATATTACATCGGAAGAAAAACTGCTGTTAATAGGGCCTAGGCGTAAGACCTAGCGATTAATTTTATGCCTACGTAAAAGAGAAATATTAATAACTTTACATGTTATGTAAATACTTAGTGCCTAAATAAAAGTGCAGCGTTATAAAAAAATCCCACCTTATCATCCTTTTCCGAACATAAAATATAGCGTGAGTCATGCTGTAATTCCTTTGTTTCGAGAAACACCGTGGTTTTAAAAAAATGTACTACGTCATGGCAATTTATTTTCCCAAACTAAAGTACAATTCTCACTTGACTTACGTAGAACGTTTTCTAGAAATTTATTTGAAGTTCCCTATTGGGTCAATGCTCATTATAGGGTGACGAAACTACAATTTTAATACAGCCCCTTAAACTTTTGTGGCCAGTTGTCCGAACGCCGTTCTGACAAGCTTTGTCGGCTGCTTAGTTGAAATTAAGCCTTTCTTTAATGGGGGAAAAAAAGAACACCGTGTTTTTAAAACATAAAAGACATCACCTTGAGGGGAGTCTTGAATGTGAGGTGGTGCGGGTGGCCTACTAGGCAACGTTTGTGACTGCCACGGAAAGGACCTCAGGTTCGATCCCAGCAGGTACGAACGCTCGATCCACTAAATATCCGCCGTGCGTCGGGTCGGACCCCAGGTACTGGCCCTCCGGCAATAAATAAGGGCGTCTACCTCCCCCTTTCTACTTCGCTTCCGTGTCACTTTCCTATCGGGCACTTCAGCCCAAATCTCCTAGCTTCCTATTTCTAAGGGTTGTTTAAGACCTGGGGTCCGACACTCCCTTCCTAAATCCTCTACATTTGATCAGTGAAAGGTTAGGAGTCATTGAATGTTTTTGTTTGTTTGAAGTAGTTTTAGGAAGGGAGTGTCCGACCCCAGATTATTGAATGTTATGGGGCACCGTCTAATTTCCTGCATTAGCCTTAACTTGACTGTCCAATCATATTGCTGGGGGATGGGGGAACCCCATTCTGAATGAAGAGCGGAATAAAACATTCTGCGGGTCTTATCACACAGCATTTCGAAATATAGCAAGTTTTTAAATATTTCGGCAGGGGCAATCACGAAACCATAAATAAAACTATGCCACATGTGGCATAGTTTTATTTATGGTTTCAATCCCTGTGTTTCTCCTGGTGGATTTTTTTTTTTTTTTTTGCTAGCTCGTTTACATGTTTTTTTTGCAAATTTTGGCTTTTTTTTTTTTTTTTTTTTAAATATTTCTCAGCTTGCGTTTCTCTCGTTTTTTCCTTGTATGTTTAGAATGTCAGTATTCTGGGTTGCAGTTGCAACTTTTTAACAGTTTCTATAGTAAATCGTTTCCAGGAGTGGATTTTAGGCTCTACAAATGGCAGCCCGCTACACACACCATTTCTGGTTGGTTCTACTGCTGTCCGCTAGGTGGCGCTGAGATATCCTTTCTCTTTTTACTTTGTGTTGGAGCAGCGTGTGGGTGGCTCCTGAGCTCCAAGTGCTTTCCCGGTTTGGTAAGTTTGAGCTTTTTATTATTTTATTTATTTTTTGTTTATTTGGGCTTTAATTTTATCTCCTTAGAGATTTGGAATTCGGTATGCTGGTTTTTTAAGTTTTTCCGAGAATGTTTACGTCCGCGGTCGTTTATTAAGTTTTTCCGAGAATGTAATAACTGCGTTTTTTAGTTTGAAATTGCACTCTTGCTTTTTAAGCTTTTGCCCGAATTTCAACCTTAAGACTAATTTGAACAATAATTTGTAAACAGGTAAACTTTTTTCAAAGCAATGAACTAGGTAATTTTTATCAATTAATGGTTGTTCTATCTAGTTTGTGGTGTAATGGATGTTCGTCATTCTTCTTAAATGCCATTAGTATAGCGTCTAAAAGGGGAAGTGTGCCGTGCGAACTCAAAATCTGCGTTCGAAATATGTCCCACGCCGCATCGCGGCTGCAGACGGCGTCTGTGTCAAAGATTGTGTGTACTGTTGTGCAATGTGAACCAAACAACAGGGGTTGGATTAGGATATGTACGATTTTCTTAAGTGTGTGATTATGGAAACACATTTTATGGTTCAGTGAAATGTCTACGTCTGGCGCAGAGTGCAGCGTCGGCAAATGTAATTGAAAGTATAATTATGCGTGATTTAAATTGATATGCTACCTCCTCGAAGAATGCCTACCAAAAGGCTAACAAATGGCTTGTATGTGCCAAGTAAAGAAGTGCTGTTTGGAAAATTTAAATGTATGTCACTTAGTAGCGGCTAGTGGTAAGCTGAGTCGAATCTGACGAAAAAGACAGGCTACGGTGCGAAATAGTCACGTGCACAACTTAGTGCTGTCGCCAAGTCAATCGGTTGAACAGCCATTGCGTTTCATTGTTGGTTCACATTTGTTTGTATTGAGTGAGTGTTCCGTTTATTGCCATTTGGATACACGTATAGTTTTGTAAGGTAGGTATTATTATATTTCTAAGGTAAGGTTAATTCTTAGTAAACGTTTTATTTAGTTTTAGTAATAATTATAGGTTTAATGAGTAGATCTTAGTTTCACACGTGTTGAAATCTGTTCATGTCTCGTGAATAGTGAAGTATAAAGAAGTGAGTTATTCTGTAGTGTTGAATTCTTATTTCAAATAGAATAATTAATATATTTTAATGCCGATTCACATAGAGCTTGAATATTACCAGAAATCAGGGCAACTTTTCAGGAAATTAGCCTTCGTAATTTGTATAACATTTGCATCTCCAACAATCGTTACCTTTCTTTACGAAATTAATGCTTGAACTGTTGTTGCATTGTAATGTGTCTCTGAATTAACCACGTTTTTTAGTTTAAAGTAACAGTCGTGCTCCTTTGGCGTATGCCTGTCTTGCATTGTAATATGTCTCTGAATTAAAGAAAGTACATTTTTAATTTCGTAACTTAATGCAACTGTGATATAGCATTTGTCTGATTGAATTTACTAAAGCTGTCTGAACAGTGTGGACAGATTATGTTGAAAAACTTGCATGATCAACTTTATTCTAACTGTACAAAACATAGGGAACTACTTTCGATTAAAAATTTCATATCTAGTTCTTCACTTGTATTAAAAGGTGTAATTCTTTTTACAGGAATTGCCAAAATTTGCCATGCCACAGTGTTGCAGTGTTAGTGGCTGCTAGTTAAATTATAGAAGTCAAAAGGAGACTTACAACTTTTGCCATACCAATTGTCTTATACAAAATCTGCTGCATACATTTAAACAGACAAAGTTCTGATTTTAGATTTCCTTGTTCATTTTCCGTGGAATGTTTGTGTATGAGTAGCTTGAAAACTAAATAGGAAAACATAACTCTCCTCAGCTGGAAAATACTCTTGAACAACTTAGTGAAAGCCAAACATGACAACTGAAATTATTTGAAATCACGTGAAAGGAAAATTAAGAAGTTGAAAGTCTGAACGCTTAGTTTTGTGTGCCTCTCCTTAGTGCATAGTGTGCACAGAGTAAGTCCTGAGATAGGAAAAAGAGTTCAAACTTATCAAATATTTTATATGCAAAAGTGTATAGCCAGGTTGGTTAAAGTATTGAAATGTATTTTTCTTCTGTAATAAATGAAGATAACATTTCTGAAAAGTTATCTTTGAAACTGGAAAGTAAAGATCCGTCATATTTGGTTTAATTTTATTTGAAACTTGTATACCAGGAAGCAGTACTTCAGTTAGCTTCTCGTAACATATTTCCAATCTTTTTTCTGCTTCATCACATATTCACACAGTGATGCGGAGTGGTTGGTGGCATTCTGTACTGAAGATTTGTATTTAATATTTGGTGGTGTCTTTTTTTTTTTTTCAAATTGGAACTAATACTGTTTGTGCAGTGGTTGCCCGTCTTCAAAATGGACCAGAGGTCCTCATTTTACTAAGCAGGTTTGATTTCATCTGTCAAAATTCATTTGAAAATCTATGGACTATTTTCTTTCCGTGGAAGATGATGCTGTACTCCTTCGCGTCATGGGGTCCGGCTAGTCCCTCAACGACACCATACCCGTACGAGTTCCATGTCACTTATTTTCAGATTAATAAATGTTAGCAGTAATATTGTAGCATTTTTGTTTATGTTTTCAATACTGTACCAAAAATTCCAGGAAATTTCTCTTATTTTTCATACTTACCACTATGACTTCATTGCCATAAAATTTTTGATAAAAACACCTGTGAGAAATTAACTGAAGTGTTACTGTGTGTGTGTGTGTGTGTCAGAGCTGAGTTCGGGCTGAATTCAAGATCCCGAGCCTGAAGTATGTCAGCTCGAACGAGCGTGAACCAGTAGCATTGAAAAGTCTTCCAGACTTCCACTCTTTCCTACCCATGCAATTAACTGAATTTCAAGATGTCCCGTTTCTGATAGTTGAGTAAATCATTAATTTTTATTGTCTTTTATGGAAAACCGAGTAAGCAGAAACCCACACTTTTATGGTAAATGAAGAAATGTGAGAGATTTTTCTTCGTGATTGCCCTGGACGAAGCCATGAATAAAACTATGCCACAAGTTCTGCAATAGCTGTTTTCTTCCTCGTTTATTTATTTATTTATTTATTTTTTTTGCTTGCTTGCTTGCTCGTTTACATGTTTGTGTCGCAAGTTTTGGCTTTTTTTATTTTTTCAAATATTTCGTAACTTGCGTTTCCCTCGTTTTGACCTTGTATGTTTTGAATTTTCTTTTACGCAGCCTTGAGGGCTTTAGAATTTCAGTATTCTGAGTTGCAGCTGCAACTTTTAAACAGTTTCTTTCGTAAATCGTTTCCAGGAGTGGATTTTACCGACTACAAATGGCAGCCGCCTACACACACCATTTGGGGCTGGATGTTCTACAGCTGTCCGCTAGGTGGCGCCGCGACGTCCCTTAGTTTTCCGTGCTGTGTAATGTTCTTGGACATCAGTGTGACACCTTCGCTCAACTTACCCCGGCATCTGTCCTTAATTGAATTTGGGGGTAAATTTAATGGTGTTTGGCAATATGAGTCACTTGATGGTTGTCTCTTTTGACAGAAATTCTGTGTAAACAACAGATTCACAGTCATCATGACCACTCCCGCAGACAGAGACAGTTGGACTTTTCACGTCTTCCTTGTTGGGGGAGGTGACATGTTTCCATTTCCATGGACGATCGTTTGATTTCAGTTACGTAACAGTAAATATGTGATTTCAGATTGCTTATAGAGATATATTTCCTACGTATAATAAGAAGAAATATTTCTTCCCCAGTGTTTACCTGTATAACTGGGAATTTGCTAGCATCGACCTGACTCTAAATAGCTGAAGGCTACGATGAAGCAAGGCTCGCTTTGACTGGCGAAAATCTGATATGAAATGTAAACTAGAACAATCTGTAGGATGCATAATGCTGTATTTAGTTCCAGAACAATCTGCTGATATACCAAATGTCTTCCACATATTCCTGGTCCAAGAAGCCCCATCACACGTAATGAAATTAACAAACAGACCTGCATTTTCAGTGAGAATAACAGCTTTAATAATTAATTTTGCAAGCAAAGTTCCACTTATATTGTTACTTGTGGCAAAAACACCAATTATTTGGGTCCAATCTCCATTTAATGGCTGAAACACCATTACCAGTCCGTGATTACATGGGGTATACTTAACAGTTTTTGAAGTGTATGGCTCAATATGAACAAACCCTAATATTTCACCCAGATGATTTTGCATGCAGTTTTTCTGTAAGCTTCACTTCATCTATTAATATACCACCATGTCTTGCAAAAGGCTCCATTTCACTTGTTTTCTTTGAAATAGTTTCAAACGTCAGTGCATTGAATCCAAAACTGCTGTTGTAATTTGAAATATACTTTCTAATAGTTGTTCTATTAGGTAGGATCATGATTTTGTGTTTCCGTATGTGCTCGTACAATTTTGGAGTTTTTCTGAGCATGCTTACGTCCGCTGTCGGGCTTCTTTGTTACAGCAATAATAACCAGTTCTTTTAGTTTGAAATTGCACTCTTGCTTTTGAGGCTTTTGCCCGAATTTCAACCTTAGGACTAATTTGAACAATAATTTGTAAACAGGTAAACTTTTTCAAGCAATGAACTATTAAATTTTTATCAATTCTGAAATGGTTCGTGTGCCATGACATACTGGTAGCCTATCAGTGTCTCGAATAATGGATTTTGATTCATCTTTAGAAGTAATATTAGAAAACTGAGTTAATTTTTATTCATCGTAAATACACTTTACAGGTAACCTCTGTTAACTGGTGTAACAACAACCGATTTTCTGTTGTCAGAATTTGACACCCACATTTGAATGAATGAACATGGAAAAATTATGCACTTTGAATTGTTTTGCAGGAATTTGCTTACCCCAAAATTCTGAAGGCTGTGATATTCAGAAGGCAGTTTATAGCAACTTCCTTTGGGAAGTAAATTCAAGCTATTTTGCATCAGGCTTATTAACTAACTTTTCACTGTCTCGAGGTTTTGACAAATAATGGGGGGGGTTTATTGTTGGAATTGCATCTGGTTGGGTCAAGATGGGCCGATTCCTGGTATTATCAGTCTCCTCATTTCATTTATTTTATGGTACAAAATTTCGAACCACAAATCTCTCAAAGTGCAGTTCACATACAGCACTAAATTTGTCGTAAGTTTTTATTTGCACCGGAATCAATCTTTGCCACTGCTGTAAAAGTTTTATCATTTTTGGGTATTCCAAAGAGTGACGGCTTACTGTTTTTGTACTGAGTATTGCAACCTGGCACAAAACTATGGTTATTTCTCTTCCGCATAATGAGCTAAGTATAACTTATATACAATATTTAGGTAATCCACATTCCTTCTAAAACCTAAAACATAACACGTTTTCGTCTAAATTACCGTTCTTTTCACTGTAAGCAACACGAATTTAGTTTCCCGCTCCATCACAGTAAGAAAGAGGGAAGGGAAGGCGATCGGAGCGCCATCTACGAAGGGGACAAATTTTCGGTATCCACGCCAATCATTACGTACGCTAGGCGCTCGGCACACTTTCCCTTCTAGACGCTATACCATTAGTATGAATTCTTTTGAACTGTTCTTTGTTATGCGTGCGTCTTGGGGTTTTCTTCTATATCTTTAAAGGTTTGAGAATCGGGACCGGTTTTATTTAAAGTTTTCCGGTCACCCTTAGATCGTGAACGGGCTTAGTTGATCAAGTAACCACGTTTTTTAGTTTAAAGTAACATGCTCGTTTGGCTTATGCTGGTCTTTCAACCTTAAGACTAATTCGAACAATAATTGTAAATCAGGAAACTTTTTTCATGCAATGCTCTATGTATCTTTTTCATTAATTAATCGTTAGTCTGCTTGCGAGGAGGGGTTTTCGTTCCGTTTCTGATAGGTGAGTAAATCATTAATTTTAACTGTCCTTTATTGAAAACCGAATAAGTAGAAACCCACACTTTTCAGGTTTATGTAGAAATGTGAGATTTTTCTTTGTGATTGCCCCTGACGAAGCTATGAATAAAAATCTGCCACATGTTCTGCAATTCCCGTTTTTCTCTTGGTTGATTTTTTTTTTTTTTTGCTTGCTCGGGTACGTGTCTGTTTTGCCTTATTTTTAAAATTATTTCTTAGCTTACTTTTCTCTCGTTTTGACCTTTTGAATTTTCTTTTATGCAGCATTGGGGGCTTCAGAATTTCAGTATTCTTGGTTGCAGCTGCAACTTCTAAACAGTTTCTATAGTAAATCGTTTCCAGGAGTGGTGTTGGAAATAAAATTATTTAAAATAAATTTAGTCCAACATGCACGTGCATAGATAGCCCCAGGGGATAGCGGGAGGCAATCCCAAGCCTTGTGACGATACTAAGCTAAGAAATAATATTTTTAAAATTATTTCTTAGCTTACTTTTCTCTCGTTTTGACCTTTTGAATTTTCTGTTATGCAGCCTTGGGGGCTTCGGAATTTCAGTATTCTTGGTTGCAGCTGCAACTTCTAAACAGTTTCTATAGTAAATCGTTTCCAGGAGTGGTGTTGGAAATAAAATTATTTAAAATAAATTTAGTCCAACATGCACGTGCATAGATAGCCCCAGGGGATAGCGGGAGGCAATCCCAAGCCTTGTGACGATACTAAGCTAAGAAATAATATTTTTAAAATTATTTCTTAGCTTACTTTTCTCTCGTTTTGACCTTTTGAATTTTCTGTTATGCAGCCTTGGGGGCTTCGGAATTTCAGTATTCTTGGTTGCAGCTGCAACTTCTAAACAGTTTCTATAGTAAATCGTTTCCAGGAGTGGTGTTGGAAATAAAATTATTTAAAATAAATTTAGTCCAACATGCACGTGCATAGATAGCCCCAGGGGATAGCGGGAGGCAATCCCAAGCCTTGTGACGATACTTAGGCCCCAGGGGATATCGGGGGATAATAAGAATCGTTGCAGTCAGTTCCTAAGAATTAAGCGACGTGACATTCACCTTGGGGGATTAGATGAACCCCTCAGGAGGTCAAGTGACCTTGGAATCAGCGGGCAAGGTACGACTCAGTTCAGTTCGAGTAGCAGCAAGGGACAGACGTGGATAGAGCGATGTGACGAGAGATAGATGAAGTACTGCCAGCGCTGACAATTGGATAACGATTAGGATTGGAAACCTGAGAGACATATGGAGATACCAGATAAGCTATTTTTCTTTTCCCTGTTATTGCATGTACTTGCTTAAATTTATTCATAACCCTATTTAGAGCACGTGGCGTGTGTGATGGTCATGATCAAACAATGAAAATCCAGTTAGCTAGTTAAAAATTTAAGTAAAGCATAGAAGAAAATGAACTAAAAGTAAAATAAATCACTCAGCATTGCACTTATATATATATATATATATATATATATATATATATATATATATGCAGAAATGATCGGAC
Organism: Macrothele yani; assembly: GCA_039090855.1. NCBI lineage: Eukaryota > Metazoa > Arthropoda > Arachnida > Araneae > Macrothelidae > Macrothele > Macrothele yani. The sequence continues at coordinate 190,138 of JAYWMT010000139.1, forward strand.
GCGTTATAGAGCAAAATCGTAATAATAATAAATGTTATGTGTAAGGTATTGTTAACGGCAGCACCCTCACGTGGTAACTGAATGTTCCTAATTCTCACGTATTAAACCATTTTGATTACTTCCACATAAGATTCCTGTTTGTTTTCCTTATAACCACACAAGACATAAGTTAAGGTATGTGTAAACTAAGATATGTTTTTATGTTTCTGATTTCTTTCACGAGCGGCACCTTTACTCCCCCACCATTCCAGTGACGGGATAAAGGTGAATCACAACGCCGTGCTTTATTATATGCCAGTACATATAAGGGGCACGTTTTTGTCCATATACGATCACTGTAGAAAAAAAGTCCCATAATTATAAAAAGGCACGATAAAGTAAATTTAATCGGTAAATGATCTGTAATTGATGAACCTATAATTTGTTCATAATAATAAATATAACAATAAAATTAACACCTTGTATTTAACATTGATGACAGTAACACGTGTTCCAGTGAATAGCATTAACACGTGTGCCATTGTTCATAAGTTTAACACGTGTTCCGTATTAGAATGTAACGGTGGTACCGATTAACGTTTGAAGATTTATGGTGAATTGTTTCATAAAGTATATAACTATGGTGAATTGGTACGAGTTAATATTTGTTTATAACATATCATTATAACGTTAAAATAACTGCTTATAACAGTGGATTTTAGGCTCTGCAAATGGCAGCCCCCCCCTACTCAAATCATTTGTGGATGGTTCTACGTTATTCCTGTTTTTGTCCGCTTGCTGGAGACAAAAACAGGAATAATCTGCCTGCTAGGAGCTTTCGTCCCGTTTCTGATAGTTGAGTAAATCATTAATTTTAGTTGTCTTATATGGCAACCCCAATAAGCAGAAACCCACACTTTTATGGTCACAGAAGAAATGTGTGAGGTTTTTCTTCCTGATTGCCCCTGACGAAGCCATGAATAAAAGTATGATACATATTATGCAATCCCTGTTTTTCTCCTTGTTGATTTTTTTTTTACTTGCTTGTTTACATGTTTGTTTTGCAAGTTTTGTTCATTTTTATTTTTTAAATAATTAATTTTTTTTTATTTCTTAGCTTGCGTTTCTCTTGCTCTGACCTTGTATGTATTGAATTTTTTTTTTATGCAGCCTTCAAGGCTTTAGAATTTCAGTATTCTGAATTGCAGCTGCAACTTTTAAACAGTTTCTATTGTAAATCATTTCCAGTAGTGGATCTTAGGCTCTCCAAATCTACAGGGCATATATTGGTACATAAAAATAGGACATAAAATGTTAATTAATACACATGATCTGAAATACATGCTAATCATGTGTCCAATTTTAGTTGAGCTGATTATTCAACGTACGACACTGCATTTGTCGTTGGATCATGAGGGTTTAAAACATTTTTCCCAATATACTTGAAAAAATAGTTCCCCCAACTTTTTGATGGAGTTCTCAAAACCGGTGTGATATTGACCTTCAGTGAATGTGTTGTGGAATGCTGTGTTTAAAAGTACAGCTAACTTCACTTTGGAGTAGGAATTTCAATGAAAACTGGGAAGCTGTTTTTTACTGTTGCCCAGCACTACAGGGCATATACTGGTAAGTGGGACATAAAAGTGCTAATTAGTGCCTATGATCTGAAATATATGCTAACCATGTGTCCAATTTTAAATGAGCTGGCTATTCATCCTACAACACTGCATTTGTCGTTAGGGCGTAAGTCTTTACAACATATTTCCCAAAATATACTTAAAAACTAGTTCTCCCTCCTTCTGATGGTGTTTCTAAGGCCGGTGTGATATTGACCTGCTGCGAAAGAATTGTGGAATGCCCTGTTTAAAATGCTGGCTAACATCTGTTTGAAGTAGGAATTTCAATAGAAACTGGGAAGCTGTTTTGGGAAATTGTCCAGCACTATAGTGCATTTTTGGTAAGTGGGACAGAAGCATGTTATTTAATGTAAAGGATCTGAAATACATGACGTCCACGAGTCCATTTTTTAGAAGAGCTGACAATTCATCTTACGATATTATTCTTCTAAACAGTTTCTATAGTAAATCGTTTCCAGGAGTGGTGTTGGAAATAAAATTATTTAAAATAAATTTAGTCCAACATGCACGTGCATAGATAGCCCCAGGGGATAGCGGGAGGCAATCCCAAGCCTTGTGACGATACTAAGCTAAGAAATAATATTTTTAAAATTATTTCTTAGCTTACTTTTCTCTCGTTTTGACCTTTTGAATTTTCTGTTATGCAGCCTTGGGGGCTTCGAATTTCAGTATTCTTGGTTGCAGCTGCAACTTCTAAACAGTTTCTATAGTAAATCGTTTCCAGGAGTGGTGTTGGAAATAAAATTATTTAAAATAAATTTAGTCCAACATGCACGTGCATAGATAGCCCCAGGGGATAGTGGGAGGCAATCCCAAGCCTTGTGATGATACTTAGGCCCCAGGGGATAATAAGGATCGTTGCAGTCAGTTCCTAAGAATTAAGCGACGTGACATTCACCTTGGGGGATTAGATGAACCCCTCAGGAGGTCAAGTGACCTTGGAATCAGCGGGCAAGGTACGACTCAGTTCAGTTCGAGTAGCAGCAAGGGACAGACGTGGATAGAGCGATGTGACGAGAGATAGATGAAGTACTGCCAGCGCTGACAATTGGATAACGATTAGGATTGGAAACCTGAGAGACATATGGAGATACCAGATAAGCTATTTTTCTTTTCCCTGTTATTGCATGTACTTGCTTAAATTTATTCATAACCCTATTTAGAGCACGTGGCGTGTGTGATGGTCATGATCAAACAATGAAAATCCAGTTAGCTAGTTAAAAATTTAAGTAAAGCATAGAAGAAAATGAACTAAAAGTAAAATAAATCACTCAGCATTGCACTTATATATATATATATATATATATATATGCAGAAATGATCGGACGCGTTATAGAGCAAAATCGTAATAATAATAAATGTTATGTGTAAGGTATTGTTAACGGCAGCACCCTCACGTGGTAACTGAATGTTCCTAATTCTCACGTATTAAACCATTTTGATTACTTCCACATAAGATTCCTGTTTGTTTTCCTTATAACCACACAAGACATAAGTTAAGGTATGTGTAAACTAAGATATGTTTTTATGTTTCTGATTTCTTTCCACGAGCGGCACCTTTACTCCCCCCTACCATTCCAGTGACGGGATAAAGGTGAATCACAACGCCGTGCTTTATTATATGCCAGTACATATAAGGGGCACGTTTTTGTCCATATACGATCACTGTAGAAAAAAAGTCCCATAATTATAAAAAGGCACGATAAAGTAAATTTAATCGGTAAATGATCTGTAATTGATGAACCTATAATTTGTTCATAATAATAAATATAACAATAAAATTAACACCTTGTATTTAACATTGATGACAGTAACACGTGTTCCAGTGAATAGCATTAACACGTGTGCCATTGTTCATAAGTTTAACACGTGTTCCGTATTAGAATGTAACGGTGGTACCGATTAACGTTTGAAGATTTATGGTGAATTGTTTCATAAAGTATATAACTATGGTGAATTGGTACGAGTTAATATTTGTTTATAACATATCATTATAACGTTAAAATAACTGCTTATAACAGTGGATTTTAGGCTCTGCAAATGGCAGCCCCCCTACTCAAATCATTTGTGGATGGTTCTACGTTATTCCTGTTTTTGTCCGCTTGCTGGAGACAAAAACAGGAATAATCTGCCTGCTAGGAGCTTTCGTCCCGTTTCTGATAGTTGAGTAAATCATTAATTTTAGTTGTCTTATATGGCAACCCCAATAAGCAGAAACCCACACTTTTATGGTCACAGAAGAAATGTGTGAGGTTTTTCTTCCTGATTGCCCCTGACGAAGCCATGAATAAAAGTATGATACATATTATGCAATCCCTGTTTTTCTCCTTGTTGATTTTTTTTACTTGCTTGTTTACATGTTTGTTTTGCAAGTTTTGTTCATTTTTATTTTTTAAATAATTAATTTTTTTTATTTCTTAGCTTGCGTTTCTCTTGCTCTGACCTTGTATGTATTGAATTTTTTTTTATGCAGCCTTCAAGGCTTTAGAATTTCAGTATTCTGAATTGCAGCTGCAACTTTTAAACAGTTTCTATTGTAAATCATTTCCAGTAGTGGATCTTAGGCTCTCCAAATCTACAGGGCATATATTGGTACATAAAAATAGGACATAAAATGTTAATTAATACACATGATCTGAAATACATGCTAATCATGTGTCCAATTTTAGTTGAGCTGATTATTCAACGTACGACACTGCATTTGTCGTTGGATCATGAGGGTTTAAAACATTTTTCCCAATATACTTGAAAAATAGTTCCCCCAACTTTTTGATGGAGTTCTCAAGACCGGTGTGATATTGACCTTCAGTGAATGTGTTGTGGAATGCTGTGTTTAAAAGTACAGCTAACTTCACTTTGGAGTAGGAATTTCAATGAAAACTGGGAAGCTGTTTTTTACTGTTGCCCAGCACTACAGGGCATATACTGGTAAGTGGGACATAAAAGTGCTAATTAGTGCCTATGATCTGAAATATATGCTAACCATGTGTCCAATTTTAAATGAGCTGGCTATTCATCCTACAACACTGCATTTGTCGTTAGGGCGTAAGTCTTTACAACATATTTCCCAAAATATACTTAAAAACTAGTTCTCCCTCCTTCTGATGGTGTTTCTAAGGCCGGTGTGATATTGACCTGCTGCGAAAGAATTGTGGAATGCCCTGTTTAAAATGCTGGCTAACATCTGTTTGAAGTAGGAATTTCAATAGAAACTGGGAAGCTGTTTTGGGAAATTGTCCAGCACTATAGTGCATTTTTGGTAAGTGGGACAGAAGCATGTTATTTAATGTAAAGGATCTGAAATACATGACGTCCACGAGTCCATTTTTTAGAAGAGCTGACAATTCATCTTACGACATTTTATTTGTAATTAGGGTGTGAGGCTTTGAAACATATTTCCCAATATACTTCAAAATATATTTTCCTTCTTTTGGAGTTTGTTCTGTAGCCCGGTGTGATATTGACCAGCAGCGAAAGAATTGTGGAACGCCCTATTTAGAAGTGCAGCCAATGTCTCCTTGGAGTAGGACTTTCAATTGAAACAGGGAAGTTGTTGCCCTGCACTACAGAACATATTAATTCTTTATGGTAAGCTGTTTTCTGAGGTTTTTGAGCACTATGGAGCATATATTGGTAAGTGGGACAGAAACATGTTATTTAATACACATGATCTGAAATACGTGCCGTCCATGTGTCCCATTTTTAGAAGAGCTGACTATTCATCTTATTACATTTCATTTGTCATTGGGGTGTGAGGCTTTATAACATATTTTCCAATATACTTCAGAATATATTTCCACATCTTTTGACACGTGTTCTCAAGCCATGTGTGATATTGGCCTGCAGCGAAAGAATTGTGGGATGCACTGTTTAAAAGTGTGGCTAACGTCTCTTTGGAGTACGAATTTCATTGAAAACTGGGAAATGGTTTTGCGCTGTTGCCCTGCTTTACAATACATATATTACTACATTATAAATAACAATTCCAGATATTATGAAAGGGAAGAAACGGCACTGGATACGAGCAAACTCACTGATCTAAAATGCTTTTCGCTTCAATGTGTGAGGACTGATTTTATCATTGGAAGTTTGAAGACCTTCTGTACAAGTATAGGATATCAAATAACGCCATTAATTCTTTAAAGTAAGTGGGAAAGAAAAATCTTATTTATTACACGCAATCTGAAATACATGCTGACAAAGTGTTTATTTTTAAAAGAGCTGATTATTGTTACCACATTTCATTTGCCATTGGGACATGGGACTTTGAAACATATTTTCCATTATACTATAAAAATAGTTCCCCCATCATTTGGATGGTTTTCTGAAGCCCGGTGTGATATTGACCTGCAGCAAAAGAATTGTGGAATGCCCTGTTTAAAAGTGTGGCTAACATTTCTTTGAAGTAGGAATTTTGTTGAAAACTGGGAATCTGTTTTGGACTGTTGCCCTGCTTTACAATACATACATTTCTACATTATGAATGATAATTCTTGATGTTATGCCAAGGGAGACGAGGCTCTGGCTATGAGCAAACTCACTGATCTAAGATGATTTTTGCTTCAATGTTTGAGCACAGACCGTATCAATGGAAGTTTTAAGATCTTCTGAACAAGTAAAGGATATCAAATATAAGCCCATTAATATTTTATGGTAAGTGTGACAGAAAAATCTAATTTATTACACTGGATCTGAAATACTTGGTGACAAAGTGTTAATTTTTAGAAGAGCATATATATCGGTAAGTGCGACATAAAATTGTTTATTAACACACATGATCTGAAATACATGCTAATCATGTGTCCAGTTTTAGATTAGCTGACTATTCATCGTGCGACATTGCATTCGTAGTTGGGGCATTGAGGCTTTAAAACATTATTCCCAATATACTTCAAAACTAATTCCCCTGTCCTTGGTCCGTGTTCTTAAGGCAGGTGTGATATTGACTTGCAGCGAAAGAATTGTCGAATGCCCTGTTAAAATTCTGGCTAACATCTGTTTGAAGTAGAGATTTCAATGGAAACGGAAACTAGGAAGCTCTTTTGGGCAGTTGTCCAGCATTATAGGACATATATTGGAAAGTGGGACAGAAACATGTTATTTAATACACATTATCTGAAATACATGCTGTCCATTTTTTAGAAGAGCCGACTATTCATCTTACGACATTTCATTTGTCATTGGCGAGAGAGGCTCTAAAACATATTTCCCAATATATTTTGAAACAAATTCCCCGTCCTTTGAAGAGTCTTCTGAAGCCCAGTGTGATATTGACCTGCAGTGAAAGAATTGTGGAATGCCCTGTTTAAAAGTGTGGCTAACATTTCTTTGAAGTAGGAATTTTGTTGAAAACTGGGAATCTGTTTTGGACTGTTGCCCTGCTTTACAATACATACATTTCTACTTTATGAATGATAATTCTTGATGTTATGCCAAGGGAGACGAGGCTCTGGTTATGAGCAAACTGACTGATCTAAGATGATTTTTGCTTCAATGTTTGAGCACGGACCATATCAATGGAAGTTTTAAGATCTTCTGGACAAGTAAAGGATATCAAATATAAGCCCATTAATATTTTATGGTAAGTGTGACAGAAAAATCTAATTTATTACACTGGATCTGAAATACTTGGTGACAAAGTGTTAATTTTTAGAAGAGCATATATATCGGTAAGTGCGACATAAAATTGTTTATTAACACACATGATCTGAAATACATGCTAATCATGTGTCTATTTTTAGATTAGCTGACTATTCATCGTGCAACATTGCATTCGTAGTTGGGGCATTGAGGCTTTAAAACATTATTCCCAATATACTTCAAAACTAATTCCCCTGTCCTTGGTCAGTGTTCTTAAGGCAGGTGTGATATTGACTTGCAGCGAAAGAATTGTGGAATGCGCTGTTTAAATTCTGGCTAACATCTGTTTGAAGTAGGAATTTCAATGGAAACGGAAACTGGGAAGCTCTTTTGGGCAGTTGTCCAGCATTATAGGACATATATTGGAAAGTGGGACAGAAACATGTTATTTAATACACAGGATCTGAAATACATGCTGTCCATTTTTTAGAAGAGCCGACTATTCATCTTACGACATTTCATTTGTCATTGGTGAGAGAGGCTTTAAAACATATTTCCCAATATATTTTGAAACAAATTCCCCCGTTCTTTGAAGAGTCTTCTGAAGCCCAGTGGAATATTGACCTGCAGCGAAATAATTGTGGAATGCCCTGTTTAGAAGTGCAGCTAATGTCTCTTTGGAGTAGAAATTTTTAATTGAAACTGGGAAGCTGTTGCCCTGCTCTACAGGACATATATTTCTGTATTATAAATGATTATTCCAGAAGAGATGAAAGGGAAAATGTGGCACTGGCTCTGAGCAAACTTACTGATCTAAGATACATTTTGCTTGAATGTGTGAGCACTGATCATATCATTGGAAGTTTCAAACATTCTGGAAGAGTAAAGGATATCAAATAAGTTCATTAATGGTTAGTCGGCCATACAGATGTTATTTCATACTCCTTATTAAGAAATACAAATTATCTGAAATACATTCAGACCATGTGTCCATTTTTAGAAGAGCTGTCTATTTATATTATGACATTGCAATTGTCATTGGCGAGGGAGGGTTTGAAACATATTTCCCAATATATTTTGAAAGAAATTCCCCCGTCCTTTGAAGAGTCTTATGAAGCTCAGTGTGATATTGACCTGCAGCGAAAGAATTGTGGAATGCCCTGTTTAGAAATGCAGCTAATGTCTCTTTGGAATAAGAATTTCAATTGAAACTGAGAAGCTGTTGCCCTGCTCTACAGGACATGTATTTCTGCATTATGAATTATTATTCCAGAAGTGATGCAAGGAAAAGTGTTGCCCTGCTCTGAGCAAACTTACAGATCTAAGATACATCTTGCTTGAATGTGTGAGCACTGATCATATGATTGGAAGTTTAAAGACCTTCTGGACAAGTAAAGAATATCAAATAAGGTCATTAATTCTTTAGGGTAAGTGGGACAGAAAAATCTTATTCATCACACTGGATCTGAAATACTTGTTGATAAAGTGTTCATTTTTAGAAGAGCTGATTATTCTTACCACATTTAATTTGCCATTGGGACCTGAGACTTTGAAACATATTTCCCACAATATTATAAAAATTGTTCCCCCATCATTTGGAAGGTTTTCTGAAGCCTGGGGTGATATTGACCTACCGCAAAAGAATTGTGGAATACCCTGTTTACAGTTCTGGCTAACATCTGTTCGAAGTAGGAATTTCAATGGAAACTGGAAAGCTGTTTTGGGCAATTGTCCAGCACCATAGTGCATATATTGGAAAGTGGGACAGAAACATGTTATTTAATACACAGGATCTGAAATACATGCTGTCATGTGTCCATTTTTTAGAAGAGCTGACTAATCGTCTTACGAAATTTCATTTGTCATTCGGGTGTGACGCTTTAAAACATATTTACCAAATTACTTTAAAACTAGATTCCCCATCCATTGGATGGTGTTTTTAAGGCCGATCTGATATTGACTTGCAATGAAAGAATTGTGGAATGCCCTGTTTAGAAGTGCAGCTCATGTCTCTTTGGAGTAGAAACTTCAATTGAAACTCGGACGCTGTTGCCTTGCTTTACAGGACATATATTTCTGCATTATAAATGATTATTCCAGAAGTGATGAAAGGAAAAACGTGGTACTGGCTCTGAGCAAACTTACTGATCTAAAATACATTTTGCTTGAATGTGTGAGCACTGATCATATCATTGGAAGTTTCAAACATTCTGGAAGAGTAAAGCATATCAAATAAGTTCATTAATGGTTAGTCGGCCATACAGATGTTATTTCATACTCCTTCATAATAAATACAAATGATCCGAAATACATTCAGACCATGTGTCCGTTTTTAGAAGAACTGCCTATTCATCTTATGACATTGCATTTGTCATTGGTGAGGGAGGCTTTGAAACACATTACAAAATATATTTCGAAACAAATTTCCCCATCCTTTGAATAGTCTTCTGAAGCCCAGTGTGATGTTGACCTGCAGTGAAAGAATTGTGGATTGCCCTGTTTAAAGGTGGCTAACATTTCTTTGGAGTAGAAATTTTGTTGAAAATTGGGGAGCTGTTTTGCACGGTTGCCCTGCTTTACAATACATATATTTCTACATTATGAATGATAATTCCAGATGTTATGAAAAGGGAGACGAGGCTCAGGCTATGAGCAAACTCACTGATCTAAGATGATTTTTGCTTCAATGTTTGAGGATGAACCATATAAATGGAAGTTTGAAGACCTTCTGGACAAGTAAAGGATATCAAATATAAGGCCATTAATTCTTTATGGTAAGTGGGACAGAAAAATCTAATTTATTACACTGGATCTGAAATACTTGGTGACAAAAATGTTCATTTTTAGAAGAGCTAATTATTCTTGCAATATTTGATTTGCCATTGGGGCATGAGACATTGAAAAATAGTTCCCCTGTCATTTCGAGGGTCTTTTGAAGCCTGGTGTCATATTGACCTGCAGCGAAAAAATTGTGGAATGCTCTGTTTAAATTCTGGCTGACTTCAGTTTGGAGTAGGAATTTCAATGGAAACTGGGAAGCTGTTTTGGGCAATTGTCCAGCATATAGGGCATATATTGGAAAGTGGGACAGAAACATGTTATTTAATACACAGGATCTGAAATACATGCTGTCCATTTTGTAGAAGATATGACTGTTCATCTTACGACATTTCATTTGTAATTGGGGTGTGAGGCTTTAAAACATATTTACCAATATTCTTTAAAACTAGTCTCCCCATCCGTTGGATGGTGTTCTTAAAGCCAGTGTGATATTGACTCACAGCGAAAGAATTGTGGAATGCCCTGTTTAGAAGTGCAGCTAATGTCTCTTTGGAATAAGAATTTCAATTGAAACTGGGAAGCTGTTGCCCTGCTCTACAGGACATGTATTTCTGCATTATAAATTATTATTCCAGACGTGATGAAAGGAAAAACGTGGTACTGGCTCTGAGCAAAGTTACTGATCTAAAATACATTTTGCTTGAATGTGTGAGCACTGATCATATGATTGGAAGTTTGAAGACCTTCTGGACAAGTAAAGAATATCAAATAAGGTCATTAATTCTTTAGGGTAAGTGGGACAGAAAAATCTTATTCATTACACTGGATCTGAAATACTTGCTGATAAAGTGTTCATTTTTAGAAGAGCTGATTATTCTTAATACATTTAATTTGCCATTGGGACATGAGACTTTGAAACATATTTTCCACAATACTATAAAAATAGTTCCCCCATCATTTGGAAGGTTTTCTGAAGCCCGGTGTGATATTGACCTACCGCAAAAGAAATGTGGAATACCCTGTTTACAGTTCTGGCTAACATCTGTTCAAAGTAGGAATTGCAATGGAAACTGGAAAGCTGTTTTGGGCAATTGTCCAGCACTATAGTGCATATATTGTGTAACGTACCAGGAGATGTGACGTACCTGCCAGAAGGACGCACACGAGGGAGATGATGTAACGTACCAGGAGATGTGACGTACCTGCCAGAAGGACGCACACGACATAAAGGCAGATAGGAATCAGAATAATCGTCTGCGTAGTTTAGTTGGTAGAGCGACTTGTTCCGGAATAAGCGGCCTCGGGTTCGAATCCCGGCGTAGACCAAAAATGACGGAGAAATTTACTTCGTTATAATGGCGCCCGAACTATCCGGATGACCCGGCCGTTCAAAATCTCGCATTGGTGTGATGTTATTTCCACACCGCGAGACAGGAAAAATCAGAGAATTCCTTCTCCAGCACTTCGAAAAAAAAATAAATAAATAAAAATAAGGGGGAGATGATGTAACGTACCAGGAGATGTGACGTACCTGCCAGAAGGACGCACACGACATAAAAGCAGATAGGAATCAGAATAAAATGTCCGCGTAGCTCAACTGAGTAGAGTGACTTATTCAGGAATGAGGGGATCCGGGTTCGAATCCTGGCGTGGACAGAAATGACGGAGAAATCTACTTCGTAATAATTGGAAAGTGGGACAGAAACATGTATTTAATACACAGGATCTGAAATACCTGCTGTCATGTGTCCATTTTTTAGAAGAGCTGACTATTCGTCTTACGACATTTCATTTGTCATTGGGGTGTGACGCTTTAAAACATATTTACCAATTTACTTTAAAACTAGATTCCCCATCCATTGGATGGTGTTTTTAAGGCCGATCTGATATTGACTTGCAATGAAAGAATTGTGGAAGGCCCTGTTTAGAAGTGCAGCTCATGTCTCTTTGGAGTAGAAATTTCAATTGAAACTCGGACGCTGTTGCCCTGCTTTACAGGATATATATTTCTGCATTATAAATGATTATTCCAGAAGTGATGAACGGAAAACGTGGTACTGGCTCTGAGCAAAGTTACTGATCTAAAATACATTTTGCTTGAATGTGTGAGCACTGATCATATCATTGGAAGTTTGAAACATTCTGGAAGAGTAAAGGATATCAAATAAGTTCATTAATGCCTAATGGTTAGTCAGACATACAGATGTTATTTCATACTTCTTCATAATAAAAACAAATGATCTGAAATTCATTCAGACCATGTGTCTAATTTTAGAAGAGCTGTCTATTCATCTTTTGACATTGCATTTGCCACTGGCGAGGGAGGCTTTGAAACATATTTTGCAATATATTTTGAAATAAATTCCCCCGTCCTTTGAAGAGTCTTCTGAAGCCCAGTGTGATATTGACCTGCAGTGAAAGAATTGTGGAATGCCCTGTTTAAAAGTGTGGCTAACATTTCTTTGAAGTAGGAATTTCCTTGAAAACTGGGAATCTGTTTTGGACTGTTGCCCTGCTTTACAATACATACATTTCTACATTATGAATGATAATTCTTGATGTTATGCCAAGGGAGTCGAGGCTCTGGCTATGAGCAAACTCACTGATCTAAGATGATTTTTGCTTCAATGTTTGAGCACGGACAGTATCAATGGAAGTTTGAAGATCTTCTGGACAAATAAAGGATATCAAATATAAGCCCATTAATATTTTATGGTAAGTGTGACAGAAAAATCTAATTTTTTACACTGGATCTGAAATACTTGGTGACAAAGTGTTAATTTTTAGAAGAGCATATATATCGGTAAGTGCGACATAAAATTGTTTATTAATACACATGATCTGAAATACATGCTAATCATGTGTCCAGTTTTAGATTAGCTGACTATTCATCGTGCGACATTGCATTCGTAGTTGGGGCATTGAGGCTTTAAAACATTATTCCCAATATACTTCAAAACTAATTATCCTGTCCTTGGTCAGTGTTCTTAAGGCAGGTGTGATATTGACTTGCAGCGAAAGAATTGTCGAATGCCCTGTTAAAATTCTGGCTAACATCTGTTTGAAGTAGGAATTTCAATGGAAACGGAAACTGGGAAGCTCTTTTGGGCAGTTGTCCAGCATTATAGGACATATATTGGAAAGTGGGACAGAAACATGTTATTTAATACACAGGATCTGAAATACATGCTGTTCATTTTTTAGAAGAGCCGACTATTCATCTTACGACATTTCATTTGTCATTGGCGAGAGAGGCTTTAAAACATATTTCCCAATATATTTTGAAACAAATTCCCCCGTCCTTTGAAGAGTCTTCTGAAGCCCAGTGTGAGATTGACCTGCAGCGAAAGAATTGTGGAATGCCCTGTTTAGAAGTGCAGCTAATGTCTCTTTGGAGTAGAAATTTCAATTGAAACTGGGAAGCTGTTGCCCTGCTCTACAGGACATATATTTCTGCATTATAAATGATTATTCCAGAAGAGATGAAAGGAAAAACGTGGCACTGGCTCTGAGCAAACTTACTGATCTAAGATACATTTTGCTTTAGTGTGTGAGCACTGATCATATCATTGGAAGTTTCAAACATTCTAAAAGAGTAAAGGATAACAAATAAGTTCATTAATGGTTAGTCAGACATACCAATGTTATTTCATACTCCTTCATAAGAAATACAAATGATCTGAAATACATTCAGACCATGTGTCTATTTTTAGAAGAGCTGTCTATTCATCTTTTGACATTGCATTTTCCATTGGCGAGGGAGGCTTTGAAACATATGTTCCAATATATTTTGAAACTAATGCCACCGTCCTTTGAAGAGTCTTTTGAAGCCCAGTGTGATTCTCACTTGCAGCGAAAGAATTGTGGAATGCCCTGTTTAAAAGTGTGGCTAACGTTCCTTTCATTGATAACTGGGGAGCTGTTTTGCACTGTTTCCCTGCTTTACAATACATATATTTCTACATTATGAATGATAATTCCAGATGTTATGAAAAGGAGGCGATGCTCTGGCTATGAGCAAACTCACTCATCTAAGATGATTTTTGCTTTAATGTTTGAGCACGGACCATATCAATGGAAGTTTGAGACATTCTGGACAAGTAAAGGATATCAAATATAAGGCCATTATTTCTTTATGGTAAGTGGGAGAGAAAAATCTAATTTATTACATTGCGTCAGAAATACTTGCTGACAAAGTGTTCATTTTTAGAAGAGCTGATTATTCTTACAACATTTGATTTGCCATTGGGACATGAGATGTTGAAACATATTTCCTATTATACTATAAAAATAGTTCCTCTGTCATTTGGAGGGTCTTTTGAAGCCCGGTGTGATATTGACCCACAGCAAAATAATTGTGGAATGCCCTGTTTAAATTCTGGGTAACTTCTGTTTGGAGTAGGAATTTCAATGGAAACTGGGAAGCTGTTTTGGGAAATTGTCCAGCACTATAGGGCATATATTGGAAATTGGGACAGAAACATGTTATTTAATACACAGGTTCTAAAATACAGGCTGTCCATGTGTCCAATTTTTAGAAGAGCTGACTATTCATCTTACGACATTTTATATGTCATTGGCGAGGGAGGCTTTGAAACATATTTCCCAATCTATTTCGAAACAAATTCCTCGGTCCTTTGAAGAGTCTTCTGAAGCCCAGTGTCATATTGACCTGCAGCGAAAGAATTGTGGAATGCCCTGTTTAAATTCTGGATAACATCTGTTTGAAGTAGGAATTTCAATGGAAACAGAAACTGGAAAGCTCTTTTGGGCAGTTGTCCAGCATTATAGGGCATATATTGGAAAGTGGGACAGAAACATGTTATTTAATACACAGGATCTAAATTACATGCTGTCCATGTGTCCAATTTTTAGAAGAGCTGACTATTCATCTTACGACATTTCATTTGTCATTGGGGTGTGAGGCTTTAAAACATATTTACCAATATACTTTAAAACTAGTTCCTGTCGTCCATTGGATGGTGTTCTTGAGGCCGGTCTGATATTGACTTGCAGCAAATGAATTGTGGAATGCCCAGTTTAGAAGTGCAGCTAATGTCTCTTTGGAGTAGAAATTTCAATTGAAACTGGGAAGCTGTTGCCCTGCTCTACAGGACATATATCTCTGCATTATAAATGACTATTCCAGAAGTGATGAAAGGAAAAACATGGCACTGGCTCTGAGCAAACTTACAGATCTAAGATGCATTTCGCTTGAATGTGTGAGAACTGATCATATCATTGGAAGTTTCAAACATTCTGGAAGAGTAAAGCATATCAAATAAGTTCATTAATGGTTAGTCGGCCATACAGATGTTATTTCATACTCCTTCATAATAAATACAAATGATCCGAAATACATTCAGACCATGTGTCCATTTTTAGAAGAACTGCCTATTCATCTTATGACATTGCATTTGTCATTGGTGAGGGAGGCTTTGAAACACATTCCACAATATATTTCGAAACAAATTTCCCCATCCTTTGAAGAGTCTTCTGAAGGCCAGTGTGATGTTGACCTGCAGTGAAAGAATTGTGGATTGCCCTGTTTAAAGGTGGCTAACATTTCTTTGGAGTAGAAATTTTGTTGAAAATTGGGGAGCCGTTTTGCACGGTTGCCCTGCTTTACAATACATATATTTCTACATTATGAATGATAATTCCAGATGTTATGAAAAGGGAGACGAGGCTCAGGCTATGAGCAAACTCACTGATCTAAGATGATTTTTGCTTCAATGTTTGAGGATGAACCATATAAATGGAAGTTTGAAGACCTTTCTGGACAAGTAAAGGATATCAAATATAAGGCCATTAATTCTTTATGGTAAGTGGGACAGAAAAATCTAATTTATTACACTGGATCTGAAATACTTGGTGACAAAAATGTTCATTTTTAGAAGAGCTAATTATTCTTGCAACATTTGATTTGCCATTGGGGCATGAGACATTGAAAAATATTTCCCATTATACTATAAAAATAGTTCTGTCATTTCGAGGGTCTTTTGAAGCCTGGTGTCATATTGACCTGCAGCGAAAAAATTGTGGAATGCTCTGTTTAAATTCTGGCTGACTTCTGTTTGGAGTAGGAATTTCAATGGAAACTGGGAAGCTGTTTTGGGCAATTGTCCAGCATATAGGGCATATATTGGAAAGTGGGACAGAAACATGTTATTTAATACACAGGATCTGAAATACATGCTGTCCATTTTGTAGAAGATATGACTGTTCATCTTACGACATTTCATTTGTAATTGGGGTGTGAGGCTTTAAAACATATTTACCAATATTCTTTAAAACTAGTCTCCCCATCCGTTGGATGGTGTTCTTAAAGCCAGTGTGATATTGACTCACAGCGAAAGAATTGTGGAATGCCCTGTTTAGAAGTGCAGCTAATGTCTCTTTGGAATAAGAATTTCAATTGAAACTGGGAAGCTGTTGCCCTGCTCTACAGGACATGTATTTCTGCATTATAAATTATTATTCCAGATGTGATGAAAGGAAAAACGTGGTACTGGCTCTGAGCAAAGTTACTGATCTAAAATACATTTTGCTTGAATGTGTGAGCACTGATCATATGATTGGAAGTTTGAAGACCTTCTGGACAAGTAAAGAATATCAAATAAGGTCATTAATTCTTTAGGGTAAGTGGGACAGAAAAATCTTATTCATTACACTGGATCTGAAATACTTGCTGATAAAGTGTTCATTTTTAGAAGAGCTGATTATTCTTAATACATTTAATTTGCCATTGGGACATGAGACTTTGAAACATATTTTCCACAATACTATAAAAATAGTTCCCCCATCATTTGGAAGGTTTTCTGAAGCCCGGTGTGATATTGACCTACTGCAAAAGAAATGTGGAATACCCTGTTTACAGTTCTGGCTAACATCTGTTCAAAGTAGGAATTGCAATGGAAACTGGAAAGCTGTTTTGGGCAATTGTCCAGCACTATAGTGCATATATTGTGTAACGTACCAGGAGATGTGACGTACCTGCCAGAAGGACGCACACGAGGGAGATGATGTAACGTACCAGGAGATGTGACGTACCTGCCAGAAGGACGCACACGAGGAGATGATGTAACGTACCAGGAGATGTAACGTACCTGCCAGGACGCACACGACATAAAGGCAGATAGGAATCAGAATAATCGTCTGCTTAGCTTAGTTGGTAGAGCGACTTGTTCCGGAATAAGCGGCCTCGGGTTCGAATCCCGGCGTAGACCAAAAATGACGGAGAAATTTACTTCGTTATAATGGCGCCCGAACTATCCGGATGACCCGGCCGTTCAAAATCTCGCATTGGTGTGATGTTATTTCCACACCGCGAGACAGGAAAAATCAGAGAATTCCTTCTCCAGCACTTCGACAAAAAAAAAAAAAATAAAATAAAAATAAGGGGGAGATGATGTAACGTACCAGGAGATGTGACGTACCTGCCAGAAGGACGCACACGAGGGAGATGATGTAACGTACCAGGAGATGTGACGTACCTGCCAGAAGGACGCACACGACATAAAGGCAGATAGGAATCAGAATAAAAATGTCCGCGTAGCTCAACTGGTAGAGTGACTTATTCAGGAATGAGGGGATCCGGGTTCGAATCCTGGCGTGGACAGAAATGACGGAGAAATCTACTTCGTAATAATTGGAAAGTGGGACAGAAACATGTATTTAATACACAGGATCTGAAATACCTGCTGTCATGTGTCCATTTTTTAGAAGAGCTGACTATTCATCTTACGACATTTCATTTGTCATTGGGGTGTGACGCTTTAAAACATATTTACCAATTTACTTTAAAACTAGATTCCCCATCCATTGGATGGTGTTTTTAAGGCCGCATCTGATATTGACTTGCAATGAAAGAATTGTGGAAGGCCCTGTTTAGAAGTGCAGCTCATGTCTCTTTGGAGTAGAAATTTCAATTGAAACTCGGACGCTGTTGCCCTGCTTTACAGGATATATATTTCTGCATTATAAATGATTATTCCAGAAGTGATGAACGGAAAAACGTGGTACTGGCTCTGAGCAAAGTTACTGATCTAAAATACATTTTGCTTGAATGTGTGAGCACTGATCATATCATTGGAAGTTCAGAAATATTCTGGAAGAGTAAAGGATATCAAATAAGTTCATTAATGCCTAATGGTTAGTCAGACATACAGATGTTATTTCATACTTCTTCATAATAAAAAACAAATAATCTGAAATTCATTCAGACCATGTGTCTAATTTTAGAAGAGCTGTCTATTCATCTTTTGACATTGCATTTGCCACTGGCGAGGGAGGCTTTGAAACATATTTCGCAATATATTTTGAAATAAATTCCCCCGTCCTTTGAAGAGTCTTCTGAAGCCCAGTGTGATATTGACCTGCAGTGAAAGAATTGTGGAATGCCCTGTTTAAAAGTGTGGCTAACATTTCTTTGAAGTAGGAATTTCCTTGAAAACTGGGAATCTGTTTTGGACTGTTGCCCTGCTTTACAATACATACATTTCTACATTATGAATGATAATTCTTGATGTTATGCCAAGGGAGACGAGGCTCTGGCTATGAGCAAACTCACTGATCTAAGATGATTTTTGCTTCAATGTTTGAGCACGGACAGTATCAATGGAAGTTTGAAGATCTTCTGGACAAATAAAGGATATCAAATATAAGCCCATTAATATTTTATGGTAAGTGTGACAGAAAAATCTAATTTTTTACACTGGATCTGAAATACTTGGTGACAAAGTGTTAATTTTTAGAAGAGCATATATATCGGTAAGTGCGACATAAAATTGTTTATTAATACACATGATCTGAAATACATGCTAATCATGTGTCCAGTTTTAGATTAGCTGACTATTCATCGTGCGACATTGCATTCGTAGTTGGGGCATTGAGGCTTTAAAACATTATTCCCAATATACTTCAAAACTAATTATCCTGTCCTTGGTCAGTGTTCTTAAGGCAGGTGTGATATTGACTTGCAGCGAAAGAATTGTCGAATGCCCTGTTAAAATTCTGGCTAACATCTGTTTGAAGTAGGAATTTCAATGGAAACGGAAACTGGGAAGCTCTTTTGGGCAGTTGTCCAGCATTATAGGACATATATTGGAAAGTGGGACAGAAACATGTTATTTAATACACAGGATCTGGAAATACATGCTGTTCATTTTTTAGAAGAGCCGACTATTCATCTTACGACATTTCATTTGTCATTGGCGAGAGAGGCTTTAAAACATATTTCCCAATATATTTTGAAACAAATTCCCCCGTCCTTTGAAGAGTCTTCTGAAGCCCAGTGTGATATTGACCTGCAGCGAAAGAATTGTGGAATGCCCTGTTTAGAAGTGCAGCTAATGTCTCTTTGGAGTAGAAATTTCAATTGAAACTGGGAAGCTGTTGCCCTGCTCTACAGGACATATATTTCTGCATTATAAATGACTATTCCAGAAGTGATGAAAGGAAAAACGTGGCACTGGCTCTGAGCAAACTTACTGATCTAAGATACATTTTGCTTTAGTGTGTGAGCACTGATCATATCATTGGAAGTTTCAAACATTCTGGAAGAGTAAAGGATAACAAATAAGTTCATTAATGGTTAGTCAGACATACCAATGTTATTTCATACTCCTTCATAAGAAATACAAATGATCTGAAATACATTCAGACCATGTGTCTATTTTTAGAAGAGCTGTCTATTCATCTTTTGACATTGCATTTTCCATTGGCGAGGGAGGCTTTGAAACATATGTTCCAATATATTTTGAAACTAATGCCACCGTCCTTTGAAGAGTCTTCTGAAGCCCAGTGTGATATTGACTTGCAGCGAAAGAATTGTGGAATGCCCTGTTTAAAATTCTGGCTAACATCTGTTTGAAGTAGGAATTTCAATGGAAACAGAAACTGGGAAGCTCTTTTGGACAGTTGTCCAGCACTATAAGGGCATATATTGGTAAGTGGGAGAGAAAAATCTAATTTATTACACAGGATCAGAAATACTTGCTGACAAAGTGTCCAATTTTTAGAAGAGCTGACTATTCATCTTACAACATTTGATTTGCCATTGGGACATGAGGCTTTGAAACATATTTCCTATTATACTATAAAAATAGTTCCTCTGTCATTTGGAGGGTCTTTTGAAGCCCGGTGTGATATTGACCCACAGCAAAATAATTGTGGAATGCCCTGTTTAGAAGTGCAGCTAACTTCTCTTTGGAGTAGGAATTTCAATGGAAACTGGGAAGCTGCTGCCCAGCTCTACAGGACATATATTTACTGCATGTGAGCACTGATCATATCATTGGAAGTTTCAAACATTCTAATTGGTTAGTCAGAAACATGTTATTTCATACTCCTTCATAAGAAATACAAATGATCTGAAATACATTCAGACCATGTGTCCCATTTTTAGAAGAGCTGACTATTCATCTTACGACATTGCATATGTCATTGGCGAGGGAGGCTTTGAAACATATTTCCCAATCTATTTTGAAACAAATTCCTCGGTCCTTTGAAGAGTCTTCTGAAGCCCAGTGTCATATTGACCTGCAGCGAAAGAATTGTGGAATGCCCTGTTTAGAAAAAGAATTGTGGAATACCCTGTTTACAGTTCTGGATAACATCTGTTTGAAGTAGGAATTTCAATGGAAACAGAAACTGGAAAGCTGTTTTGGGCAGTTGTCCAGCATTATAGGGCATATATTGGAAAGTGGGACAGAAACATGTTATTTAATACACAGGATCTGAAATTACATGCTGTCCATGTGTCCATTTTTTAGAAGAGCTGACTATTCATCTTACGACATTTCATTTGTCATTGGGGTGTGAGGCTTTAAAACATATTTACCAATATACTTTTAAAACTAGTTCCTGTCGTCCATTGGATGGTGTTCTTGAGGCCGGTCTGATATTGACTTGCAATGAAAGAATTGTGGAATGCCCTGTTTAGAAGTGCAGCTAATGTCTCTTTGGAGTAGAAATTTCAATTGAAACTGGGAAGCTGTTGCCCTGCTCTACAGGACATATATTTCTGCATTATAAATGACTATTCCAGAAGTCATGAAAGGAAAAACATGGCACTGGCTCTGAGCAAACTTACTGATCTAAAGATGCATTTTGCTTGAATGTGTGAGAACTGATCATATCATTGGAAGTTTCAAACATTCTGGAAGAGTAAAGCATATCAAATAAGTTCATTAATGGTTAGTCAGACATACAGATGTTATTTCATACTCCTTCATAATAAATACAAATGATCCGAAATACATTCAGACCATGTGTCCATTTTTAGAAGAACTGTCTATTCATCTTATGACATTGCATTTGTCATTGGCGAGGGAGGCTTTGAAACACATTCCACAATATATTTTGAAACAAATTTCCCCATCCTTTGAAGAGTCTTCTGAAGCCCAGTGTGATGTTGACCTGCAGTGAAAGAATTGTGGAATGCCCTGTTTAAAAGTGTGGCTAACATTTCTTTGGAGTAGAAATTTTGTTGAAAATTGGGAATCTGTTTTGGACTGTTGCCCTGCTTTACAATACATATATTTCTACATTATGAATGATAATTCCAGATGTTATGCCAAGGGAGACGAGGCTCAGGCTATGAGCAAACTCACTGATCTAAGATGATTTTTGCTTCAATGTTTGAGCACAGACCATATAAATGGAAGTTTTAAGATCTTCTGGAACAAGTAAAGGATATCAAATATAAGCCCATTAATATTTTATGGTAAGTGTGACAGAAAAATCTAATTTATTACACTGGATCTGAAATACTTGGTGACAAAAATGTTCATTTTTAGAAGAGCATATATCTGACTATTCATTGCAACATTTGATTTGCCTAGTTGGGGCATTGAGGCTTTAAAACATTATTCCCAATATACTTCAAAACTAGTTCCCCTGTCATTGGTCGAGTGTTCTTGAAGCCTGGTGTGATATTGACCTGCAGCGAAAAAATTGTGGAATGCTCTGTTTAAATTCTGGCTGACTTCTGTTTGAAGTAGGAATTTCAATGGAAACGGAAACTGGGAAGCTGTTTTGGGCAATTGTCCAGCATTATAGGACATATATTGGAAAGTGGGACAGAAACATGTTATTTAATACACAGGATCTGAAATACATGCTGTCCATTTTTTAGAAGAGCCGACTGTTCATCTTACGACATTTCATTTGTAATTGGGGTGTGAGGCTTTAAAACATATTTCCCAATATATTTTTAAACAAATCTCCCCATCCGTTGGATGGTGTTCTTAAAGCCAGTGTGATATTGACCTGCAGCGAAAGAATTGTGGAATGCCCTGTTTAGAAGTGCAGCTAATGTCTCTTTGGAGTAAGAAATTTTCAATTGAAACTGGGAAGCTGTTGCCCTGCTCTACAGGACATGTATTTCTGCATTATAAATGATTATTCCAGAAGAGATGAAAGGAAAAACGTGGTACTGGCTCTGAGCAAAGTTACTGATCTAAAATACATTTTGCTTGAATGTGTGAGCACTGATCATATGATTGGAAGTTTGAAACATTCTGGACAAGTAAAGAATATCAAATAAGGTCATTAATTCTTTAGGGTAAGTGGGACAGAAAAATCTTATTAAGAAATACACTGGATCTGAAATACTTGCTGATAATGTGTTCATTTTTAGAAGAGCTGTCTATTATTCTTAATACATTTAATTTGCCATTGGCGACATGAGACTTTGAAACATATTTTCCACAATACTATAAAAATAGTTCCCCCATCATTTGGAAGAGTTTTATGAAGCCCGGTGTGATATTGACCTGCAGCGAAAGAATTGTGGAATGCCCTGTTTAGAAGTGCAGCTAACATCTGTTTGGAATAAGAATTTCAATTGAAACTGGGAAGCTGTTTTGGGCAATTGTCCAGCACTACAGGACATGTATTTCTTCATTATAAATTATTACCTTCCAGAAGTGATGCAAGGAAAAGTGTTGCCCTGCTCTGAGCAACGACTTAAAGGCAGATCTAAGAATACATCTTGCTTGAATGTGTGAGCGACTTGATCATATGATTGGAAGTTCGAAGACCGGCGTGGACAAGTAAAGAATATCAAATAATTTACTTCGTTAGGGTAAGTGGGACAGAACTATCTTATTTATTACACTGCCGATCTGAAATACTTGCATTGATAAAGTGTTCATTTTTAGACCGCGAGAGCTGATTATTCTTAATACATTTAATTTGCCATTGGGACCTGAGACTTTGAAAAATATTTCCCACAATATTATAAAAATAAGGGGGAGATGATGTAACGAACGTACCAGGAGACGTACCTGCCAGAAGGACGCATCATTTGGGAGGTTTTCTGAAGCCTGGGATGATATTGACCTACCGCAAAAGGCAGATTGTGGAATACCCTGTTTACAATGTTCGCGTGGCTAACATCTGGTAGAGTAGGAATTATTCAATGGAAAATGGAAAGCTGTTTTGAGCATTTGTCCAGCACTATAGTGCATCTATTTGAAAGTGGGACAGAAACATGTTATTTAATACACAGGATCTGAAATTCATGCTGTCATGTGTCCATTTTGTAGAAGAGCTGACTATTCGTCTTACGACATTTCATTTGTCATTGGGGTGTGACGCTTTAAAACATATTTACCAATTTACTTTAAAACTAGATTCCCCATCCATTGGATGGTGTTTTTAAGGCCGATCTGATATTGACTTGCAATGAAAGAATTGTGGAATGCCCTGTTTAGAAGTGCAGCTCATGTCTCTTTGGAGTAGAAATTTCAATTGAAACTCGGACGCTGTTGCCCTGCTTTACAGGATATATATTTCTGCATTATAAATGATTATTCCAGAAGTGATGAACGGAAAAACGTGGTACTGGCTCTGGAGCAAACTTACTGATCTAAAATACATTTTGCTTGAATGTGTGAGCACTGATCATATCATTGGAAGTTCGAAACATTCTGGAAGAGTAAAGGATATCAAATAAGTTCATTAATGCCTAATGGTTAGTCAGACATACAGATGTTATTTCATACTTCTTCATAATAAAAAACAAATGATCTGAAATTCATTCAGACCATGTGTCTAATTTTAGAAGAGCTGTCTATTCATCTTTTTGACATTGCATTTGCCACTGGCGAGGGAGGCTTTGAAACATATTTTGCAATATATTTTGAAATAAATTCCCCCGTCCTTTGAAGAGTCTTCTGAAGCCCAGTGTGATATTGACCTGCAGTGAAAGAATTGTGGAATGCCCTGTTTAAAAGTGTGGCTAACATTTCTTGGAAGTAGGAATTTCCTTGAAAACTGGGAATCTGTTTTGGACTGTTGCCCTGCTTTACAATACATACATTTCTACATTATGAATGATAATTCTTGATGTTATGCCAAGGGAGTCGAGGCTCTGGCTATGAGCAAACTCACTGATCTAAGATGATTTTTGCTTCAATGTTTGAGCACGGACAGTATCAATGGAAGTTTGAAGATCTTCTGGACAAATAAAGGATATCAAATATAAGCCCATTAATATTTTATGGTAAGTGTGACAGAAAAATCTAATTTTTTACACTGGATCTGAAATACTTGGTGACAAAGTGTTAATTTTTAGAAGAGCATATATATCGGTAAGTGCGACATAAAATTGTTTATTAATACACATGATCTGAAATACATGCTAATCATGTGTCCAGTTTTAGATTAGCTGACTATTCATCGTGCGACATTGCATTCGTAGTTGGGGCATTGAGGCTTTAAAACATTATTCCCAATATACTTCAAAACTAATTATCCTGTCCTTGGTCAGTGTTCTTAAGGCAGGTGTGATATTGACTTGCAGCGAAAGAATTGTCGAATGCCCTGTTAAAATTCTGGCTAACATCTGTTTGAAGTAGGAATTTCAATGGAAACGGAAACTGGGAAGCTCTTTTGGGCAGTTGTCCAGCATTATAGGACATATATTGGAAACTGGGACAGAAACATGTTATTTAATACACAGGATCTGAAATACATGCTGTTCATTTTTTAGAAGAGCCGACTATTCATCTTACGACATTTCATTTGTCATTGGCGAGAGAGGCTTTAAAACATATTTCCCAATATATTTTGAAACAAATTCCCCCGTCCTTTGAAGAGTCTTCTGAAGCCCAGTGTGATATTGACCTGCAGCGAAAGAATTGTGGAATGCCCTGTTTAGAAGTGCAGCTAATGTCTCTTTGGAGTAGAAATTTCAATTGAAACTGGGAAGCTGTTGCCCTGCTCTACAGGACATATATCTCTGCATTATAAATGACTATTCCAGAAGTGATGAAAGGAAAAACATGGCACTGGCTCTGAGCAAACTTACAGATCTAAGATGCATTTCGCTTGAATGTGTGAGAACTGATCATATCATTGGAAGTTTCAAACATTCTGGAAGAGTAAAGTATATCAAATAAGTTCATTAATGGTTAGTCAGCCATACCAATGTTATTTCATACTCCTTCATAAGAAATACAAATGATCTGAAATACATTCATACCATGTGTCTATTTTTAGAAGAGCTGTCTATTCATCTTATGACATTGCAATTGTCATTGGCGAGGGAGGCTTTGAAACATATTTCCCAATCTATTTCGAAACAAATTCCTGGTCCTTTGAAGAGTCTTCTGAAGCCCAGTGTCATATTGACCTGCAGCGAAAGAATTGTGGAATGCCCTGTTTAAATTCTGGATAACATCTGTTTGAAGTAGGAATTTCAATGGAAACAGAAACTGGGAAGCTGTTTTGGGCAGTTGTCCAGCATTATAGGGCATATATTGGAAAGTGGGACAGAAACATGTTATTTAATACACAGGATCTAAATTACATGCTGTCCATGTGTCCAATTTTTTAGAAGAGCTGACTATTCATCTTACGACATTTCATTTGTCATTGGGGTGTGAGGCTTTAAAACATATTTCCCAATATATTTTGAAACAAATTCCCCGGTCCTTTGAAGAGTCTTCTGAAGCCCAGTGTGATATTGACCTGCAGCGAAAGAATTGTGGAATGCCCTGTTTAGAAGTGCTTGGCTAATGGTCTCTTTAGAGTAGAAATTTCAATGAAACAGAAACTGGGAAGCTGTTGCCCTGCTCTACAGGACATATATTTCTGCATTATAAATGATTATTCCAGAA
>JAYWMT010000140.1:0-181570 GCA_039090855.1 Macrothele yani
GCCCACGTTATTTCACTCCCTCTGGATACTATTGCCAGTATAGCTTTACATGAACACTCTCACCATGTTTGGAGTTTGGAAATGCATGCATGTTTAATTCTGATTTGAACAGCTAGTGCCGAGATGATGGAGGTGCATGTGAAAACCACCAGCTTGACTATTTGAGAGAGTTAGGTTGATGTACTCATTTTTTCTTTGCATGTTTACTGGTAAAGACTATGTCACCTTTATTGAGGGTAAAGTGTAGGTGCAACATTTCGACAAAGAGATTCTTCAACTGTTGGTGAGTTTTTCTTGTTGTTGTCCCTCCACAAGAAGGCCAATGAAGACAATGTTGATGAAGTTTGTGATGATTTGGAACAGCAGCTTTCCTAAGGGCATGTTTCACTTCTGAAACAAGAAAAAGTACAGCATAACTGGGGGTAACTGTATTTCCCCCTCTTTACACTTACACCCAACTGCATATGTTTGAAATTAGAAGTATGCTGTTACCTAAACTGAACATAGTTGTGGCATTTAGGATAATGTAATTTCTTTTATTATGGAAAAGTCTGAGCTCCATATTTACCATATGTGGCCTTTTTCCATTGTCAACAATTTATCTGGGCTATGTTGAGCTGCACACTGAAATGCTATGAAATTCCTAGGGATTCAAAGCCTGCTGCAGTGAGAGTAGTTTCATTAAAAGCACTAAACTTATTTTCACATATTCTCAGTTCCTTCTATTAAAGAAAAATGCCCACTTCAGTTCAGATTTCTGTAGACAATAATAATAATAATAATTTCTGCAAAATTTCACTGAAATGATGTTGTTTCCAAATATATACTCGTACTAAAGTAAACTGGAGTCAGTTTTTTTGTCTTTCATGGTTTTGAAAGAACAGAATGCAGAGCATATTATTAATATCTGAATCTGTAACTGTCATGGCTTCATAGAAGTAAGATCTCATGAGAAAGAAATACAGGATTACACCATATAATATAAATTTTGAAGATGATAATCCGATTTTTTGGTGCTCAGAAATGTGACAAGGATGTTAAGTCAGATAACATCCAAAAACTTGAAAATTTCATCGTCCTGCAGCGGGACTCGAACCCAAGCGTCTCCCAGATAGCGCTTGGGTATGCATAACCACTACACCACCCAGAACGACCAAGTCTCAAGTTTCTGATTAATTTGAATATAATCCATCACAGGATTTGATAGTCGAAGAAAATAACATGAATGCCGGTTGCTTCGTATAAAATCACAGGATTCGCTAGCAGGAACCATCAACGAAGTATAACTATCACAAGATTCACTAGTCGAAGCTAAATAACATGAATGCTAGTTGCTTTGACTAGCGAATCCTGTGATGGTTTTATTCAAATTAATCAGAAACTTGAGACTTGGTCATTCTGGGTGGTGTAGTGGTTAGCATACCCGGGCGCTATCTGGAAGATGCGGGTCCGAGTCCCGCTCCAGGACGATGAAAAATTTTTAAGTTTTCGGATATTATCTGACTTACCATCCGTGTCATATTTACACCAAAAAATCAGATTGTCATCTTCAAAATTTGAAGTAAGATCTCATTTGGTGATTTCTTCTGTCATTGGCTTCCTTTAATCATTTGATTATTCCTTAGTGGATAACAGTTGTAGCAATTGTCATGTGAAAGTTACTAATAGTTGTTTTATATTGTTATTGGAATTTCAGAATCTTGAAATTTGCTATAATTAATATTTTTGGTACTTTCTGTTTAACTGGACCCTCCTAACATTATGAGACTCACTTGCAAAAGTGGCCCACAGGAAGCAGCACACCAAATATGATATCATAAAAAACAGAAAATAAAGATATGGTTCCTTTTTTTTTCAAGTTTTGAGATTTAATTACCACCACAAACAACTTGGGGAGCTGTAAGCAGATCCCTGTCTTAATTTAGGGTCACTGATCTCCAGGAAAAGAGTGAGAGTATGTTCTCCATTTATTCAGACAGCTGATGAGCTTGTGTCTACTAGTTTTTTTTTATAGAACTTCAGAATAGCAGGATTTCAGCACTTCACTGTGAATCATAAGTACAATGTTGTAGATTAGAGAAACCGGAGCTAATTAATATTCAAAGAATTGAAAGATTGTGAAGGTTTGAAAAATGGCAAAATAAAGAAACAAAGGACAACACAGAGTATTACCATTTACAATCTTACTTAGATAGACAAATTCATGTGGTAGTAGAAGGCTAAGAAATGATAAGGAAAAACCTTTTGAAGCATTCATAATTTTCTGGCCTGCAAAAATATGAATATTTGTAAATATTGCTTATATTTTAGTAAGGAACTTATAGTGTAATAAAAATGAAAGTCATTGCTCAGTGGTATGCTGCCATCTATGGGGTGAGATATGTGACTAAGGCTAGGAAAGTTCCGTTAAACAGAAAAGTACCATTTTTTTTTCATACAGTTTGAATGTGGTGTACTCTTAACATAGTATGGTGGTCATAACTAGAGATACATAATTTTCGTATTTACGGAAATAGATGCGAATAAAATGCAAAATTTGCCATAATATAAGCGAGTAAATGAGAAAATTTCATTTCAACTAATTTTCCGTGCCATCTTGATAATGAGGCTTTTGCTAAAGCGAAAATAGGATATAATTTTGCGCAGCAACTTACGCCGTGCATGTCCTAGTCAGCTTGCATTATTCCAGGAAACTCCAGGGCACACCTCTTTACCTCTCGGCAGGTCAGCCAGCGCCGCTCAATCGCACTGGCTGGCTGGCCTTGAAAGAATAACATAAATGAGCACATGTTTGCTTTTTTTGACTTTCGCTAGTAGACTACAAGCTACAATACACACACCAATCCGTTTGATAGGCCTTATATCCATATGGGCTGCCTGCTAAGAAGGAATTACACAAGAGAAAGAGTTTGACCACGCGGGATTGTATTTAAGCGATAACATATCGTGATGTGCAAACTTTGTGATGTTTGTCTAGAAGTGCAGAAAAGGGATACTTTAATGAAACATACGACCTCTGCTACTCACTTCTAAAGAAGAAAAAAACATAAGCTCAGCCAGACCCACTCTGGAGCTAAACGGCAGACTATAATTATCGGTGGTTTGCAAGTGCAAAAACGCGCCAAAAAGGAAAGAGATGATTTTGCAGAAGACATGGTAAGAATGTGTTTAAATGACAATATTCCCATGCATAAACTAGATCACACTACTGTTCGCGATTATTCCTTCTGGAGATACTTTGAGACGTAAATACATACCACTTTGCAGAATTTTGGAGAAACAGGCAATAAAAGACCAGCTGAAAAATAAATCAGTAATTGTAGTGACCGATGAAACATCCGTTAAACAAGGAGGTGTGTTTTTCAGTCCTATTGAAAACTATTAATTGAAAACTATTAACTCAGAACCAGAGCCATTATGTTTCCTGGCAAGTGCATATTTTCTAAACGTTGCTAATTCTTTCACTTGCTCTCAAACAATAATTGACACCTCTGAAAGAATACAAAATTGAATACTCTCAAGTAAATGGCCTAGTATCAGACTTTGCACGTTACATGACTGTGTGCTGCAACTTATTAAAAATACTTCTTGGAGACCATATTTTGCACTACCAATGTTGGGCGCATAAGGTGAATCTTGTGTGGGTGACGTATTTATAAAAGAGTTCAGTGAACTGGAATTTAACATTGTGGCCAAGACGAAGACAGCTTTTTTCAGCACTCCAGAAAAATGAAAAGGGCTTAATTAAGCTATCTGAAAGGCACCTCACAACTGCCAGCAAAATCCCTCTACCCCACACCTGTTGTAACCAGGTGGAATTCTTAGTTCAAAGCTAGTCATTTATTTTAGCGAATATAGGGAGCATATTGTTGCTTTTCTCAATGAATATGAGGAAGATAACTTGAATACCAGTTTCCTAAAAGAAAGTCTTGAAAATAAAATTCTAGCTCGTAAAATACGCGTTCAATTGACTTTTGTTTTTGTATTCTGTCCGAAAATTATGAAATTAATTGACAATTTAGAAAGATCAAACTATCCGTTCGCACACTTTTTTGTGAAGTAATATTAGTGAGATTTACAGCCTTCTCTTCAGCGCCAAAATCAAGGGTTTTTAGCAAAAAGACAGAAAGCATTTTGACAAATGAAAATGGTGAAATTGATCAGGAGCACAATATTATGCTGAAGATGTAGCCAGTAGATAAGAGTTTAAATAAATTGACCCTCCACATAACATCCAATGCAACATATGAAGCCTACCAGCATGTTGGCAGACTATTTTGTCCATATGTAGCCATGACTACACCCACATCATCTTTGAACACAAATTTATTATTGGAAAGCTTCTCTAAAATACCATTTTTAAAGACATACCACGGATGAGCTCATCGATGGATACAATCATTTTCACAGACAGCTACTTGTTACAGTGGTCTACCAATAAACTCCTGTTGATGTTACATACAGATTTTAAAAGCAACAAAATGCTGCTACCCTAAACTTTGCAAAAGCAGCTACTTCAAAGCTCTCCATAGTCCCATTAACAGCGTGGGGATGCTGAGAGATATTTCAGTATGTACAACATTGTTATTACTAACAGAAGGCAAAGGCTAAAGGAAGGTAATATAGAGACTACTATAATGTTAGCTTTTAACTTTAAATGTTTTGGTACTTAGGGGCCTATCGGTACATAAATTTTGAAGAGAAAATCATTCTTAGTAAACTTTGAAAAACAGTAAACTAAGTAAACTTTTGAAAAACAATTGTTTTTGTGTCTTTAGTTTTTGCGAATAAATGCGAAATTTTTTATTTTAAATTTCTTTTTTTTTTTTTACCGAAATTTCTATTTTTTTTTTCTGCAAAAATTTACATATCCCTAGTCATAACACTTTAAAGGCACCAACGCTGACCACATTTTTCATTGTTGCTGACTATTCATCGTGTTAAGGAATATGTGTAAAATGTGGATATTTATTAATAGCATGCTTAATTATACTTTTAATTTACCAGTGAAGAAAAATAAACTATTGTCATAGTATTAATACTCTCTCATCCAAAGAGAGTGTCAGAGGATTGCAATAAAAAAGGCTTGATGGTTTGCTGAAATCCATATCATAGCTTCATCACATCATTTGTTACTGCCAGTCTCCTATTTACCTTTTCTCTTACTAATAAAATAAATAATTCTTTAGTACCTTTTGACAGGATTGTTGTTAAGCCCTCCAAATTCTCAACTTCTACCAAACTTCTGGTTTGAGAAACAATTTTATTTAGTTCTTAAAGATACTGCGCAGAAAAGCACATGAACTTTGTAAGTTCAACAAGAAGAATAGAGAGGTATGCTTCTGTAGAAGGATTCCAGCTTAAGGGGACTAATTTGTATCCTCGTGTAAGCATAATAGATGCAATTTGTGAAATTCTCTAAAACCATATTTTCCCCCTATTTTATAATGTACAGCAGAAATATTTTTATTCATCTTTCATTTATTTTCATATTTTCCAATTCACTTTTCAGTTTCTTTTCATAAGTTATTGCATTTTTATTTGTTTTTGTTCTTCACAGAAGTTAATATCTAAATTAAATTTCACTTCCCCCCCTTTTTGTCTTTACAGAATGAGTGAAGGAACACCTCTTATGTGCCTCTCTGGTCCAAATAAGTGGTACTTGGCTGGTATGTTGACTTACCAACGCTGGTGTGGTGTTTACAACCCACATCCTGCTGTGTTTTCCAACCTATTTGCCATGAGGCAATTTATTGACCAAGTCATGGGCCAGAAACAGTACAAAGTACCATATGATAGCAGCTTATATGTGATCATGCTTCTCCTACCACCACAGGCCCTACAGAAGCCATATACGACAAGCACTATCTATGTGGAAACAATTACTGAAGTAACAACAGAAATCTTCTTTAACAACAAGGTGAAGATAATTTCTCACGGGGAAACAGTCACTGAGCCTATATCACTTAGAACTGAAAATGAAACTCTGCTCCATGAGCAAAAATACAACTTACCTGATATCTACTGAGGAGAAAAATATTTCTGCAATGAACTTCGAAGTAAGAGCCAATAAATGGAACAGAGATGACTTTTTTGACTGAGTTACCAATCAATGATACTGTTACTATTGCATATTATAATGAAGAAAATAACTTTCCTGACTGATGTTTCTGATGTGTACTTGAAACGAAACAGAACGAGCATCTTTCTTTAACCTTACCCATAACGTTTCTTCTCCCTATTTATTCTGATGAAGGGAGATTTACCAAGGTTAACTGAATATAACAATTCAACTGATGAACTATATGGTGCAATCATCAATGCATTAAATATCAGTTCATTTAACCTATCCGATGAGAATGTTACCACTGATAGCAATTCCTCTGATTCTGAATCATCTTTTGATACATCCAAACTGACAGAAATATTTCTGATATTTCTCACTTTGGTGCTAGAAATCAACCTTTAATAGCTTTTGATAACTCCATCATGAGGAAACAACAACAACTGTGTATGGTCACTTATCAACTGAAACCACTGAGCCAGAGAAAGCCTTCCGCTCTAAAGACACTTTGCGTTTTGATGACATGATGCTTTCAGATTCTGCCTTTGCTCGGACTAATAGCAGTGCCATTCAGATTCATCATGAATGAAACTTCCACTGGGAATGTTGATCATATTACTCCCCTTGTTAATGAAAGTGAATCAGTTATCACCGAGTCTGGAGGACTGGTTATCACTACACCCATAGGGACAGATTCTACATTAAAGCTTTGGTAACAGCTCAAACATTCCAGGAACCTCCTGCAGATTCAGGTCTGGTAATGAAAAATGAAAACCGGACTGAAAATATGACTACAGAATCCACAAACATTAAGCTACCCCAGAAAGCTACATTACTACATCTAATGCTTATCAGGGCTGAAGGTGTTCATTCTGAACTAAATCCCGAGTATTTACTGGAAACCACGTCTATTGCCATGAGAAAGAAGAAAATTTGTCGAAGAAAGATGTGATGGAAAATGAGCCAGAGTACTTGCACACTGGTAATGAACAGCACTGATGTTGACCTTAAAAATGATACATATAAATGAAAGGTAGGAGAATAATTTGACCACACTTGAAATCCCTGTGAACGATGAAGAAGTATCTGACAGCACCGTAGCAACAACAGAAGACAGCCTTGCAGTATCTATTGATGCTGGAAATTCTTTATCTTGGCATGGAAAACAAAAATGAAGATGGCTAAAATGATTGATGATACCCTCAACTGAAGTGCCTACTTTTAGCCTATTTAATGCAGGTAGTGAAACCACCTCTCTTTCCCCACACCAACTGTTTATGAAGCTCCTGAAGTTCTGATAAATGACACAACACATTTTCAGCCTTTACCGACCAGAGACTACCTTTGTGCCATCAGATGTATCACCCATGATGACACACACAGAACTCCCAACTATCATAACCTCAGAAGCTGTCACTGAAAACCCAGTCCCAACTACAAGCAAGACTGATGGTCTGTTTAGTCATAATGCTAAAATTATGGATGATTATTCATCTATATCAACAGACATGACTAGCAAAATTATGGACTTCACAGTAGGAAGTGGTAAGTATGGTCAAAATTTTAGTTTTGGTAAAAGGAAGAATAGTTTGTAATAAAATTTTTAATTAAAAGCATAAAGACTAAAAAAGATTGCTATTGAGGACCTACAGGTTTTTATGATAGCATGGAAATAAAAAAAGGTTCCCAATCCCCTGTCCCCTCTAAAGCAAAAATAAAAATAGAAAATGTCATTATAACATCACAAAGTTGCTATATTTTTACTGTTTTTCAGGTAGCCTTCTCTTTAGAAAACTTGGAAATTGTGCATCTTCTTGGTGATGCAATTTCCTAAGTTTTCTGAAAAGACATCTGGAGTGGGAAACAGTGAAAATACAGCAACTTATTGTACTGATAATGACATTTTTATATGCCTTCCATGTATTTTGGAAGAATCATTTCCTCTGGAGGACTTGTTTCTCATTGATATCTTCAATAAAAAAAGAAACAAACAAAATGTCACGGGTGAATAACCAACAAAAATACTTGCTTGTAAATTTATGACCTATGCAGTAAGACAGAAATAATTACTAAACATCAAGTTTCAGTTTAATTGTTAGTTTCATTTACTTCACAAACCAAATTCTGAATAGTTAAATAAAGTAAAAATTAATAGTTTTGCATGCTCTAGTATTCCAATAAACTGTTATTTTTTTTTCATGTTATTACATTTTGCAAACTTTGAAGTCCTATCAATCACAATGCATGGCTTGGGATTTGAGCAATTTTCTCTTTCTGAAAAATAAGAGCTCTATAAATATGTGCTTATAAATTGCTTCAAGAATTTTACTTACCACTAAATAACGGTTTAGATCGATGGAAAGTTTGTAAAGGTGTCATTTACCCATTTCTTCATTAACATTTCTAGCATTGATAGATTGGCAGTTCTTAATAATTGTCCTTCATCGTGTGCTTAATGAAAAGACAGTTACAGAAATGAAAGGAAACATTACAAAAATATTAAAACTTCTTTCTCTAAAAAGTATAAAAACCTTAAAACACTAACTGTCCAAGTTTGGTAAGAAAATTTGAAATTGGAATTCAACCCAAAGTCCAATTAAAAATACCTTCTGAGTGGAAACTTGAAGGAAAGCTGATAGAAGAACTCACATGATTAAAAAAAGAACAACATGTGACTCCCTGCCCAAATCTATTGCTTGAGAAAATAAATCTGCACTGTAGTTCCACTGTTTATAGCAGGCTGGAGGATGGTATATAGTCATACAAAAAGACTTCATGCATTGATGTTTTTTTATATTTGTTCTTGCATCTGCTTTCCCTTCATTTTTATTCAGAAGTTTTTTTCAATTAAATCTTTGCATTGAATTGCAGTTTCAAATTTGCCAACCAGAGTTCTAATGGTTGTTTTTTAGGAATTTTTAAGCTATTTATGAAAATAATTTTAATAATTTTTTATTGTTTCCTTTCATTTTTGCTATTGTTTTCCATTAAGCACAAGGTGGGAGTAATCATTAAGAATTGCCAAGTCATGTACTGCTAGAAATGTTAACAAAGAAAATGGGTGACTTGTTTAAAAAACTACTCATTAATATAAAATGTTCTCTTTTTGTTTTTAAGGTGAATTTTTTTTTATTCTTTCTCATTAACCCTTTTAAGCAGCCTATGTACCTGAACAAAAGCAGTACCTAAATTTTTTCTGCTCTTCAAACAGAAATATTCACATAGGCGCAGAAGTTTTATGAATGTTAAGGCAAAAACAACTCCCTTCCCTCTCTCATTTCAACAGTATCAACCATAAACCTGTAACTATTGGTTATTGTTCCCTTATAGTCCTCTCTTCTCCATGACCCAAGGCATCACGTGGGAAGGTCTAGTACCCCTAACATCACCACCATGCCACTGTGTAGAAACAAAGTGACCCAAACTTTTCTTTCTGTAGGTTTGTCACCATTGTTGTAGTCTTTTTTAACTTTTTTAACTAGTAAACAGTCAGAAAGGATTAATGTCAGTCATTCCCTCTAAATGATCACTTTAAATGACAAAGCTAAAGGGAAAGCAAATGATTTTTGATGTGCAGATCCACTCTCTGCATTCAGTCTGCTTCTTAGACAGTGAATATATTCGTTTGAGTGGATTTCAACCCATTTTGCTAATCTCAAGTTTCATTTGTTCCATCCAGTAAAAGGATTAATTGACTTCAAAGAAATTTTCCAGTTCATGGTATCATTTTTTCACGTACAAGATTTCCCTTACTTTCAGTATTAAAAATCGTATAGCTTAGATTTCAAAATCTGATTAATGCTGTTGATATTTCCTACCACCAGAAAAATAAAACCAATGACATCATTTCTTTTTCATATGAATGAATCTTTGTAATACAAATGTGCAAGAAAATATCAGCATTTTTGTGACTCAACCAATAGATCATATTTTGCCTGAGAGTATAAACATGCAAGAACCTAATAAACTTCCAATTACAGTTCAATGGGTGCCCCACACACAAATATACACAGTTATTGGAAATGCATCTTGGATGTACTTCACAGGAGGCCTTATTGGACATGTGGTTTGGCATGGATGATGGCCAACACTTATATTGGGATGTCCTCTTACAATCATAAAATAAATCAGAGTTCCTGTTTCAGTAGAGGGTACAGCAAGAAATTGCTGGGTGAAGTTCTGGGTGAATGTGGTGGCTCTGCATGTTACTGCAATCCAGGGTTCAAAATTTATATTGGCTGACATTCCTGGGGCATGTAAACATTCTGTCTGGATATGTAGGGTTTTATCTCTATGTGCCTGTTTTTTGGGTATGTAAAAATCCTTCCTCTTTGCAAGATAAAAAAGTAAAAAAAAAGTTTTTATTTCTCAAGAGTCAATTTTTGTACTACACCAAGAACTTTCTTCACCTTCTGTTTTATTTAATAAAGTGAACAGGATGTATTTTGAGGAAATTAAAGGTCAAAACTGATGACCTTTAAAAATTAAAATTGCCCATAATATAATTGTGTTCAATACGAGCTCTGTTGACCAATTAGGTCTTACAGATTATTGTTATATGTGATAGGCATGGTAGAATAACAGTAAAAGGTTTTTTTTTTTATAAATTTCAAAATCCTATAACTATAGAAGTATGTAGGAAGCTGAAATTTTTGCACTGATTAATTTCTGTTTGGAAAGCCTGCAAATTCACTACATTTAATGTGAAATTCTAAAAGGTTTCAGATGAAAAATGTTACTTTTTTTTGTGATGATTTGATGAATTTATATTTCACTGTGCAATTCATGAAAATGCAGTGAAACATGATGATGGACAAAACACGTAACAATATTAACAAATAAAAGGTAACTTGATCACGCTAGTTACATGATCAAGTTACCTTTTATTTGTTAATATATATATATATATTAACAAATAAAAGGTAAGCTTGACTGTCACGCTGAAGTTACGTGTGATCAAGTTACCTTTAAATGCAGTGAAATATAGGTGAGTTCAAAATTTTGGTGCTAGAGAGCAGTTTATGTAAATGCAGTGAAAATACCTTGTTTCGTATATTGTCTCTGAAATGTTTAGAAAAAATAATAGCAGCATGTGCATTAATATCTGTATGTATTTTCTGGCACCTAAAATTTTGGATTGGGCACAGGTTAATTTTTTGAACAACATGCCCGACTAGTCATTCACAATTTTAAAAATTTGCTGGCCCTGCTGCAACTTTTTATTCTCTGTCAAGAATTCCTACAGCAGTTGTTGCCATGTACGGAGGGTGAGTCATAAGTTTTGGCAATATTTGCATAAATACATGTGCTGCGGCGGGTATGTCATGTGTTTAAACTAGTTCAGGTCACACACTGCAGTCCAGTTGAAAGGGATATAAAGTGGTAGTTGTTGCTGTGGAACAGCATTGCATGCTGTCATCGTTCTGTCTGTGTACCGGCTAATTAGGGAACTTTTTGCTTTACGAATCTGGAACTCAAAGCCGTAATCCTGCTCAAGCAACTCTAAAAATTTTTCATGTGAAAGGAGAAAGTTCCATAGACCACAGCACCACAATCAGATGGTTCAAAAAATTTTGCTCAGGGTGACAGAAACCCTCAATGATCAGCCAAGGTCAAATAGGCTGTGAACCATGGATTTGAAGGCTGTGCACCAGGCCCTTAGAAGCAAATCTGACAACCAGCACTCGGAGATTATCAGGTGAGCTGGGTGCATATCACAGAACCACTGTGGTTCATCACCTTCAGAACCTTGGCAAGGTCTACAGGAGCTGCCGCATTGTCCCACATGAACTGACACAAGCTGAAGCAAATCGCCAAGTGAAAGTGTGCATCGAAACTCCTGGAAAACCCATGTGATGCATGTTTCATCAAGAGAATTGTTATGTGCGATGTGAAAAGTGGATCTGTTTTCCGTAATCCTAACACACAACGGCAGTGGCTTGAGCTCCTGGGCCAGCTTCCTGGAACTTGGTTGCCACTCATTGGCGCTTTGAGCACAAGGTAATGCTTTTTCACATCTGGTGGAATTTCAAGAGGATAAATCCATTACGAATTAGTTCTGGATGGTCAGACCATCAACACCAACCTCTACTCTGAGCAGCTTGGAGTGAATGCTGATGACACAAACCATCAGCATCCACTCCAACTGTTCAGAAGATTATTGATGAATTTCTTTCCATAGCAGATGGTGGAAATATACTACATTTTTTTTTTTTTCAATTTGTTCATCAAATGAATTTGTTATACATGTCTCAATGAACCACATTTAAATCATTAACCATCTATCATCATAAAAAAGCATTCTCATACAAAAAAAGTGCATAAAACAAGTGCGTTGAACTCTTCAAACAATTACCAAAAATTTAAATGAATTCCTGCTTTCACTTTTGCCTTCTTTTTAGTAATGCAATTACCCAGTCTTAGCATAAATACTGTTACAAACGTTCGAGCAGATGGTGCACAACCAGTGTGCAATGTCACCGACCAGCCAGAAGGCATGAAGCAGCTAGTGAATCATTGTGCATTCAGTCACAGAAGACATAAACGTGCTTGATGAAGTAACTTGCCATGGGAGTGGGGTGATTATGAGAATGGTGTTGCTGTAATAGCACTACACGAAGTAGGTAAATCAGCTTCCTGAGATTTTCAGCATGCTGAAGAAGCTGAAAATCAGCTGAATTTTTGTCTACCAGACTATAAAAAGGTTCCTTAGG
This sequence comes from Macrothele yani, assembly GCA_039090855.1. NCBI lineage: Eukaryota > Metazoa > Arthropoda > Arachnida > Araneae > Macrothelidae > Macrothele > Macrothele yani. The sequence continues at coordinate 12,778 of JAYWMT010000140.1, forward strand.
AGACTGGGACCGGCACTCCGACCACCCCAGAAAGGCTCAGCCACATACCCTGAGGGAGCTGCTCAGCATTGTAGAAAGCAGTAGCAGCCTGTATTCAATGAAATCCTGTCAGAAAACAATCAGTGATGGCTCATGAGCTGAACATTTCAAGAATGTCGATTTCCACATGTCTAAGGAGTGACCTAAGGGTGAGAGCTTTGCCGGCAGCATGCAGGGCACTTTCTCACCCCACAAATGGAAGCAGCAAAGGGTGCTAAAAGTGAAAGTTTGCTGCAGTGTTACACAGACAATCGCCACAAGCAGATCTTTTTCTCTGATGAAAAAAATTCCGCTATTGAAGAGGCTTTCAACCGCCAAAATGACAGGGTGCTAATGCATCAACTTCACAAGAAGCCCAGGAGAAATCTCCAAGGATCATGAGGGGCCATCATCCTGCTTCTGTCAGGGTTTGGTGGGGAGTCTCCTACTAAGGTACCACGGAGCTCTATTTCTGTGAGAAAAGAGTGAAAACATCCTGTAACGTACCAGGAGATGTGACGTACCTGCCAGAAGGACGCACACGACATAAAGGCAGATAGAAATCAGAATAAAATGTCCGCGTAGCTCCAACTGGTAGAGCAACTTATTCCGGAATGAGTGGACCCGGGTTCGAATCCTGGCGCGGATAAAAAATGACGGAGAAATTTACTTTGTTATAATCAGCTAAAGTCTACCAGGACAGGATTTTCTGGAGCCAGTGGTAAAAGATATGTGAGTCACACCCTCTTCCAAAACCGACAGTGGAGCTTCCAGCAGGATTCCACACCTGTCCACAAAACAAAGTCAACCCAGGAGTGGCTTCAGGGGAATTTGCCAGACTTCATTTCTCTAGCTGACATTGGCCTTCCAGCAGCCCCAGACCTCAATCCATTGGACTATAAGTTGTAGGCTGCACTGGAGAACATGGCATACAGAAAGAAATACCCCAGTATTGGACAGGGTCTCAAACGCTCTTTGGTACAGGCAGTAGCAGCTTTCCTTTGTGGAGACCCTGGAGTAAAGCTATTGATGAGTGGACACAGAGACTGAAGGACTGTGTGAAGGCAAAAGGATGCCATTTTTGAAAAGTGATTGGTGCCATGTATTCACAAGTGTACTACTTACGTCATAACACAGGTATATTAAAATATCTTTAAATTTCTTTTGTTATTTCATTGCATACTTTGTAACAGTATTTATGACAAGGCTTGGTATTGTTCAGTTATGTGGAATGGTTCCCTCTCTGAGTTTGTTAAATACTTTCTTCATCTCTGCTGAGGTTTTTGTATCTAAGAAACTCAAATATGAAGATTCAGAATAGGGCATTGCTTCATTCAAAAGTTTTTGAAAGTGCAGTATGCAAAATAATTTTTTTCTGTGGAATACATGTAGACATTTTCATAACAAAAAACTCCTCGACTGTGGGAATAATTGCTTAACATGATTTCCAAAACCACAGTATACTCCTAGTCAACCTAAGAGTGTACAGGTGAGCTCGATTGGCATTGAAAACACCATGAGGTGGGATAAGAATGGTATCAATCCACTTATCACACCCACACTGACCTTCTCCCGCTTCTTTAAGGCTTTATGATGTAACTGCAAAATTCACTCCCCTGTTTTTTCTCTTCCCACCCCCCACAGCTGCCCAACTTCTGCATTTTCCTGATTGTAAAATTTGTCTGTGTTAGGAATGTTGGGAGATCTTTTGCTTCCATATGCTGCTAACCCCCCCCCCCTTCTCACACAAGGCACGCACATTTTCCATCGGGGTAGGCAGAGGCCTGAAAGCCAGTGGGCACTCTTGATTAACTTCTCATATCAAATCTATTTCTAAAACACTCTCTGCCATTTTGAAAATATGTCATAAATAGAAATTGTCCAATAAACAGTTGAGCACAGAAAATTTTTCTGAGCAACAATTCTGCTGCTTTTCCCTCTAAAATGCCAGGGACTACTTTTCATAGCAGAAGTAGCTCTTCCATACACTTTCAGAGTAGTACACTCCTAAGTTGGATTTGGAGTGTAGGAATTTGGCAGCAGCAAGACACCAATTCTGGGAACCTTTGGTTCTAGTCATGAGTGCTTCTTACTATACCACTCACAGACCTGAAAATGTGGTTTTCTGAGTCCTGCTCAAACATATTTGGTGCTAGTAAAGGGAAGAGAAAGGCTTTACTGTTTTCCAATAGAAAAGGAATGCAAAGCTGGATCACCTCCCAAAGGTTTACATGGCAAGTAAAGCATCTGGCTTGAGCTATTTGCATTTGGTTGCTATTTCAAGTTCATATTTCACTTCACAATTAGAACAGATTCAAATAATATATGGCAATATAATTGCTTGCTATTATACATACATATCATTAAGCTTTTCTCTGAGATTCAGAGGTTAGCTCCACAAAGAAATACAAACTACCAGACAAATTGTTAACTGATTATTTACTTGTTGCTGCCATATCAAACCTCTTCATTTACAGCAATCTTGACACTGGCAACTTAGGCTTCACTGACATCCATCACATGACGTACACAAGACCTTTTGTACTTCGCCATACCTACAATCTTTTTCTCATGCAGACACCTCCTGAATCTGATCCTCCCATGACTTCCTTGGCCTTCCTCTCTACCTTTCCTTCCTGCCACATTGAGCTAAAAGAAAAAAATTCTTAGTGAGCACACCTCATCACTCATTCTTTCAACATGTCCAAACCACCAAAGTATAGGTTAGTCTCCACCTTGCCAACAACATTTTGCTTTTTGCTTCACATTACACAAATGCAACACATCTTCATTCCTCACATGAGCAAATCGGATCTTTGCTAAGCAACCCCCCCCCCCCAAGTAACACATTTCTCCAGCACACAAGCAACCTCCTATTTTTTCTTCTGTAGCAATTCCATGTTTCACTGCCATACATCAAAGTAGGGTAGGAACAATTACACTTTCATACACATGCCATGCACAACTCTCTTTGAGAACCCATCATTCCTGTGAAAACCTCCCAAAGCAGCTTTTATGACTTTCAATGAAGAATTCACTTGCCTACTAATTTCACTCATCCAATTTGTTCTCTCTCTGTCAAAAATGCTTCCTAAATATACAAACTCATTCACCTGGTCAATCACTGTGCCATTTAGACTTATATTACATTCAGTGCTAACAGTTCCTTGCTCAAAAACCATAAATTTGGTTTTTCCCATATCTATACTCAGTTTGAATTTCACTCTCAAACTTCATACATCCGGGACATCATATTCTGCTACTCACTTTTGCTCTCTGCCAAAAGGGTTGTGTCATCAGCATACAGCAATCTGCTGTATGCTGATGCATGCACGCATCCATAAATACATTAAACAGCCATGGTGACATTACACAACCTTGTCTGACTCCTGCACCAATAGAAAACCATTTTGATAAAACACCATTCACTCGTACACAAGCTCTGTCAACATACATGGCTTTTACACTGTGAAGTAGATTCCGAGTAACACCCATATTCATTCAATACCTTCCACAAAAGTGTCCTATTTACTCGGTCCTAAGCTTTCTCTAAATCTATAAAGGCAGCAAAAACTTCCTTACCAAAAGCCAGATACTTTTCAATCATCATGCATAATGTAAAAATTTTGTTAGTGCAGCCTTTTTTACCAGGCATAAACCCACACTGAATGTCCCACACTTTCTCTAATGTTTAAAACCTTGCTATCAAGGAACAAAATTTTGCTTATGAGAATGTTTAGTACCAGCAAATTCTGTTAGTAAGAAGAAAAAAAATGAATTCCTGACCCTGATTATAACAAAATGCAGTTTCATGAATGGTTGTAAAAAAATTCACTAAATTACTTCATGTGTATGATAGGTTGAGCCTAGGACTAGTCCAATATATCACTCTCATGTCCAAGCAGTCTGAGATGCTGGCTTTTGACAATTCCTTCTAAAATGGGTCCAGGTTCAAATCCTGGACAGGGCTTGAGTGATGTGTTTGTCTGATGGTGCTGGCTCTGTCCATCTTCTGGAACCAGTGGCCTTAAACTTGATATGGGCAACTGCTTATAGTCCTTATAGTTGCTATAGTGGTTGTTAAACCCTGAAATAACAACAGTCCAATACACTGTGGCTAAATACCATGTATTAGCATTGATTTTTATGTCCTTGTTATAAAAAAGGTATACTATAAACATGATATTTAACAAAATATTTTTTTTCTGTTTATTATTGTGTGCAGTGAACTGTGGAGACTGGGATCAAGCTGCAGAAAAACCAGATCTTAATAACAATGGTACTATGGGAAAGTGGCCAGCATTAGGTGTTTTAAGAATGGTTTCGGAACCTGGATTTTGTGCTGCCAGTATTGTTTCTTCTCACTCGGTACTCACATCTCTCAGTTGTCTTATCACTCGGTAAGAATGCTTCTAAAAATATTTGTTTTTAATTTTCATTAGGGTTTTTTATAAAGCATTTTATATGAGATGCCAGCAGTAAAAATTCTGAAATTTTGCTATATATCTGTGTGCAAAAAATATAAATACTTCCTTGTTAGCCTTTTTGAAATTATAAATGTATTCTGTAAATCACATCTCACAACATAAAGTAAATCTCAAGATACCCAAACAAGATCAATTTCCAAATGTATTTGAACTGTTTGCCTTTCAAAAAAGCAATTTATGTTGTTTTATTTATACCTAATTATTTTGATCATTAGATGAAGTCTAAATAGCAAATCTAAGAGAGCATGGTAAAAATCTTGCTGAAAATTTTGTTCATTTAAACTCTCTCTTGCCTTTATGTCTTGCTTTTTGAATCTTTGCAAAATTTGATAAGGTTAGTCATTCTGAGCATGTACACTGTGACGTACCTGCCAGCAGGACACACATGACATAAAGGCAGATAGCAATCAGAATGATCGTCTGCATAGCTCAGTTGGTAGAGCGACTTGTTCCGGAATAAGCGGACTCGGGTTCGATTCCCGGCGCAGACCAAAAATGACGGAGAAATTTACTTCGTTATAATGGCGCCCGAAGTATCCGGATGACCCGGCCGTTCAAAATCTCGCAATGGTGTGATGTTATTTCCACACCGCGAGATAGGAAAAATAAGAGAATCCCTTCTCCAGCGCTTCGAAAAATAAAAATGTGTGACGTTGCATTCCACACACCAGATTGACTGGGAGTTCTCAAGTGCACGTTCTACAGTGGATGGCTGCCTGCAACAATTCATGGTCACGGCTGACCCGTGGGCCATGCCCCAGCCCTCTTTTGGGGGGGGGGGGAGATGTGAGGTACCTGCCAGCAGGACTCACACGACATAAAGGCAGATAGCAATCAGAATGAACGTCTGCGTAGCTCAGTTGGTAGAGCGACTTGTTCCGGAATAAGCGGACTCTGGTTCAAATCCCGGCGTAGACTAGAAATGACGGAGAAATTTACTTCGTTATAACACTGAAATCTTTTAAAATGGATAATTTTGCTGAAACATATCTGCTCAAAAGGTGAGACATATCACCATATACTAAACTGTTTAAAAGAAAGAATGTTTAATTCACCATATGCTAAACTGTTTAGCAGGTGAATGTGTTTAAAAGAAAGCATGTTTAAATGTTTGAAAGACACTCAGATGTTTTCAAGCTACAAATTCAGGTGAATTTGTAGCTTGGAAGAGCTACTTCTACTTCTGCTATGTAGTGTTTTCCAATGGAAAGATTTGCAAAATTATCACATTGATAAGGGTCTAGGCCAACATTAATGTGACTTACATTGATGCTGCAATAAATTTTACAGTGAACCTAGGTGGCCTGTATGGTTTGGGTTTCCAGTCTATATAAACAGTCTGGTTAAAAAATGTATTACAAAATTCATGGGCCTGTGTGACGTATACTAATTTATTGATGAAAATTTAGAATGGTGGGTAGAGAAGAGGTACTTATATAATTATTTATTTTTCAATCAGTGCCTTCTTATACTCTTTATGCCAGAATCACCACTCTCTTACAATGTGATATCTTTTGATGCTGACCATGGTCTCTCTAAGGATTTATGTAATAGCCATGACCATAAACATCTTCCATGGCGCTCAACAATGAAACAGACATTGAAAAGGAAAGCTTTTTCACTTGTTTTCGGAATTCCAACAGAAAACTTGTCATATTTCATTGGCAACAAGCCTTATTGCAATGTATCACATTGTGATGAACACAGTGATATGAAAGAGGTGGGAGGTAAGGCTGAAATTTGGATTACAAAGCAGGATCTTTCTCTTACATACAAGATTGCATATAATTGGGTGTTCTAATCCTAGACCAGCAGATACAATAAAATGACACAGAAAATTATAACAACTTTATTCTAGAAAATAGATTTTTTCTTGTCTTCATTTCAGCAAAATCATTAATTATGTTGTTGTAGTCTCGATTTTCACATAATGTATGCTCTATTGACAGTAATACCCAAACTAGATAACTATACTTGAGTCATTTTAGTTCTAAGAGAATGTTTTATTAATTTCAATGTTGAGAAACTTTGCTGAGCTGTGGCAGCAGTAAATGAATCGTCTATAAAATTCTTAAAGGAATACTGAGATTTGCAAATGAATCAATACATAAAGTATGTACGGGGATCCAAGACTATCCTGTCTAATCCAGGGCAGTTGGCTAGCTTAATTTCGGTGTATTCAGATGTTCCCTTATCCCAAACAATTATCCCATACAAATACAGAGACATTCTCTTGGTTGCACAGGTTATTCATAATTATTTTGTTTTGTGCTACGTATTTCAACTTTATCTTAATGATTTTTGTGCCTGTAATGTTTGGGACACTTCACAACACAGGGCCCCTGAGGTGTGGGGCAGGTGCCCTGTCTGCCTGGCTCTAAGGGCAGTCATTTAATGAATAAATATCACTTGACCAGTGTATTTGGCCCAAAATTTGGTTAAGAAACAGCTAAAACAGTGGCACCCTTTGCCTTGAGCAACATTGAAACTCTAAGACAGAGATGGCCAACTGATGGCCTACAAGCCATTTGCAGCTCCTGGTGTTAATTTGTGCTTCCCCATAAGGCATCTCAGGAGGATTGTTAATTCAACAACAATAGATAAAAGAACTGAACAGTTTGAAATTTTACACATTTTGTAGAAAATCAGAACCTCAAAAGTCTTTCAGATTGTTATTTGAAGCAGCAGGAAATGATTCACCTGGAGTTATTAAATCTGCAAAATGATTCTTCCCAGGTAGCTCAGCCTTGCAATTTAACATTGGTGGCTCAGTGTTGGGCCTACATTAAATTGCAAGGCTGTGCTGCCTGGGTTTCTTCCAGTTGCGCCATAAAGTAGGAACTAAATTCTGAAAACTGATTCCAAGTGATTAATTCACAGGACTGAGTGACTTTCATAAAAGAACTGTTTCCATTTAGGCAGTACAACAAATACGTTTACGGGCACAAATAAAGAAAAAAATATGTAGATGCCAAGCTTTCACCTACAAATGTGTGGCTTCTCCAAGGCAGGAAATACAACACTGGACAATGTAAAATGCCATTAAATCATATCAGGATTCAAGCATTTGATTTCAAATATGACTGGATTCAACTTGAGTTAAAAAAAAAAATGCCAGCTAATAGCAATTTCTGATAGCAAATAGCAGCATTCAAATAGTACACAAAAAAGAGATCATAAAGGTCTTTATTCAGAAATATGTACATGACGACTCTTAGGTGGTAAATAATAATAAGGTAAAAAATATGATGTGATATATATAAGCACTGGTAGCTCAGCCAACCAGAAATAAAGAGGCATAATGATAAAACAACAGCATCCGCCAAGGGCGGGGAGCAGAGGAGCGCACACAGGCAGCATCTGACAAAGATCACAAGGGCAGTGATGCATAAACACCATGACATACTCAAGGCACTCAAAATATCAAGGGGGAATCATACAGAAAATATATACATGCATGGGTGGCAACACCAGCCATAAAATAGAGCAAGGTGACGTGTAAAGTAAAGCTACTAGAGGTAATAAGCACAAGAATACACAAAGTACAATGACACATACAGAATACAATTAGTACACAAAGAAGAGTTAAACAATAAAAATAAATTCACTAAAATAGCAAAAATAAAGTAACAAATAAAGTTATATAATAAAGCATAGTTCAAAGCAGCTGGGATAGAATCCTTAAGAGATCCCTCCAAATTGAGGACAACCTTAAAAATTTTAAGTTGTTGCATGAATTTTATGTTAACAGGATTTCCGTAGTTTCTCTAGTTGCATTTGCTTTATTAATGCAGTGTAAACGGCAATATGTCTAAATAGACTGTAAAAGTGGGCCCTGTCTTTGTATTTTTTTTTTTGTGTGTTCTGCAATCCTAGAGCCCCAGTTCGTCTTTCTGACATTCCTACATAAAATTCTAGAAAACTTTGAAGAACTTGTGAACTCATACGAGCACCCACAGTGTTCCCATAGAGCTCATCATGTTTGTTATCAATGCTCGTCAATTTGTTTTCTCTTTAACAGCACACTTTGACATTTACCTTCAAGTTACAAATAGTTTACTGGCATGCAATGTGCATGCAGTTTTGTTCAGATAATAATAAGTATCAGCTACCACTCAATGCTTATATTCTACGTACCCAATAATAAATATCAGGCTCCCCTGTTCTACATTGACCACAAATATACATGTGCACCTTGAGATACCTAAAAATATTTAATCTTGGCCTTCAAGGATATTGAAGTTGGCCATCCTTGTTATAATCATTCACATGATTAGTAACAACTGCCTTCTACAGTAACAAGCATGTACTCAGGGCCCATGTGTAGTAATGCAAAACAGCCATCTTTTTGAAATATTTTAAGCAATATTTTAATGTCATACATTTGACACATGAAGGCTTCTCTCATATGTTCTTCATTATTATCAATGAGTAAAGAGATTCATGATTTACAGTATTATGCTATGGATTGATTCACTCAGGACTTTACCCAAAAAAGCGCTATAATTTTGAAAGGGAAAACCTTTGATGCTGAAATTTCAAAACGAAGTGCCTTACCTTTTCACAATCACATCAATATCAGAGAAGATGTTGAAAATATCCACCATTTTGCATTCAAACAGAGATCAACTCATTGCTGCATACTGTCAAATGTATGCAGCAGCATGTTGGTATTTGTTTCTTCAATTTCGTGTGTGATGTTGTTTTTTAGCTGCCCAATAGCCTTAGGCTTATTGTTGTATACAGTACCTTTCAGATGACCCCATAAGATGTAATCAGGTGGAGTTAAATCTGGAGACCTGGGTGGCCTCAAACCATTGGAGATATCCCAATTGCCAAAGAAACTTTGAATCTCAACTATGTTGGCATTTGAAGTGTGACAAGTCACACTATCCTGTTGGAAGAAACCATTCTACAGTTCAATATCATCCAGTTGGTTCACGAACTGCGAGAAGATATTGAGATTCACTTCTCTGTTGACAGTCTGTTCAAAGAAAATGGGACCAATTATCCTGTTTCGTAAAATGGTGCACCATACGCCAATCTTTATGGGATGCATTCTTTTCTCGTGAATGACATGGAGATTCTCACTTGCCTATACCCGTGTATTTCTGCGAGTTCACATAGCCTGAAAGGTGGAACCAGGCTTTGTCCATGAACCACGTAATGTTTAATATGCCTGGATTTTGACTGAAAAATTCCTTAAACCACTAGCAGTAAGGCTTCCGCTTTGGCATGTCAATTGGTAATAGCTCATGAACAACTTTAATACAATATGGCTTCAGTTTACACATTTTTGCAGCCCTCTGACAGGTAGAATATGACAGTCCTGTTTCTTACGACAACCTGCATAACGATTTCTTTGGAGACTTTAACCTTTTTTTCACACACCGCACAGTGTTTTCTGACATTGCGGGTCACCCTCCCGAATGCATGTCAACAAGGCTTCCTGCTATCTCAAGTTTTTTTTTCAAGATTTGAAATCGTTGGCTGTGTAAGTGGTTCCCAACCAAGAAATTTCTTCTTAAACTCTTTCTGACACTCCTTGAAAGTACCGAATTTCTGAAAACTTCAAAAGATAAACACACGCTCTGAAATCATGAACACCATCATACTCGATGATAGCTGACAGACAAAGACAATGGTGCAAAATCGTTCCCACCAGATGCTGTGTGTTGTGGCACCATCTGGGCATACAAGCCAAACGGCGCAGATATGGATGCAAATGTCAGAACATACAGCACTTTGTCTTCAAATTTCAGCGTAAAATGTTTTCCCTTTTCAAAATTATAGTGCTTGGGGGGGGGGTAAAGTCCCGAGTGAATCTGTATAATATCAGCATTTATTTTTTTTACATATTTTTCTGTGCCTGTGCCAAACACTGGATGGAAAGAAATATCTATTATTAATGAATTAAAACATGGCTATTCTGAGAAAATATTACTCATAAATTTTTAGTGTAATATTGGGGTCATAGCAACATATTATTTTTCACTTTTTGGGGGCCAGTAAACTTACCCATCATCAGAACTCAGTAATTGTTGCCACTTCTTTGATAAAATCCTCTTATCATTTATTGTAGTTCAACTTCTCTGTACTTCTAGACCTTCTGTTATTTTTATTTTTAAAAAGTGTGCTGGTGTACCAGAACTTCCACAGAACCCCACATATCCTGTAATTTGCACATGATTCAGGATTCTGTGAAAGTGCTGCCATACCAACAGCATTTTTTAAAAAGATCAATGGCCAATAGTGTAGAAACAGAAGTATAGGAACTACTTTGGATGATCACAGAAGGTTTGAATTTTATTATGCCTTTCTGATCACTCACCAACAGAGTTCTTGTCAACACCTACACTATCTACCAACAAGTAATTGGACACCCCTGCAATTGACGATATCTGTGGTCCTGATACACGTCACGGCCGCCTCCGTCAAATATTGTGTGGGAAACAACAACGCAACCAGTCGCATGCAAGATACCATGCAGTTCGGAGCTCTCTGATTTCGAGAAAGGTGTAATCATTGGGTATCATAGAAATGGCCGATCCATACGTGACATATCCAGCAAGTTGAAGTACCCAAAATCGACAGTGGCCTACGTGATTGGCAAGTGGAAGATGAGAGGTGACTGTCGGAATGTGCCCGACCCGGCACACCCACAAAACTGGGAGTTAGAGACCGACGGGTGCTGGCCAGAGCAATTCGGAAGAACCGCACCAAATCGATGGGCCACATCCGCGAGGAGTTTCAACAGGCATCCGGGAGTGTTCTTTTTGATGAATACCATCCGTAAGGAAGCCCATCTACTCGGTTATCATGGACGTGCTGCCGCCCACAAGCCTTTGATCACCAAGTCCAATAGCGCTGCTCGGCTAACGTGGTGCAAAGAACGTCGACAGTGGACCGTTGAACAGTGGAAACAGGTTCTCTGGAGCGATGAATTAAGGTTCACCCTCTACCATTCGGATGGCAGGGTCTGGGTTTGGCGTCTGCCTGGAGAACGCCTCCTGCCGGAATGTATTGTGCCAACTGTGAAGTTCAGCGGTGGTGAAATTATGCTATGGGGGTGTTTCTCCTAGTATGGCATGGGCCCCTTGGTCACAATTCCTGGTAGACTCAACGCCGAGACTTACTGCACCATTTTGGATGACCATGTGCTTCCTACACTGTGGCAGTTTTACGGGGTGGACCCATGTTACTTTCCAAGATGACAATGCCACCTGTCATGTTGCGAGGTCCACCATGACTTGGTATGGTGACAAATGGGGTTAATTGAATGCACTGGCCTGCGCAGAGCCGGACCTTAACTCTATCGAGCACCTCTGGCACAATTTGGAGCGTCGACTTAAGGGATGCCCCCAATGTCTGAAATCGGTGAAGGAACTGACCTGTCTTTTCCAAGCCGAGTGGAAGAAAATACCGCTAGCTGTTGTACAACGCCTGGTTGAGGAAGTATGCCCCGGAGGGTCGCAGCTGTAATCACCGCTTGTGGAGGCTCCATCAACTATTGAAGGTGAATAAACTTCGTTTTCCTTTGCTATCACAGATGTCTAATTACTTGTTGGTAGATAGTGTATAAAATTCTAATATGGGTGGGTTTACACTCTAAAAAACTGACAAGTGGAAAATAATATATTCCAATGAAACCTCATGTTATGCTTAAATTTATGGGTGAATATTTGTCATCACATATTGTGGGACTTTTCTTGTCTGGAAAGGTTTGGTTGGCATTTATAGATTGTTTCCTGTGCCAGTGTAAGCTTTAACTAAAAGTAATTACAGACTCCTGGAATAATATTTCAAATTATTATTTTTCAATCTTAGCCCAATGTAAATTCTGTTCCTGCAAAATCTTGGTAAGTTAATGTACTCTTCTGTTGGTGACTTCTTTTGCTTTAAACAGAACCTGTACTTGTTATAAAATTTCAGGCAATTGAAAATTAAATTTACGTGCCCTTATATTTTCTGTGCAGCTGTGTCCTGATTCTAACTTTGTGGTGGTAACTATCTTTGGTTGAGTTGGGTGCTGTAAGTCTGTAGGTGGAATTAATATATATATGTCTTGCCTAAAACACAAATTCTCCACCTCACTAATGAGTTAAAAAACTTGTGCTGCTCAGAAAACGTACGTTATTATATGAATACAAAGATGCCCAAATGATGAAAATTTCAAACACTAAGAATTGATCTGTGTACTAATCCTAGTCTTATGTGTATGTCAGTCATTGTCTTATTCATGTAAGGATGCATAAACTTACCATTGTCCTGACCAGCACCTAAATGAATGAAACAAAATGTACTCTAAGTCATCATCATCATCATTGTCAACCATTATGCAATCCACTGCTGGACGAAGGTCTCTCCAAGCCTCTTCCACAACGGTCTGTCTTGTGCCAGTCTCCTCCATGTTACACCCGCATACTTTCGAATTTCATCCACCCATCTCCCATGTGGTCTTCTTCTGGATCTTTTCCTGTCCCTTGGAATTCAATCTAAAATTTTGACTGTCCATCAATGGTCTGTTCTCCTGGCTGTATGTCCAGCCCATTGCCATTTTAGGGATTTTACTCTGATCATGATATCTTCCACTCTTGTCATTTTCGGATCCTTGAGTTCCTCTTCTTATCTCTCCTAGTTACACCAAGCACGCACCTCTCCATGCTGCTTTGAGTTGTCTGTAGTCTTTGTATGTCTCGTTTAGTTAAAGTCCACGTCTCTGCACCATACGTAAGCACTGGAAGGATGCATTGATCAAACACTTTTCTTTGAAGACATAATGGCATATTGCTCTTGAAAATTATGCTGCTTCTGTCAAAAGCTCCCCAGCCAAGTTTTATATGGCGATTAATTTCTTCATCAATGTGACGCTCACTTGATACCTGCTATCCAAGATAAACGTATGCATCTGTTATCTCCAGCTTTTTCTCCATCAATAGATAAATCTTCATTTCTTGTAAAAGCATTGTACATCACTTTTGTCTTCTGAAAGTTCATTTTTAATCCCACTTCTTTACTCTTGTCAGCAAGTTCCTGGATCATACTCTGCAGCTCTGATGGGATAGTTGCAAAAATGACTACGTCATCAGCAAAACTAAGGTGAGTTGATAATCTCCATTAATCTTTATCCCTTGTCGCAGTTCAGTGATTGAAAGACATTTTCTAATGTGGCATTAAAGAGCGTGGGACATATGGGTGTCACCTTGTCTCACCCCCTTTCCAACTTTTATGTGTGCTGTATTCTCAAACAGCCAAATCTTTGCACTTGCATTTTCATAGATGTTATTAATAATATTAATGTATGCATTTCCAATACCGCAGGATTTCAAAGCTATTGTAACTGCTGATGGTTTCCAGTGAGTCAAAGGCCTTTTCATAATCGATAAAAGCCATGCACAATGGAAGTTCATATTCCCTCTCTCTTTCAATTAGTTCTCTCAATACGTGGATATGATCTATAGTGCTGTAGCCACTGCTGAATCCAGCTTGTTTTCTTGGTTGAGCCATGTCCAGTGTCACTTTCAAGCGACGTGAAAGACTTTAGTGAAGATTTTATAAACCACTGATAGGAGGCTGATAGGTCTGTAGTTCCTGAGATCCTCAATGTCACCTTTTTTATGTAGCAGGATCATTGTAGCGTTGTTCCAATCCTCAGGAGATCTTCCCTTCATTAAGGCATCGAGTAAAAACTTGGGCAAGTACTGTTTCAATTTCTACACTTTTTTCTTGTATGATGTTTACAGTAATTCCATCTTCTCCTGGAGCTTTTGCCTGCTTCATGTTCTTGATTGCATGTGCAACTTCTGCTGGGAGGACTGGAAGAACTCTGGTACTGGTACCTTTCGTGATGTCTACTCTATGTACATAGTACTAATTACACTATTATCTGAGCAGATCCAGCAGGGGATGACTGGGGTTATTGCCCTCCCTAAAGTTTTGTTTTTTAAATGGTCAATGTCTAAATAATTAGTGCATTTATGTTTGTAAAATTATAGTAATAAATTCACAAGTTTTCATAAAAGTTTTCATAGCAGCTAAAATTTGCTGTAAATTTGGAGATAAAATGTTCTGTTCTAAGCTTCAGCAGAAAAAAAAAAAATAGAAGCTCGGAAACAGAGATAGATGAGAACAAGAGTGACAAGACATTTTGACTGATCATGAAAAGCAATGGGTGAGCTTTGTTCTATATTTTTAGTATGGTCTGGCATCATGGCAAAAGTCACTGTATGGAGTAGACTTTGAAGTGCATGTGAGATAGTGTAGGTGACAGAGCAAACCACAATTGAGCCATAAACAAAAACTAACAAATTTCCAAACTGGAAATTTTTCTGTATAGAAGAGTTCAAACTACCTGAATAGAAAAGTTCAAACTACCTGAATAGAAAAGTTCAAACTACCTGAATAGAAAAGTTCAAACTTTATTTTAAAAGATTTTATCCAAACATGAGATTTAAAAAGCATCAAACTGGTTTCATTGAAAAGTGGTCAAGTGAACAAACGCTATGAAAATAGTGCTAATTTTTCAGTTGTCATTCCCTGTTTGAGATTTTAAAATTTTAGAAAGCCTTTCGATGACAGGAAAGGGTAGCTCTTCAAGTATTTAGTGTGCACCCACCACAAGGTATCTCTTTGTCCTTTTTTTTAGACCACAGCAACCCTCCCCCCCTTCCCTCTTGCACCAGGATGAGCTTCTAAATTTGACACTGTATGTAAGTCTTCTTTTAGCAGTTCCACTTTACTGCCCATGTGCTCAGTACTTATTTTTGCCTTATACTGCTGAAAGAAAATATTCTCTTGTTGATGTTTGAAGGCATTTTATTAATGTTATTCTTATGTAAGAGCAGTTATTTTTGTTCATTATTGCATGTTCATTGTAAAGTAGATGATTAATTTAAAAGAAATTAAGAAAAAAACTTATCTTTTTTACTGCAGTGACAACTTGCTGAATTCTCGAAACTGGGTTTTTACGGGGAGTGGCCTAAGTGTGTCATCTGCCCATTCATATCACAGGGTAAAAGAGATTATTCCATGCCCTTATGCTAATTTAGAACCAGAATCATTGGCTGGAAATGATCTGGCACTTGTTATTTTAAGAGATGAAATGCACTTTAACCAGAATTTGATGTCCGCATGTCTACCACAAGAGCCCTTAAATTCAAATCAGACATGCTTTACAGTTGGGTGGATCACAAATACCTCAGGTAAGAAGTCATGATGAAATTGTGTCTGTTATTTATAATGTTCCTAATTTGAAGTTGGTTCACCAGTTATTTGTAGTAGTTTCTGTAACATACATGTTAATTAGTTGTCTTATCACTGAATCTTTCCTTCATTATTCTGTGCTTCATATTTAACACAGCATGTATAGGTCATTCAGGCTTCTTTGTACTGCAAATTCTTATTTAATAATATATAAATTATTATTAAATAATAATTAAATTATTATTGCTAATTAATAATTAAATCATTTATATTAATGATTATATCCTGATTAAGAATGTTTAAATTCTTATTAATTAACTATATGCAAAAGTACCATTTCAGTCCTACATTTTTTTTTAATTTTTTGCTGTGGATTTGCAGCAGTTCAGTTTAACAAAATATGTTGTATCAGAAACTTTAATGCACATTGATCATTGTATATCTTTATTGATGTTATTCTATTATCAGCATTGATGCATGAGATCTCCAGTGTAATGTATAGGATAACATACTTTTTGGCAACAGGTTTTATATGAAATTTGTGTTGTGTAATCATATAAAGCTTAATATGACAAAAATATAAATGGATAATTTATTGAATGGTCAGTTAGTTCAGTTCTGTTATCCTTTAACATTCAGTGATAACATTAAAATGTGAAATCCGGTATCTCATTGCTGTTGTATATGAACAGTATCATTGTATAAGAATATCTTTCTTCTAATAGTATTATATGTTTTCTGTTGGGAAAAGATTACCTTCTGCTTTACTGAATAGAGGAGCATATGACAAGGTATATTTTTCATGAAGATTGCAGAATGTTGCTATGTTTCTGCAAATAAGACAGTTCAGTGAAATAAAAGAAGACTGCATCAACATGAAGAAGTATTCAGTGTGTGAGTCGATTCCCATGGGAAAATGCATACATTCTCATGGGAAATAACATGCATTTTCATGGGTAGTATGTACAAAAAATGATGTTAGAGTAAAAGAGAGAGAGGTAGTGATCTGAAATATGGAATAGTTGGGGCAAGGCATCACTGAATATTTTTAAAATAAAATTATTGCTGCTATTATCAGATCTTATACTCCTGTTACTTAAAAATTTATTGTGCTGACAATTGTATGATGGTAACTTATCAAGATAGAAACTGGGGTTGCACATTTAATTTTTATCCCAGAATGATTCAGTTTTCTAGTTTTGGATTTTGTAAATAAGCAGTAGTAAATATAGCATTCCAATGCCAAAAATAATGAAAAAAGTAAAAAAAAAAAAAAAAGAGTTAGAAAGACTAAATTTGGAAAGAATGTATTTATTGACTGCACTGTTGATCTTTGATTCATCAACTTTAAAAAATCTTCATATACTTTTCTAGACTTGGTTCTCATAGCAGAGCAGTATTCATTTCCTGGGTGGTATATCATAACTCGTGTCTATGAGCTATGGTTGACAAAGTAGCCTTGCAATGTGTTTTAGCAAAACTGTAATATACCTCTGTATAAAGACTTTGAAGAATGCATGTGTGTAATACAAAAGCCAGCAAGTGTGCATTTTACCAATTGCTCAATATCAATGTGTAAGTGTTCTTTTGCTTACAGAGCAATAGTTGCTGCTGACATTCTAGTTGTAACGTTTTTTGAAAGTTCACTTTGTGCTATTTTTGTCTTCCTTTCCAAATTTAGTAAAACTTTAAAAATCTGTATGTTCTGTCAGTAAAAATTAGTAGAAGTTTGCCTGTAATTATAAATTATCTTGATTTTATTCTCTGTAATCTAACAGCTAGGGAAAATTTTACATTTGATCTAGATAAGAATTTTTGTGTTACATAGAAAAATGACCAATGTTACTCTGAATTTTTAAAAAGTGCTTTCACCTGTTAATGTAAAATTCTAGAAAGTTTTCATAGTGTCAAAATTTTGGAAATCACTTCATAATGTGCTCTTTTTCAGTTGTTAAAATCAATGCATAAAAAATGTATAAGTGCTATGCTATGTTACAGCAATCTCCACATGTTTCTAAGCCAGTGTCAGAAATCATGAATGAAACTTGCTTAAATTTTGAATGTTGCTTGATATAATTCAGCAATTGCCAGGCCAAGAATCCCCTGATTTCTGAACTTATTTTGTGTAGTTGGGTCATCTCATTTGTTTTCTAAAAAAGGTTTACCATCACTATTAGTGATCAGATTTTTAACTTTGCATGTAATGCTGTACTACTTTTCAAGAGTGTATCAATAATGTCTGGGATCACAAAAAGGTCAATGATAACCACTGATCCAAGAATGCTGACAATATTAAGATACACCACAACCCAACTAATGGAGAAAAATGAATATTTAGATAAGGTGTTTTTAAGCTGTGAGGATGCAGATACAAAAAAATTATGTGCAACTGTAAACATACTAATAAAAGCTTTTAAAGGTGTAGCATGTTTATGAGGAACTGAATTTCATTCAATGATTTTTCAAAAAAATAGTGGGAAATCTGTTAACTGCACTTCTCAGACAAGCTTATGTTGAACTGAGTGAAACTGCAGCATTTTATTCAGTGGAATTCAATACTGTTTATTTACATTTTATGCTACAAATAGGGTTATCTAAACCATGGGTTGAAATTCACCATTCTCCATCGAGATTTGATTTTTTTTTTTTTTTTTTTATAAATGTTAGTTGCAACTTTGACTTTTTACTGCATTATGGGATTTTCATGTATGTGTCCAGTAGCATAGCCAGAAATTTCTAAAGGGAGGGGGGAGTTGATGGATTTGGTTCATCGGTGAAAGCCTCCCAGAAAAAATACTCCAAGTGGGAATAAGTCCAAAATCTTCAAAAGTTGGAAAAAAAAAATACTGAGAAAGAACTTTTTACCTTTTTATAACACACCACACACACACACACACACACACACACACACACACACACACACACACACACACACACACACACACACATCATCATCATCATCATCATAATCATAATAATCATGATCAACAACAACAATAACCATTATCAATCCACTGCTGGATGAAGGTCTCCCTCCCCCCAAGTTTTTTCCACAATGATCTGTCTTGTGCCAGTCTCCTCCATGTCACTCCTGCATGCTTTCGAATTTCATCCATCCATCTCCCATGTGGTCTTCTTGTGGGTCTTTTTCTATTTCTTGGAATCCATTCTAGAATTTTGGTTGTCCATCTGTGATCTGTTCTCCTGGCTACATGTCTAGCCCATTGCCCTTCCAGGGATTTTATTCTGATCATGATGTCCTCCATTCTTGTCATTTTCCTTATCCATGAGTTCCTCTTCTTTTCTCTCCTGGTTACACCAAGCATGCATCTCTCCATGCTTTTTTACTTAAGATCCATGTCTCTGCTCCGTACATAAGCACTGGAAGGATGCACTGATTAAATACTTGTCTTTTAAGACATAATGGCATATTGCTCTTAAAAATTGTACTGTTTCTTCCAAAAGCTCTCCAACCAAGTTTTATACATCAATTAATTCCTACAGCAATGTGGCTTTTGCTTTATATCTTATGCCTAAGGTAAACTCAGGTATCAGTTATCTGCAGCTTTTCTCTATCAGTCGATAAATCTTCTTGTCTTCTAAAAGCATTGTACATCAGTTTTGCCTTCTGAGAGATCATTTTTAATCCCACTTCTTTTCTTTTGTCAGCAAGTTTATGGATCATACCATGGGCACCCATATAGGGGGCAAGAGAGGGCATTTGCCCTCCCCTGGAAATCGGATTATGCCCTTTCTGTTCTTGGAAGATACTACCCAGATTTTTGCAATAACACTTATTCTGATTCGTAATTTTTCTGTGGCACTTCTGGATGCATATGTTGCAGCAAAAATAGGAAAAAGTTAGGAAAATTCCAGTAGAAAAAGCAGAAATTTTCAGTAGAAAGTAATAATGAAATTTTCCACTGCATGTTGGAGAATAACATACATAACTTACAGTGTAGAAAAATATGAAGAGCAAAGAAATGAAAAATATATCATCCTCTGCAGCAACTATACCCTGCATAAAAAAGGTATCTTGAAAATTTCCCCAGAAATTTGTTTTTAGGAGTATTTTTTTTATTCTTGGTGACTACAAGTGATCTTTAGGGTTTGGTGGCTCATTTGGCCAAAAGAATGATGAAGAAATATCTTTATATTAATCCTGAAACCTAAAATTCTGTCAAATTTTATTTATTCATCTTCTTTTATGTAGCTTTTGAGTCTTTTGGTTTCCAATTAAATTTATGTGTTGATAGCATGTGTGAAAATACGCCCTATTCACCAGTGATGGAATTCAACCCCATAGATCTACTATTCTACCAATTGAACTACACCGACAGAGACTTTTCTCTGCAACTTTGATGTCTTAACATGTGCTCCACCTCTGAGGTAGGTATATCGTATGTGGAAAAAGCAGTTAGATAACAAGAAGACCTAATGGAAATTTGCATATGGGGTTTGTATATATTATTCATAGTTACAGTTTCTGTTTGCCCATTCCTGAAAACTAACCTATGGGCATCCTTGGATCATACTCTGCAGCTCTGAAGGGGCAGTTGAAATAATAACTATGTCATCAGTTATGGCCAAATCCCCTAAAAGATGATTTCATATGCAGGGTGATTCATAAAGAAGTATACAGTTTCAATGCACTATAAAACAAGAACAATGTAAGATATTTTATGTTACCTGTAACAGAATTGTAGGGGAATGTTTCAAAGTTTTTTAGAGACAGTCACAGATGTTCTATGTGTGCACCCTTAGTCACACACGACACACATCAAGCCGGTAATCCATTTCCGCCCCAAATGCGAGACAAGACATCTGAATCAAGTGCAGTGATAGTGGCTGTGATATGCTGTTTCAGCTCCGCTAGATCAACAGGAAGGGGAGGGACAAATACCTTGTCCTTTACGTACCCCCACAGGAAAAAGTCACAAGGTGTTAAGTCAGCATATCACAGCCATTATCACTGCACTTGACTCAGATATCTTACCTCGCATTTAGACGGAAATGGATTACCGGCTCTTTGTGTGTCATGTGACTAAGGGTGCACACATAGAACATCTGTGACTGTCTCTAAAAAACTTGAAACATTACCCTACAATTCTGTTACAGGTAACATAAAATATCTTACATTATCTTGTTTTATAGTGCGTTGAAACTGTATACTTCTTTATGAATCACCCTGTATATATATACATATATATATTGCTTTAAAGTACTCAATCTCCCTCAAGGGGATGGGGTCCAGACCCAAGGAACCTCCCCTTGGCTACATCTGTGCATGTTCCATCAAATCGTACAATTCCTTCTTTGTAAAGAGGTCATACACAATGTCTACCTACTTTTAATTGTTTCTTTTTCATTTTGCTTTTTTTTTTTAAATATTGGTAATACTTGGAGGAAAAGTGTTTCGTTCATTAAAAAAATTCAAAATAAAAATGCCATGCCCATTACTTCTGTGAAGTTTATTGTTGCAGTGAACTTCAGAACTTTGTAAAAGGAGGAAGGAGTTTGATTTCATAATGAAGTCAACCTCTTTGACAAAGTTCTGGGTACAACATTATCTGGGTATGTTAAAATTGTTTGAAAAATCATATTTCTTATACATACAATCTATAAAAGCGTGTAAAAGAAGTCATGTTTTTTTGTTTTGTTTTTCTTTTTTGTCCCACAGTTAATTTTTGTGTATTGTCTATTTTTGCACAGAATTATGCATTAAAGATAGAACTTTTTACATTGTTTCAAGTAAAAAAATAAATATAATTGAACTTCAAATATGAGTGTAAGTATCCTTGTGGTTGTAAATTAGCAGGGGGAGAACATCACTGTTTTCACACAACTGGACATTGTCACAATAAAATTAAGTAATAACGCATATAGTAATAAAATTCTTTTAAGTAGAAGCTTTCAACCATTCTAAGATCTTGATCACCCGTGATTAACTGAATCAAAGGTCTGGTTGCCAGAACTACAATGAGAATTAGAGGTGCAAGAATTGTCGTAAGATTTTAGGAGAGAGATCCAAATGAATGGGATTTGGTAAGAGATATCTGAATTGCAGTTCTTGGTTAGCAAAATTTCAATACTTTGTTGAAAACATAGAGAGATTTTGTTTATAAAAGAGGCAAGTTTTTGTTTTGTTTCCAAAGAGGAATTGCAGAAGTGTCTTCAAGGATTAGTGCTGAAAATACTGTTTTTATAAGGCCATTTAACACATCATGTTTGTGTTCATGTACTCTTGTGTTGATGTTTCTGTATGTATTTCAAGTATATACTGAGAGTCCAAAAGAGGTTGGAATAGGAATGGTATACACTCCAAGGGTGGGACAGAATCTCTGTCTTTTAGCAGGCAGGATAATTAGGTCTGACAGTGAGAGTGTAGCCCATAGTTCTGAAAAGTTTACAAATCTTATAAGAAGAGGATCCATGGAAAGGCATAAAACCAATGAACAGGGATTTCTCTTTCAATATTGGTGTGAGAGCTGTCAGATTTTTCATATGGCAATCGTAGAGAATTTAATTTATTGTACAAGAGTTGCCCAAATGAAAGTGAAACTCTTGTAATAGCGTCATTGTATAATTACACAGAGCCATGCATTTGCACCGGTAGATGGTGTGTCATATCAGGAAGCACGCTGTTATCGGCAGCATGTGTCAGTGTGCTGTTTGCATATGCAGAGGCAAGTTGACTATGTAGGGTCGTGACATGGATTCATCCAAACAGGTCCAGTGGGTAGTTATGCAACAGAAGGTGTTAGTGGAGCTGAAATTTATCATTGTATGAAAGATGTGTATGGGAATGAGTGTCAATCACAGTGTACAGTGTTGTAGTGAATTTCATAAAGGACATGTGAGCATGGAGGACATGCCGAGACCTGGGCAAGCACATGTGGCCATTACTATGGATTCGATTGCTGCCATGGACAACCTTGTGAAGGAGAATCGCCAAATCTCCACCCGCAAGCTTGCGGCAACATCATCCATGAGTAAGGGAACTTTTAACACCATTCTCCATCACCGATTGGGATACAGCAAGGTTTGCACACAATGGGTCCCCAAACATTTTTAGGAGGAGAAGAAGACTCGGCCAATAGTAGGTACTTGCGTGGAGCATCTGCATCGTTACCATGCAGAGGGGGACAGTTTCTTTCTAAGATTGTGGCAGCAAGTGAAACTTGGTGCTACCACTTTGACCTGGCCACAAAACAGATGAGTATGGAATGGTTGCATCCCAACTCTCCACGCTCAGTCCTCCTTAAGAGCTGGAAAAGTGATGCTCACAGTTTTCTTCGATAAGAATGGCCCATTGCTGTTGGATTGGCTAGATGCAGACAGTACGATCAAGGGTGCTACCACTTTGACCTGGCCACAAAACAGATGAGTATGGAATGGTTGCATCCCAACTCTCCACGCTCAGTCCTCCTTAAGAGCTGGAAAAGTGATGCTCACAGTTTTCTTCGATAAGAATGGCCCATTGCTGTTGGATTGGCTAGATGCAGACAGTACGATCAAGGCAACAACATACTGCAATATGCTGTGCAACCTCAAAACAGCCATCAAGTGCAAGCGACACAATATGTTCTCAAATGGGGGTTTTCTGTTGCACAACAATGCATGCCCGCATCTTGCGACGGTGTACCAAGGTTTTCTGTGGAGGTTCCGCTGGGAGATCCTCGAACATCTCTGCTATAGCCCCGATCTATCACCCTGCGACTACCACATCTTCGGGCCACTGACAAAAGCTCTCAAGGGCCACCAGTTTGCTAACAATGCTGAGCTATCATTTACATTTCATAAAATTTACCCTACAATAAGGTCAACATATGAAAGTGCATATATACGTGGTGACTTATTGAAAGCTTTAACGGCGTATATCGTGCAATAACACTGTTACTCACGTGGATTCATGTCTGTGTTGATAATGACCAGCCGACTAAGTATCACATTATTTCATTATTTATTCCTGATATTCCAGTGTATAGTATCATTTATATCGATTCTATTTCTATATTATGAAAATGCTGACTAGGTTTGATTCAGAAAATGAATATTGTATTATAAGACATTTTAAAGTGTACATAGCCGCCCCAGTGGCACAGTGGTCTAAGCAATGGTCTCTGATCATTCGTCCGAAAGGGGTCTGGGTTCGAATTCCGGTGAGGCATGGATGTTGTGTTTGTCTTACGGTACTGACTCTCTCCCTTCCTTGGAACCAGTGACCCTAAATTAGGGACAGGTGACTGCTTATAGCCCACTGAGCTGCTCACGGTGGTCATTAAACCGCCAATCAAAAAAAAAAAAGTGTACATATTTCTTTTAGCCCTTTGAACTGTTCTAATGTTTGGAATCCGTTTTTTGTGAAATACTACTTGCATTGTGTCTACATCTCAACTTATTATTGGGAAGTGAAATTGTGAATGCAAACTATGGTTGAACTCAATTGATAATGAACAATTAATGACTATATATGCAGCGGTATTGAAGATGCATACATTAATATTATTAATAACATCTATGAAAATGCAAGTGCAAAGATTTGGCTGTTTGAAAATACAACACACATTAAAATTGGAAAGGGAGTGAGACAAGGTGACACCATATCTCCCAAGCTCTTTAATGTCACATTGGAAAATGTCTTTCAATCACTGAACTGGGAAAACAAAGGGATAAAGATTAATGGAGATTATCTAACCCACCTTCGTTTTGCTGATGACATAGCCATTTTTGCAACTACCCCATCAGAGTTGCAGGGTATGATCCAGGAACTTGATGACAAGAGTAAAGAAGTGGGATTAAAAATGAACTTTCAGAAGACAAAAGTTATGTACAATGCTTTTACAAGAAATAAAGATTTATCGATTGATGGAGAAAAGCTGGAGATAACATATGTGCGTTTATCTTGAACAGCAGATAGCAAGTGAGGGTCAAACTTGCCTGGAGAGCTTTTGGAAGAAACAGCACAATTTTCAAGAGCAATATGTCATTATGTCTTAAAAAAAAAATGTTTGATCAATGCATCCTTCCAGTGCTTACGTATGGAGCAGAGATGTGGACCTTAACTAAAAGAGACATACAAAGACTGCAGGCAACTCAAAGTAGCATGGAGAGCTGCATGCTTGGTGTAACCAGGAGAGATAAGAAGAGGAACCTGTGGATCCGAAAAATGACAAGAGTGGAAGACATCATGATCACAGTTAAATCCTTGAAATGGCAATGGGCTGGGCATACAGCCAGAAGGACAGACCATATATATATATATCCCTGAAATGGCAATGGGCTGGACATACTGCCAGAAGGACAGATCATCGATGGACAGCCGAAATTTTAGATTGGATTCCAAGGGACAGGAAAAGACCCAGAAGAAGACCACATGGGAGATGGGTGGATGAAATTCGAAAGTATGCAGGGGTGACATGGAGGAGACTGGCACAAGACAGACCGTTGTGGAGGAAACTTGGGGAGACCTTCGTCCAGCAGTGGATTGATAATGGTTGACAATGATGATGATGATGATGATGATATATATATATATATTTTAACCTATAAATTTGGGTGACCCTTATAGACAGTGAAAACTGATGGTTTCCAGGAATTTTCTTACTTGAGCAACATCTTATTTGAAGGGTGATTCGCTGTTGCAGGTAATTGTGTCACATTTAATATAAGTTTTTGAAGCAGCAAATTTTTGAATAGTGGGGCAGAAGGATGAAAATGGGATTATGTTTGTTATTGCAGTGGGTTTTTCTGCATCCTGTCTTGTCAAATGGACTTCCAGGAAGTGAATGCTTTGCTGTGACTTTTCATTAATGGTAAATTTTATTGACAGAAACTTCAATGAAATCTTTTCCATTAGGGATTCTAGCAAAATGGAAAGCTGTAGATTGTGTTTCATGGCATTGGCTTTCTCAATATGTTGCTTTTAGATATCTCAGATTTCAAAGGCAGTCATACAGCTCTTTTGTTAGAGGGCCAGAATGTAATTGGGTTTCTTTTAACAACTGTACTAACTGCATATGTGAATGAAAAGAGAAACTGAAGGAAAGACAGAGAGAGAGAGACACACATACACAATCTAAAGTGAACATTTTTCAGAATGTTCAATACTAGGTAGAAGTTTCTCAATGATCTCTTTAGTGGGGGTAATTGACATAGGATAACTAGAAGTGACATGTTTGTATTTTTCAACAATTTTCTTTTCTAGATGGTGGGTGGTAGGGGGAAGTGTATTCTATAAATGGTTGAAGAAGAAACCCATCTTTATTTAGTTTAATTTGGAAGAATAAACATGGTATTAAAAATATGCTAGTGGTGCAAAAACCTTAAAGCTTTTATAGTAGGCTTCTTGTTTAGTCTGTCAACTGTTGTTTTTAGTTTAGAGGTTGTATCAGATCTCAGAACTTTGTAATTCAAAGTGAAATTGAAGGTTTCTGCTTTTTCATTAAGAATAGTTTTGAGGATTATGACAGGGCAACCAGTTTTATCTGCTTTGCAAATTTCTAGATCTGGACACTCAATATATATTGGAAATATGTACCAAAACATCAACAAAAGACTACATGAACACAAAGAGGATGTGTCAAATGGTCTTCCAAAAACAGCATTATCAGTACTAGCCCTTGAAGACACTTCTGCAGTTCCCCTTTGGAAACAAAAAAACTTGCCTCTTTTACAAACAAAGCATCTCTATGTTTTCAAAAAAGTATTGAAATTTTGCTTACCAAGAACTTCAATTCAGATATCCCTCACCAAATCCCATTTATTTGGATCTCCCTACTAAAGTCTGGTAACATTTTCTGCACCTCCAATTCACATTGTAGTTCTGGTTACTATTTCTCTGATTTAGTTGATCAAGATCATAGAATAGTCAAAAGTTTCCACTTAAAAGCATTTTTATTACTATATGTAACTCTGTGTGTTCTCACTTAACTTTATTGTGGCTATTGTCGTATTGTTGCATAAGGCCTGCTATTCTAAACCGCGAATAGTGTCCCTAATTCTGTGTCATAGGTTGTATTAACAATGATCTCTATGAAGTTATGTGGTTGCATTCAAATATGTCAGTTGACCTAGAAAAACACAGCTTCTGATGATGTTACTCATTGAGAACATTTGCAGTTACATGCAATAGCATTAAGGTTATTATATATGCTATACACACTTTTCATCATGGTATAATGCAATAATCATGAAAACCTTAAGCATTACAAATTTGGAAGATGTGAATCCGTTTATTGGTGTAAATATGACATGGATATTAAGTCAGATACTATCCGAAAATTTTGTCATCCTGCAGCAGAAATTGAACCCGCTGCAGGACAATGAAATTTTCAAGTTTTTGGATATTATCTGACTTAACATCTATGTCATATTTACACCAATAAGCAAATTCATGTCTTCCAAATTTGTATTGTATAGTGGTGTAATCTTGTATTTCATTCATTGACCTTAAGCATTAGTTTATACACTGAAGAGCAATTGAATTAGAGATACCTGTCTGGTAACGTGCAGCACCACCTTTCGCCCTGATGATGGCGGTGATTTGTCTCGGCATGGACTCGACAACACACCGGAAGCGTTGGGAAGCCATACGGATCCATGACCCCTGAACAAGCTCCCACAGTTCACTAAGATTTGATGGAGGGGGATTAGAGCCTCGAACATCTCTCTCAATGGAATCCCAGATGTGCTCGATGGGATTGAGGTCAGGTGACCTAGCTGGCCAAGGAAGCGAGGTCACGTCGGTTAAGTTTTCATCCAACCATTCGGATACAATTCGTGAGCGATGGCACAGAGCATTGTCTTGTTGCAGGATGAGGTCCCCAGTGGGAAGTTGAAGACGTAGAAATGGGAGCAAATGGTCGTCCAGGATATCCCGGTAACATTGACCTGTGAGGGACGATGTCACACATACCAGGGGTCCCATTTCAGTCCATGTAAACAGTCCCCAGATGAGAATGCCACCCCTACCAGCTTGAAGAGTACCCTGCTGGCAAGAAGGATCCATTGCTTCATGTGGTTTGCGCCATACTCATATCCTTCCATCTGCATATACCAACTTGAATCTCGACTCATCAGTCTAGGCAACATTTTCCCACATGTCTAGGGTCCAGTGGCGATGTTCCCATTCCCATGCTAATCTTTGCACCCTGTGATGTACGGTCAGCAGCGGTACCCACGTGGGATGATAGCTTCTGTACCCCATAGCGAAGAGATGGTTCTGAATGGTGTGGCTGCTTACACGTTTTTGTGCACCAGCGTTAAATTGCCGAGTGATTTCTTGCACTGTGGCCCGTCTATCCGCTGTTACAATGCGAGCTAGCCGACGATGACCCTGCTCATCCACACGCTGTTGTCCACGGCAGTTGGTCCTTGCAGGGATGGTTTTACTGGATTTAATATACTCACGGTGCACCCGTAACACAGTGGCTTGTAAAAATCCCAGTGCCTGCATGACTTCCGAGATGGTGTGACCCATTCGTGGGGACCCGACAATTTGCCCACGTTCAAATGTGCTTAGATCCTTCATCTTACCCATACTGCGCCCAACTCTTACTGATTCCCGTCGCATCACTCTTTATATTGTCTGATTGCTGCATACGTCATGTCGTTTCCATTTACAGGGCCACCCACAGCACCACATTTGCATAATGCCAGCTGTCTCTAATTCAATTGCTCTTTAGTGTACCTCAAAGAAACACTTGTTTACTGCCATGTGATTATTGAGTTATGATTAGATGAAAATAATCAATCATCATGTCTGCCTGTCTTTTTCTTCCTTTAAAAATTACATAAAATCTGTTATACATTAATCCATCACCATCAGTAAATGTAGAGTATATGCCAGATGTTTAGCATAAATGTATGTGTAAGCTACACCAAACCATGATCATCTCACACCTGCATACCATGACAGTGTTCAAGCTGAAGTCATGCAAATGCTAATGGAGAATGAAAATTTAATGCTGGTTTTCTGCAAACTTTCTTTATATCACATGGTATCAGATGCTGGTAGTGAAAGTGTATAAGCTTGAACCAAATGATGAATAAAAGTTTCATATTTTCAACTAGCTTTTTGCTCTGCAAAAAGATAAAAGAGTGGATATACAGTTTGTTGATGCTGTTACAATATTTGTTGCACTTTATATAGAATATGGATTTTTTCATGAGAACTAAAGCTATTAGTTTTATAAAATTAACTTGGTATTGTCATTGTTGCTTCCGTTTTGTTATGCATACTTTGCACCCACATACCTGTTGTGCTTTAGTATAGTTATATTCTTCTTGTAGGATTGCAAATCTAAATGTGTATTAGAAGTTGTTATTGTGTATGATATAATTTGTTAAAGTAATGCATCATTGTTATAGATTCAGAAGACACTCCAGAATTTATTTCAGTGCTTGTGGCTATTGCATCACATGACCAATGCAATGACACAGATGATTACAATGGCACCTTGCTGCAGTCTCTGATATGTGTCAAGAATTCCCACCACAATTCTAGCCTTAGTGAGGTATGCATTTACATAATTCATGACTTTATACTGAAATTCACTATTCTACTTGTATCTGTAATTTCTGCTATTTTTTCACCTATAATCTTTTATTTTCATGCGTGTGCTAATATTTACTGTATTCACACAGTTTTTTTAAGTTCTTTCTTGCAAACTTTAAGTAGCGTTTTGATAAAATATTGCTTAATTAGCTGTTTGCACTGGTGATTGACATTCTTAACCTGACCTGAAGGTAAACCACTTTCATGGCCAGATTCATATAAGTTTCTCTCAAACTTTGGATGTTTATCGGCTACACAGTGATCCAATCAAAACAATATATCTCCTTCTTCAATTTACTTCCTTGTGTGGATTTATCTCAGAAGCAGATGTAGAGTGTGATAACTGATGGCTCACTTTCAGTTCTCACTCTCTATTGATGAGTCAGTTTCAGGTAATAAAGACCTGTACAAGTCTAATTTGCACTGTTTGAAAAGCATATAGTATTTGAAATCTGCAATAACTCATACTGGCAGTACAGGATGTCTGAATAATGACTGTGCACTGAATGTACAAATTGCAGTAATGTAATAATAAAGAAATTTTGTATAGAATTACAGTAGAAGTGACCCACCACGTGGAGGTGCTCTGTGTCTGGAAATCTTCATGTCTTCCGACCCAGAGGTGCTCGCAGCTGTCATGTTGAGCAAAGGTCATTCCCGAGTGCTTGGTCGATGGGGGCAGACTTGTCAATTGATCACTTGTCTCGGCACAAGGACAGTGGTGTTGACAGTTGAACAGAGAGTGTTTTTGGTGGAACATGTCTTTCACCATGACAACAAGTACACGGATGAAGTGCAAAAACAGTTCCCTAGGAAATTTCCTGATGCAGACATCCTCCCTCCACTGTAATGCGGTACATCAGCTCATAATGAAGTTTTGGGAAACTGGCAGTGTTCTGGATGCTCCCCGCCCTGGTAGGTCATCCACAGCAGATGAGACTGCAGAGCATATGCAGGACAGGATTCCGAGGAGTCTATGAGGTGGCTGTCACAACAAGCTAATGTGCCAAAGAGTGCCCATGATATTCTGTAAAGGAAGTTGCGTTTCCACCAGTACAAAGTGTCTGTCGTGCATCAGCTGAAACAGACATGAGTCCTGTGTTCAGTAATGCAGATGGTTCCAAGAGTTCCTGTCTGAAGAAGGTGAGGACATTCTGGATGTGACTTTCTTTACAGATGAGGCATGGTCCCACCTGTCCAGGTACATCAACAGCCAAAACACTTGTCTGTGTCGCATACATTTCAAGAGCTACAGGCTGCAATAGCAACCCACATCCAACAAATCACACCACATACCCTGAGAAAGGTCTTCATCAACATGCAGAAGCATGTGCAGACATGTCTGGATGTCGGTGGGGCCCATTCCCAACACTTCTTGTAGGAACCAGTTTGACAGGGTAAGTGTAACTTTCAGTGCACAGTTGTTTTTTGGGCACCCTGTATAAAAACAGCTTAGGTAGTTTTCAGACTAAAACGGACTATGGCAAATGCATCAACTGTAAGCAAAATGAAAAACGTTTTGATGTGTGCAAGATAAAAGTAAAATGCCTTATAATTTTTGGAGAAAAAAAATTAATTAAGCAGATTGCGATATGTAAAGCAATACTTACCTATTCAGAGCTCTGGTTTGGCCCCTATTTTGTAATATACCATTTTGTCACTAGATGGTGTGTAGACGGATATGTTAACTTTAAGTTCCTGTACTAGCTATGCGTAATCTATGCTACAGATCAAGTGTATTCTGCTCTCATTTGGTCATAAAATGCTTATATGGACTTCCATAAGGAATGAAACCTAATTGAGGTAAGCTCACTATTTTTTTTTCAAACAGAAGGGTGCATGTGCACTGTAGGAGCCAAACAGTACAACCACTTACCTAATATTGTGTAGGTCCTACATGAGCAGCCACCATTACAGCTATGCAGTGAAGCATAGACTACACAGGTGACAGGACCCTGAAAGGTGTCCACTAGAATACTATACCATATACGTATAAGTGCTGCCTATAGCTCATCCAGTGTCTGTGGTGAAAAGGACATAGGCAACCATGGGAGAACATGGAAGTCATCTGTGTGTTCCTGCATATAAAGGCTTTATGACATAATACTTCGTCCTGTTGGAACACCCCATTTCAGGCTGGAAATATTGTCAACATAAATGGATGAAATTGGTCTGCAATGATGGACATGTATGCTGATGCATTCAGAGGATTAAGAGTATCCCAAGAAAGCATTCACCAGAGCATTACACCCCTGCCACATGCTTGTACTTATGTATGGACTCACTTCATCTTGCAACATTTTCCCCATTCACCTTACCCACCACTGTCCATTTGGTTGATGCAGTAGAAAACATGATTCATCAGAGAACCAGTCCTAGGTGTATACTGGCTTTATGGCACAGTGCATTGTGCTGTTGTAACACCCCATTTCTGGCTCGAATAAATGGATGAACTTAGCCTGCAATGATAGGCAAGTA
The DNA here is from genome assembly GCA_039090855.1 of Macrothele yani. Taxonomy (NCBI): domain Eukaryota; kingdom Metazoa; phylum Arthropoda; class Arachnida; order Araneae; family Macrothelidae; genus Macrothele; species Macrothele yani. The sequence goes on from JAYWMT010000140.1 coordinate 44,521, forward strand.
TGCCATGATGTTCAGGGTGTCCTACAAAAACATTCCCAGAGCATTTCATCCCTGCCACCTGCTTATACCTGTGGGGTTACCACATCTTGTACCATGTTCTGTGCAGCTGTTCACCTCACCTGCTACCATCCATTAACTCAATGCATTAAGAAACATGATTCATCATAGAAGGCAACTTTATTCCACAGGGTGTCTGCTGATTTCCAATAGAACCAAATTCATGACTTTTCCATGGCATCTTCAGTTAAATTCATGACTTCTCAACAGCGCGTGGCACAATGACAACCATTCTAGACTCGTAATCTAGTACCCGCGGCTTGAGATCCCAGGTGAAATTAATTCCATGCGACAATATCAATAGTTTAGGTAAAACTGATGTGTCTATAATATCATTGCTGCTAAAATGGCTATATAGGTGTGTGTGTGTGTGGGGGGGGGGGGGGATGCTTTTTTATGAACCCCTACGTGAAAGCTGAATGTAATTCTTATGTCACTAAAATTGCTTAACATGAATAATGTAATTATGTATGACTTGCACTATGCCATTCACCAAATTCTATGTATTTGATGAAATAAAAACATTAAACTCTCCTCTAGGATGGGGTATGGCTATTTTCAGAAATATTTATCATTACATCTATTAATACACAAATTCTTTTAACATAGTAATGCTGAAAAAACTTACAAGTTTTTATTAAGGCAATATAAAAACTATCAATGTACAAAATTTATGGAGACTGAGATTTCACAGTGAAAGACTCAGTGTTTAAGTATCTTAGCTAAACTTGTTATCTCAGAATCTAGAACTTCAGCTTCTTCTTGTGCCTTTTCTATAAGCTTTCTTTTCATATCTTTGATTTCTTTGACTGCTCTCCTTTTACAATTGGCCACTTTATCTTTGTCAGATTTCTTCTTCTTTAAGGCTTCTACTCTTTTTGATGAAGCATTTTTGTCAGATAATATCATTGATTTTGTGATGTCCACATTCAGTTCTTTCTCGCTATTAGCTAAACCACCTAACGATTGTATTGCACTGTAAACACTTCTTTCTGCAACAACTGCATCTTCTTCTAAGTTTTCAATTAAAAGTTCTTTGTTAACAGAAAAACATCTTTCAACTGCAACACTACCATGAAACATGAAATAGCAGTTTCTGTAAGAACTTGATAAAGTCATGGTTCACACTTTGTAGTAAATTCATCAGGAAGTGATCAAGTTTGTCCTCCTTAGGATTGAACTGTTTCAGTTGTTTTTTAGAAGATTCACAAAATTGCAAATATTTCCTCTTCACAACATCAGCTTTTGATGAAGCCATATGTTTTTTTATATATATGTCATGGGGCATCAACTACATGCCAATTTATAAGAGTGCCAGTTCATGTTTTCTTCTAGGTGCCCAAACTTGTCTTCATTCAGGTGCTGATAAAAAAAAAAGAAAGAAAATCCCATTCATGACCATCCACTCAATTTCATTACTTCATGACCACCTGCTCAATTTCATTACTTTTCATTGACTTTCATGACCAGTAGACACCCTGTTCCATTGTCTACTCCTGATGTTCACGTGACACCACAGCTTTTCAGATTGTTTTCAATATTTGTCCATTCAATGTACAAACTCAGGTTTCTTGAAAACTCAAGTTGTTGTCCCTGATGATGTTCTTCAGCATAATTTCATGCAGTGCAGTGATCATTGCACTGAAGCTGTGAATGCACTCCTCTGTGATCCATGGTTGAAGACCATGGTCAGCTGTACCAAGGTAGTATGTCTATTATTCCAGGCAATATGGTCAAGCCACCTTTCCTCCTGAACATTATGGAGACATGGCCATCCGACACCCACCCACCAGTTATGCATTTTGCCTCTTCGCCGTTACGCACAAATGCAGAATGAAAACTGAACCAGCACAGAACAAATTAGTACCAGATAGTGAACTTAACAATAAAAAGATGCTTTCAAAGTGGGTCTTGGAAAAATTCCGTTCAAAGTTAAATGTTCAGAGGGTCATTCTGCAATGAATCACAGATGACTAATTATCTATTCATCGGTATGACACATTTGAGAAAGTTACAGCGGATGGGTATATCCACATATTGTTCTATATGCCCTCTCTGCTGTTTTGGATAATTCCTTTTGTACATATGAGGAGTTCACACATATGAGGTTACTCTGCACTGTGGTTAGCTGCATGGAATACTGTATGCTGCTACTAAAATCTTCAAAAAGGAAAATACTGAAGTATATAAAATTCTTTCTTTATTGCAACTTTTAGTAAATTCATGCGCATTTCTATTATTATGCCCTCAAAGCATGGATTTAGGTTCCTAGTATGACCATTCTGGGTGGGTAACCGCCCTTCCTGCCCCTCCTGGTTGCTACAGCCCTGTTGGGGAGTTTTAATAGCAACTGTTGGTGTTAACATGTGGTAAATCCAATGTTGCCAGATTTAAAAAATGGATTTCCTGATAATAAAAATTCAGTAAGGCGAGTCCATATTATGGGGAAGACAAATTTCTGTACTTTCACAATTTAAATTTCCTATAAATGAATAGAGAAACATGTTTTGCATTTTTCCAATCAGGAGCAGTAAAAATATCTCTCATACAAACTTTGAAGATGACAATCCGGTTTTTGGCGTAAATGTAATAAGGATGGTAAGTCAGATAATATCCGAAAACTTGAAAATTTTCATCTTCCTGGAGTGGGACTCGAACCTGCGTTTCCTAGATAGCACCCGGGTATGCTAACCACTACACCACCCAGAACGACCAAGTTTCAAGTTTCCGATCAATTTGAATATAACCATCACAGGATTCGCTAGTCGAAGCAACTGGCATTCATGTTTAGCGAATCTGGATGTTAAGAATCCTATCCCGTGATTGCCCGGAGAAGCAGATAAATCATGAAATAAATACGGGATTACGCCATAGATAGGCTACCTCTCTTAATCAGACATATGCTCTGCCAGATGATGATCGATACTACTGTAAGTATTCCTCTCTCGCCGACATAGTATTAAACACTTGCTGCAGTGTTGATTGAAATAGAATAAACACCAGGTAAGTCAAGGGATTTATTTGGATCTTTATCTTTTAAGAATAAAGTTAATAACTTTTAGAGGAGGAGCTCTGTAAAAATATGATTTGAAGATTGAGCAAAGCTTGTACAAAAAAGGAAAGATTAAAAGGAATGGAGACAGCAAATTGATGGGTAGGTGAAAGTTCTGGCAGTAAGCAAGTTATAATTTTTTTGTCTTGTGACTCAAATTTATTGATTAAATTGCAGAGCAAAGAGTGTGAGAAGTTATGTGATATTCAAATGTGTACATTATTATTGTCTCCTTGTAATGAAAGAGATAGTGAAAATAAGATTAGCTCCATGTGTGTGTTAAATTTGAAGGTTGAAAGTTTGTACAGTTAAACCTCCAAATTACAGTCACTGCTTGGAGCAGAAAAAAAGTAACCACTTCTGGATGGTGGCCATTGTTTGGAGGTTAGGCCTCAGTTAACATTACTAGTCCATTGTGTTTCTACAAAAGCAAAATAAGTGAATGAGGCTTATGCGCAAAAAAAAAAAAAAAAAAAAAAAGCAATTGCAGTGCTTTTGCCAAATGCTGAATATTGAATAAAACTTGGTATAATAATTAAATAAATAAACCATGGCATAAGAGAATTTTAGGAAAGTAGTTCCTGACCTGAACAGCCCTCAGAAATAGCAAGCTAGTAGATTAGAGTTAGCATATGCTATAAGAAAGAAAATATTAGACAGTGATGTGTAACTGCACAGTTAGCTGGCCATATGCTGGAAAAAAGTAATAGAACTTACATTGACCACACCAAGAGATACTGCTGCCAACAGGCAACCGGGAGGGGGGGTAGCCGGTCAGAGGAGGCAAGGGAGGATAGGCCTCCCCATTGATTCTCTCGGTGAAGTATTTGTATAAAGCAGAAGAATAAATTACAATTAAGCAGAAAAACAAAACTGTAGTGCTATAAAATACAGCATTATTCAGTTACATACAGCACCCATCCACACAAGCACTTTCTTGGACTTTCATAGCTAACTATACGATAAAGCTTCAGAGAGAGGCAGGTTTCTCCAGGGCTGCCGGCACTACCATAGTCACAGTGCAGGTGCCAATCAGTGCATGGCATCCAATGCAAGCTTACCGCTTCTATTAACAGATCACAGGAGGCACATGCAATTTTCTTTGTCCATATCTTATCTCTCTTGCCAAAGTGCCTAAAGGACTGTGTGCCAAAGTACGTAAGGGACTGCATAAAATTTTATGGAAAAAGTGTCCATTAAATCTTCTTCATGACTGACTGGGGTGTATGTTAACCACTGTTAAGTGGTTTCATTGTTCAGAGGTTATCATGAATGTTAATCTTGCCGCAGCTGTTCTGTACCAACCAAAACTTTTCATTTTTGGGGGTGAAGGCCCCCTCAAAGACTCCCTGACCAGAGAGGTATCCGTTAAGGGAGATTTCAGTGTATTTCGTAAAGGCATATTAATTGTAAGGTGTGATATTATGAGTGGTATTAGGTTTCTTTTAGTCGTAGGTGGATTCCCAGTAGGTTTTCCACTACTGTTGCCGATATCATACCTCACGATTCATATACCTTTGAGAAATACTGTAATTTTCGTCATATAATCCGCGGATTATCTACTAAAAAAATTTAAATATAGGTTCTGCAGATTATATGCCAATACAGATAATATGGCGATTTAAAAAAAATTATGGCCCTTTGATTTTAAAAAAATCCACAGGGTAATTGTGCAGGATAGGGAGTATAATTGGAAAAAAAAAACTCCCTCGAAAAAATTCTCCTTTTTTCTGAGTGTCAGAGTCTGTGGATTATACAAAGGAAAAAAATATGATGTGTGGATTATATGGGGATTTTTTTCTGAGTGTCACAGAGCTGGGAAAGGAGGGGGGGACGGTTGTAAGGAAAGATTTGGGAAGTTGTGGGAAGGGACAGTGGCAGTTATTTTGTATTGTTGAGAGGACAACTCTGACTGTTGTACCGTCTCAGTTTTTTGTCAACAAGCCAATGAAAACATATGCACAGTGCTTGCTGCATGAACCTATGCATTCCTCCTTTTGGATTTTGTGTGTGCTGTGCCTTGTGTTTAGTTCATCCTTTGCCGTTATGAACCAACATCTTTGCTTCTGATGTTTTCCTTCATTGCTCTTCATGATGTCTTTGAAAAGGAAATGTCTCAGTTACACTGCCAAATTTAAACTTAAAAGGGGAGGGGGTCACAGGTGAGGATATGATTGTGTCACTGCATGATAGTTTTTAGAAGGTCAGAAAATAGTCGAACAGTAACACGTGGAAACCACCATGCCGTCGTCTAAAACAAAAAATAAATCTGTCACTAAATTCCATGGGAAAATTCAGGGAAGTCTAGCCCTATTTTTTATTGGCCCATGTATAAATTGATCCCCCAACTCTGAAAGTGGAATTTCTTCCAAAAACTTGCAACTTATACAGTATGTGAGTACAATAAGTACATACGATATTTCTATGACTTGTTCTGTATCAGCGTTTTGCCATTGGCAAGGTGTAATGCAATACTCTGGAGCTGTATCGGCTTGATCTACGGATGCCACACCACTGAGCTTTATCTGTCTAGAGATAAAAATATAAAAAAGTGACCTTTAAAAATGAATTTCTTAATTTTATAAGATCATTTTTTCATTACTTCTTTGGACTCCTGGGTCATTATGTGACCAACTTTTCTGTCAGAATTCCACTTCCAGTTCAACATCTATGATGTTTAGATTATATGGTGATTTTTTTCTGAGTGTCACAGTCTGTGGATTACACAAAGGAAAAAAATATGTGAATTTCATGGTCAACAAATTATATGTTGGCGTAGATATGGTGAAAATTACTGTACAAATTTGCACACTTCAAATTTTACACACACAAAGATGTTGGTGCCGCCCCGGTGGCGCAGTGGTCTAAGCGATGGCCTCTGATCATTCCTCCGAAAGGGGTCTGGGTTCGAATCCCGGTGAGGCATGGATGTTGTGTTTGTCTTACGGCACTGGCTCTCTCCCTTCCCTGGAATCAGTGACCGTAAATTAGGGACGGGTGACTGCTTATAGCCCATTGAGTTGCTCACGGTGGTCGTTAAACCTCCAATCAAAAAAAAAAAAAAAAAGAGACATGTTGGTTTCTGACTAGTCATTCAAGCTGAGCCTGGGGTTAAGATGGATCCACATGAAATCAAAAAGTTACCTTTTCCCAATATATGGTGTCGAAATTCATGGCTGTTTGATGATGTCAGTGGACAACAAATTTCCTTTACTTTAGTGACAACTTCCCTCACAGATGGTGCTGATATTCACAGCTGTTTTGTGAAGTCAGTGGTCAGGCAAAGTCAGTGGTCAAGCTCTTTGTGTATGTGTCATAGCTAGTCTTGCGGCACTGGCTGTCTTCCTTTCCTGAAACAAGTATCCACAAATAACGAATAGTTGATTTCCTTTTAATAGTTGAACAAATTTCCTTTACTTCAGTGACAACTTCCCTCACAGATGGTGCTGATATTCACAGCTGTTTTGTGAAGTCAGTGGTCAGGTGAAGTAAGTGGTCAAGCTCTCTGTGTATGGTGTCATAGCTAGTCTTGCAGCACTGGCTGTCTCCTTTCCTGGAACAAGTATCCACAAATAACGAATAGTTGATTGCTATGTAGTCCTTGGAGTTGCTTGTGGTGGCTGTTAGACCACAAGAACAGTAGCAGCACTTTGTAACCACTCATTGATGCTTTCTTTAGCAATATTTTCAAAATCCTCTAAATCATTCATTAAATCCATTATCTCAGACATTTTGGTTGCTTCTTTTTTGTTAGAACCAAGGAAATATTTTTTTATTTAAAAGGAATTTTCTTCACGATTAAGCAAAGGTTATTGGTTTTACATTGGATCATGCCTGAAGCAACACACGATATGTAACATTTCTTAACATAACTATATTGTATTTTCCCCACAACCTACATTTATCTGTCACATATGCTTTGCAAGATGAAATTTTGGCAGGTATCACATCACATTTTGTGATGCAATAACATGGAGTCGCAATATGATTTGAGATTTTATGCAATATTTTTGAGAAATAAGTTTTTTTCCCCATATAATGAGCCTTTTAGGGCATACATTTGACTGCCAATTAAAACGAGTGCACATATTCTTGTAATCTTTCTTTCAGTTGTGTGATGACAGATTCCAAACAGGCATGAACAATGCCAGTGGTGCAATTTCTCAAAGTAAACCAACTGCATGAGTGCTGGACAGGGTCTATGAAATTTCTTTCTCATCCTTTTATGTTCTTGGCCTAAAAAAAACTACAGCTGAAGTAGAATGGCGACAAAGACTAGATTATCTTCTTTGAATTGCTTTAGAGAATTCAAAACTCAAGTACTTAACCCACAGTCAGCTTGTAATTTATTTTTAGGCAAGAACCAGAAGGATCATAATGTATGATCATATGGCAGCAAATGTTAATGTTAATCGGAGAGCAATTCTGAATTATGTCACCTTTTTCCAATATCCTCTGCCCAGGATTATTTTTCCTTTGTAAGTGCATGATTTCCATGCAATTTTTTAAAGTGCTTCTTTTGGAAGGGGACTTGGTGGTTAGAAATTAAGATGAAAAATATATTCAAGCCCTCATGGGGTAATAACATTGGTTTTAGTACTGTTATACACTATATATCATCATCATCATAATTGTCAACCATTATCAATCCACTGCTGGACGAAGGTCTGCCCAAGTTTCCTCCACAACGGTCTGTCTTGTGCCAGTCTCCTCCATGTCACCCCTGCATACTTTCGAATTTCATCCACCCATCTCCCATGTGGTCTTCTTCTGGGTCTTTTCCTGTCCCTTGGAATCCAATCTAAAATTTCGGCTGTCCATCGATGATCTGTCTTTCTGGCAGTATGTCCAGCCCATTGCCATTTCAGGGATTTAACTCTGATCATGATGTCTTCCACTCTTGTCATTTTTCGGATCCACGAGTTCCTCTTCTTATCTCTCCTGGTTACACCAAGTATGCACCTCTCCATGCTGCTTTGAGTTGTCTGCAGCCTTTGTATGTCTCTTTTAGTTAAGGTCCACGTCTCTACACCATACGTAAGCACTGGAAGGATGCACTGATCAAACACTTTTCTTTTAAGACATAATGGCATATTGCTCTTGAAAATTATGCTGTTTCTTCCAAAAGCTCTCCAGGCAAGTTTTGTACGCCGATTAATTTCTTCATCAATGTGACCCTCACTTGATATCTGCTGTCCAAGATAAACGTGCATGTCTGTATATTATATATATATATATCTATATATCATCATCATCATCATTGTCAACCATTATCAATCCACTGCTGGACGAAGGTCTCCCCAAGTTTCCTCCAACGGTCTGTCTTGTGCCAGTCTCTTCCATGTCACTCCCGCATACTTTCGAATTTCATCCACCCATCTTCCATGTGGTCTTCTTCTGGGCCTTTTCCTGTCCCTTGGAATCCAATCTAAAATTTCGGCTGTCCATCGATGGTCTGTTCTTCTGGCAGTATGTCCAGCCCATTGCCATTTCAGGGATTTAACTCTGATCATGATATCCTCCACTCTTGTCATTTTTCGGATCCACGTGTTCCTCTTCTTATCTCTCCTGGTTACACCAAGCATGCACCTCTCCATGCTTCTTTGAGTTGTCTGCAGCCTTTGTATGTCTCTTTTAGCTAAGGTCCACGTCTCTGCACCATACGTAAGCACTGGAAGGATGCATTGATCAAACACTTTTCTTTTAAGACATAATGGCATATTGCTCTTGAAAATTATGCTGTTTCTTCCAAAAACTCTCCAGGCAAGTTTTGTACGCCGATTAATTTCTTCACCAATGTGACCCTCACTGGATATCTGCTGTCCAAGATAAACGTACGTGTCTGTTATCTCCAGCTTTTCTCCATCAATCGATAAATCTTCATTTCTTGTAAAAGCATTGTACATCACTTTTGTCTTCTGAAAGTTCATTTTTAATCCCACTTCTTTACTCTTGTCAGCAAGTTCCTGGATCATACCTGTAGCTCTGATGGGGTAGTTGCAAAAATGACTATGTCATCAGCAAAACGAAGGTGGGTTAGATAATCTCCATTAATCTTTATCCCTTTGTTTTCCCAGTTCAGTGATTGAAAGACATTTTCCAATGTGGCATTAAAGAGCTTCGGAGATATGGTGTCACCTTGTCTCACTTCTTTTCCAATTTTTATGTGTGTTGTATTTTCAAACAGCCGAATCTTTGCACTTGCATTTTCATAGATGTTATTAATAATATTAATGTATGCATCTTCAATACCTCAGGATTTCAGAGCCATTGCAACTGCTGATGGTTTCACCGAATCAAAGGCTTTTTCATAATCGATAAAAGCCATGCACAATGGAAGTTCATATTCCCTCGCTCTTTCAATTAGTTCTCTCAGTACGTGGATATGATCTATTGTGCTGTAGCCACTCCTGAATCCAGCTTGTTCTCTTGGTTGAGCCATGTCCAGTGTCACCTTCAAGCGGTGTGAAAGAACTTTAGTGAAGATTTTATAAACCACTGATAGGAGGCTGATAGGTCTGTAGTTCCTGAGATCCTCAATGTCACCTTTTTTATGTAGCAAGATCATTGTAGCGTTGTTCCAATCCTCAGGAATTTTCCCTTCATTAAGGCATCGAGTGAAAATTTGGGCGAGTACTGTTTCGATTTCTCCACTTGCTTCTTGTATGATGTCTACAGTAATTCCATCTTCTCCTGGAGCTTTTCCTCGCTTCATGTTCTTGATTGCATGTGCAACTTCTGCTGGAAGGACTGGAAGAACTCTGGTACTGGTACCTTTCATGATGTCTGGAGTACATGTATCATCCCTTTCATATAATTTGGAGTAGAAATCTTTCACTCTTGTCAAAATTTTGCCTCTATTTCTTGTTACAGAACCATCTTCTTTTCTCAGTGCCATAATCTGTTTTTGCCCTTACTGAGATGTCCCTTTGCTATCTTTAGGCTTTGGTTGTTTTCAATTGCTTTCCTTACTAGTTCACAGTTGAATTTCCTTACGTCTTCAGTGATACTTTTTCGTACTGTCTTGCATAGCTCTATATGTATATGTAACCACGTTCAAAAAGTTCTGGAACTTTTATATTAAAAAAGAGTGAGTGCAGATAATACCTGTTTATGTGGTGTTTCCTTTGAAGTGGTTACCCTGTGCAACTATGCATTTTTGCCAGCGCTCTTACAAAGATTTAAATACATATTGCTAGCCTTATTTTGCCACATCCTCCAGTGTCTCTGTCGCAGCTCATTGCACTTCTTCAGAACTTGAGAAGCGTCACCCCTTAAGCAAATTCTTCATCCGGGGAAAAAGTCACGCAGGGAAAGATCAGGAAATAAGCTGGTTGTGGAAATGTGATGTTTGCACAGGTAATGGGACGCCAGGAGGGATCTGTGAGCCAGCGCATTATTGTAATGGAGTACCCACAAGTTTGTCTTCCAAAGATCGGGTCGCTTGTGTCTCACTGATTCATGAAGATGTTTCAGGACGTTGACGTACTCTTCTTTAGTGACTGTACGGCCATGTTGAAGGAATTCCTTGTGTATGACCCCCTTGCAATCGAAGAAAACTGTTAACAAGACAAGACCTTTCCTTTGGAGCGGTAAGCCTTGAACTTTTTGGTCATGGTGACGACAGTGATTTCCACACTTTTGACTCTTGGTTGGATTGGGGTCATACAGAAAGCACTAAGTCTCATCGCCAGTGATCAATCAATTCAAGAGATCGGGATCTGAATCCATTTCATAAATGTTATCCCCGCAAACTTGCATGCACTCATCCATTTTTTCTTGTGTCAGGTTTTTGGGAACAATTTGTTGGCACATGTGATGCATGCCCAGTTTCTCTTTTAAAATGGCATGGAAACTTCCAACTGAGATGCAAGCAACTTCTGCAATTGTTTTTCGATGGGTCATTTTTTCACAATTTCCTTGACAATGGCAATTTGTTCATCCATTGTAGATGTTGAAGGTCGTCCTGACCTCTCATCATCCTCGATACTCTGTCTCTGTCTCCCATTTTCGAATCATGCATACCACTCATAAACTCTAGTTCGGCTCATTGCACTCTCACCGTACGCTGACTTAATCATTTGAAAAGTCTCAGCAAAAGATTTTCTGAGCAGAACACAAAATTTTACCCTTAAATGCTGTTCAAAATTCAACATCGTTGTCCTCACGATGCAGAGCCTCGAATGCCTGTAATCATGAACTATGCACATACGCTGTACGTGTTGGATCCGGATCAAACCAGTTCTGGGTGGTCGGTCACATGATGCTCTTTGCTTGCTCAGTGGGGAATGACGTAATTCACTGACATTTGGCAAATATTAAAAAAAGTTCTGGAACTTTTTGAACGTAGTAGTAGTAGTGTGTGTGTGTGTGTGTGTGTGTGTGTGGTAAATCTGAAATTTCTTAAAATATTTACTACCCAAAATCAAGAAATTGCTATTTAAAAAAATTATTGCATAGCAGTTTGCTATACGAAAGTTTTGGAACAAATTTCCCCCTGGTGTGTAGCATCCAATGCACAAAGAGTTGGATCGAGGGATGCCAGGTGTCCAAGAAAAGGTGATCACTCTGAGAGGGCATATCAATTTTGTATTTATAGTTTGATTTTACCTATCAACTAAAGGAAAAGTCATGCACAGATAATCTACAGATGAGTTGACATAATAGCATAAGCACATTCTTTGTCAAATGACAACAATCTACATTTTTATTTACTGCATAGAGCATTACTATTTTTGAAATGCACTTAATGCTACATTTAATATAATACAGCCCTATAATCTCAATACATTATTTATATATTTGTTTAACTTGTGTACTTGTTTGTGTGTTCATCCTTCCTTATTATTCTTTCCTTAGCTTGATACTGGAGCACCTTTACTGTGTATGGGGCACAGCAATCACTGGGAATTGCATGGCATACGAACCATATCTGCTGACAGCCTTTCTGCTCAGAAGCCTGCCACCTATAGCAGCATTTATTCAGATAAGCAGTGGATTTTGGATACTTTAGAAAGTTTAGAAACTACTGAAGCAGACTTGTAAAGCCTTTTCTTACACTGTTTAGAAAAAGAATAATAATGCCACTTTTGCCGATGACCTAGATTTACATTTTGTGAGATGTGTATTATAAAGCTAATACCAACAAAAGGATTACGATAAACCAGTGATATTCAAAGTAGAACTGCAGCCAGTTTCACGCATTCCAAGAACTCTTACAAGCGAATGCACTTCTGACATTTATGTTAATCAGTTTTAGCTCTGGTAGCTCATGTAATACTTGAACTTCAATGAATTTTTGTTGATAGCATTTTCCTGCTTATGGTGCACTATTAATTATTGCCCAGAATTGACTCAACAACTCTAGATCTGATGTCTGAAAGAAGAAACGTTTGTGTGTTGTTTAGACATTCACAATGAATTATCACATATAAAACGTGACCATAAGGCCTTCCTTCAGCTGACGTCAGATTTCATCTTGTTAAAACAGAATGTGAATATTGATTCGTGTGTGGCATTTTGTGCATCTTTAATCCGTGATGTGTGTATGTGTGTGTGTGTTCAGTGCATCTTGGATTATGTGATCTAATAGATGCATCACCTGGTGACGCAGAAGTCAATAACATTTTAAAGGCCATGTTCTCTTCATCACTGTGATTTAGCTTGAACAGAGAGTCACTGCAACTTCGTGTATTTATATACTATCAATGGACTGCTTAGGAACTAAAAACTTTTTGTTATTATTATTATTATTATTAGTAGTAGTAGTAGTAGTGTGTTAATTGTCACTGAACAGTGATTTACTTCATCTTTTTATTCAAACTCCAAAAATAATCAGTTATGTTTTTTATTTTTTTCTCTTAACACTATGATGCATGCTTAGAAAATGCAGAGATGTAAGAAAATAGTTGCTTTGCAAAATTCCTGTAAATTATAATCAAATGCCAACTAGTTTTATTTAAATTTGAAGAGTAAAATAGCTTTGAACTTACATTTTACATGCAAAAATTAACCCCAGTTATTAAACCATTTGTGTCAGTGCCTTTTATTGCAACTTAGTGTGTCAAATGACCTTTGTTAATGTTCTTATTTCCTCATTCTTCAGTGAAGTGTCCATATGCCTACTGTACTGTCTATTCTATACTGTTGTTCTTTAAAGCAAGTGACCTTATATGTAAAAGAAGTCATATTGGTCATCATCACAAGTAAAAAAAACCCCAGCGTTTTTGTGCAATTTTTATGTATATATATCAGAATATAAATTTTGAATATGAGACATATATCAGCATTCTGATATTGATACATATATGTCATTTTAGGGTGAAATATTTCTATTTTTGATACATTTTTAAAACGAAAAAAACTGTTTTTAAATTGTTCTTTTATCTTGATGTTGCATGTTTGCATGATATACACCAAAACGTTTGAATTTCAATAATGGTATCACTCTATCATGTTGCTTTTCAAGGGGACTAAACTGTAGAAAATGTCATTTTAAAATGTACTTTTATATTAATTTGGGGGTGACGTAAATTTTTAGCAGGTTAACAAATCTAGTTAATTCATTCATTTTTAAAGTAATTATTGCCAAGGAATTCTGTAAGGAAGCAGTAAAAAGAATGAGGTTTTGCATGTGCATGATGTTTTGAAGTTACCTGACCTGCAAAAATTAATTAGTATACAAGATTGTTGCTTCACCGTGTTATTAATTTTTTTCAGGTATGTTTACATAACATTATATAATTATTGTAGAGAATAGGTTATTGTAGAGAATAGGTTATTGTAGAAATTAAATAAAGAAATGTAACTCACACATACTTGGAGTGTGAAGAAGTGAAATGTATGATGAGTGAAGGACTCCACTGTGATAGTAACCTTTTGAGTCCATCCAACATATGACCTCTTAGTAACTGGCTTAGCTCTACCTAGTATCACAGGTGCTTACCACAGGTTTAAAATTAATAGTAATAGACAAAAAAAATATTGTTTGTACATTGATTTATAAACTAATGTTATGTCTCTATATTCACATTGTGGATATTCAGTTGTTAAGTATTAAGAACTGAAGATGAACATAAAAGAGTTTTTGCTGATGATTTCAGTATTAGAATGTTGGAATTCTCAGAAAATGCCTTTTAATTTATCACACTGTATTTGTTTAACACTAATTGATTAATGTAACATATATGCACTAAAAATAAACTGCCAGTGAATCAGTTGTCATAAAGTAAAACACATAAACTGTTAATTTTTGTGCAACAGAAATATGCTGTGAATTAATATTTTCCATGTGTACTGTCCCTGCACTTCAACAAAATGTGTTGAAATGTTTTAAAATCTATTTTCAAAATTTCCTCAGAAATCTTGAACATATGTATGTACCCAGGTATGTGTGTCAAACTGAAGCAGGAATAAAACTTGAGTTTTCAGTCTGCTTGCCAATGCACCATCTAAAACAAGGCATTTTCAAGAGATGAAAGAATATTTCAAACAGGTTTTATCAGCCAGAATGTGTTGTTTTGCCTCAGTCGCAGATGATAACCATCGTAACTATCAGTGTGAGGCTTATGAAATCACCTGTTCTGATAGGTAATAAGCATTTTACAAATTAATTATGTTTAATTTTGTAGGTACTTGGTAATTTATAATAAAGGAGTACATTTGGCATAGCATCTCCACAGCTACCACTAATGGTTCTAGCATTTACTTTGGGGATGGGCTTAGCAGAGTAAAAGTTAACTACAAAAAAGTTATCCCATGACAAAATATGGTGAGCAAATAATACTTACATGCCTTCTTAGATTTATGAAATGAAATGTTTCCTTTTCCTGAAACACATGAAAAATTATCTTGTGGAATTAATTATAAGAAGGAAAATATTGACATTAAAGTGAAATGTTGCCAATTCTCAACTCCAAGGTTTTTGTGAATCACTTAAATCTATATATAAGAAAAAATTTTGTGAGGGATGTACAGACCCCATCAGAATTCCTTTCCTGGATCTGTCAGTGACAGCAACTCTAGTCCATGTGAAGGTGTTCAGAAAAATATTAGAAATCCATCATACATATAAGTGGGAAACAAATCTCCCTGAAGAAATATAGCATGCTTGAATGGAGATCAGGCAATGCAGGTTTGATTCCCATTCCAGAGCAATGTAATTTTCAAGTTTTCTGAAGGAGTTGCTACATGGAAATAATGAAAATACAGCACATTTGTACCAACAATTACCTTCGGAAATCCACACTGTCTGAAAATTGGAACTAAACTTGCAACTCTAGTTTTTTTTTGTTTTTTTTTTATGTGTGTGTGGACAAAACTTGAATGGAAATCTAGTTTAATTTCAGTTTTAGCAAGCAACCATCTTTCAAGTTTCTTGAAGTAATCTTGATATGTATTTGAGTTACTCTAGAATTGCTATATATATATATTACTTGAATAGTTGCCTTGTATGCGAGAAATGAAATAAATTTTATTTTCATTGTATTTCTCATAATAATAATAATAATAATAATAATAATAATAATAATAATCAACAAAAAACGGAAGAAGACGCAGTTGATAGATACAGTGGTCCCACTTACAGAAAACATCCAAAGAACATCATCTGCAAAAATCTTAAAGAATGAGAACCTTTTAATGGAAATCTAAAGGATCTGGAAACAAAGCATAACACAGATTATACCAGTTCATTTTGGTGAGATAAAATTTATTTCAAATTTTATTTTATTTTATTATTTTGCAGTGGTACAAAATAACTTTCTGAAAAATCTCGAGAAATTAGGATTGCCACACAGACTGCTTCACCCAGTCCAAAAAGCAGTAATTCTACAAACCTGTCATGTCACTAGGAAATTCCAGAATTTCCAGGCTTGATATGAATATTTCTACCTTTTGCTCAATGGCTATGGTTGAGAAAGTCAATTGCTTGGATTGAATTAATTATATGATTCTGGTTTTGTGCCTGAAGTAATAATAAAGTCAAGGATCCTCTTCCACCATAATTCTTATGAAGTCATGGTAGATCCTGGTGACCAACTATTGTAAAATTTAACTTTAGTTTTAGAGGATTACTAGAATAAAATTTTTTTTCTTGTAGTTGTCAAATTTTTAGTTGCACATCAACCCATTGTCAGGAATGACTGAAAGGAATAAGTATTGCCCCTTATGTGGTAATACCCTGCATTTCTGTTGTTCGCTCATTGTGGCTTCCCTGCTTTCAATTAGTGCACTTTCTTCCAACTTCTTTTTCACAAAGTGCTGTTTATTTATCTGTCACATTCGATTTCTATCACATTTACAGCACTTCACGGAAAGAAAGTTGGAAGGTGCACAGATTGAAAAAAGAGGAGCTACAATGAATGAACAAAAAGGCTGGATATTATTGCATGAGTGGCAACACTTACTCTCTTGAGTCAGTCTTGATGACAGGCTGGTGTGCAACCTGAAAATTTATGGTGAACATAATGTTTCATCCTAGTAATTCCTGTAAAACTAAGGTTGAATTTTACAAAAGTAAATGCAAATTTGAGTATGTACTTATGACATACCCATACCAAGAAAAAAGACTTTGCTCTTGCCAAGATATCATTTCCCTTCCTTGTTTCTTATCTTCTGGTATTGCCTATATTCATTTCAGATGACAAAAAGAATGTAATGTAATATTTTTCACTTTTCATTCTGTAATTGGACATGGTATTATTTGTACATAAAAGAAAGTAGAGAAAAGAAACAGTAATCTGCCTTATTGGTTTAAGATTGTGAACTGAGACTATCTAAGAAAAAGAAGTGTTTCAAAATATATAATACTGTGGATGGCTCTTAAATCCAAGGTTTAAAATGAAAGTATAAGGCAAAAACCAGGCAAATGCAAGATTTGTGTGCATATATCAATACTACAATTTCTCAGTTGTGTATTTTACTTAGTAATTTTATCATCATTTTGCTCATGTCAGATAGGGCAGAAGCAAGACATAATCAGCCATTTCAAAAATTAGAATCTGGATAAAATTTGATATGAAGTGATAAGGAGAAACATATCCAATGTAAATTGATAGTCTTCAATAAAAAAAAAACCTAGGTAATCTTCATATTGTTAATCATGTCCTTGGTTTGTATTGAATATTCTGTTCTCATTTTGAAGTAAATTGAATCCTTTTGTGCCAAACATGTGTAAAGTTCTTAGCTTCTTTCTTTGTCAATGAATCTTAAAAGGAACACAATTGTGTAATGTTTAGAACTTATCTTTAAAAATCACTTGCAGATATGCAGTCATGGAAAAACTACTTTTAAAAGTAGATTGCTGCAACTACATTCCATAAAAAAGTAGCTTGCTATAACTACTTTTTTATGAAAAGTATCAACTTTTGCTACTTTTCATCTATTTTTTTTGTTTAGATTTAAATGAAAAATGCAAATTTTGAGGAGGATCTTTATATCTACATTCTGGCATATGGTATTCAGAGTTAAAAGCAAAGATAAATTACACAGGTAATTTACCTCAGATCCAATCATCATATGTAACACACTCACCCTGGTGGCACAGTGGTCTAAGCGTTGGCTTCTGACTATTCATTCGAGATAAGTCCAGGTTCGAATACCCAGTGAGACGTGGATGTTGTTTGTGGTCATTACCCCTCCCCCCAAACAACCAACCAACCAAAAAAAAAAAAAAAATTTAAACTGCTAGTGTAATTGCCTCATACAAGTTAAGTCCATAATGTTGTTTTAGGGAGGGCACACTTGGACACCCTATTACAGCCATTTATGATTCATGAAGTCTGGAAATGTCACCTGATTTGAAGAATATCTTTTTAACCACTTTCGAAAACTAGCAGAATTTGTAGTGCAAACTTCAGCTACAAGATACTTTATTTTGTAGCATACCACTGCTACATTTTCTGTTTGTAGCAATGCTACATGCCACACTACTCTAAAAGCAGCATGTTACAGTAGCAGCATTACTTCCAATCACTGCATATATATTACTAGATGAAGAACTGCTCTCAAATCCAGTTTTCTCCATTTGCAGAATGTATGACAGGAATTTATGTTCATATTACTTGAAAGCTGCACTTTTTTAAGTCACTGTATTTTTGAAACCTACTGTCAGGTGTCTGTTTTCTGTAAATAGCAGCTGCTAAACAGTTTAGAAATTTCACATGTTGCATACATCAGTTGCAGAATTCATCATTTATTTTGACATCTTTTACAGAATGTTTTATGTCTCATTCTTTTTAACACACTTTAACTCACATTTGCACACATTTTTCTAAAGAAACAAGTCACAGAACTTTGTTTATAACTATCACTTTTGGCAGTACCAGAAACTGAGAAACTTCAGAAAATAAATTCATGTGGTGAAGAAATGCATTTTCATTAATGAAGGTGTTTTTTTTAACATAAGTATTGTGAAAAATCTAATTTATAACAAGGAACTGTAAATCAACTGTACTTAAAGTAGTAAAACTATACTAGTAATCTAAATTTATTGGCATAAAATAGAATTCAAAGTTTCCAAGCTTTTGCACATCAACCAGATGGCTCTTTCATTTCCTTGAAAGAGCCAAACTGCTGTCTATCTTTCAGTTTGCTGTCTACCTTCCTTGAAAAAGCCATCTGGTTGATGGCTCTTTTAAGGAATGTAGACATCTTTCAATTTCCTGTCTACTTTCCTTGAAAAAGCTATCTGGTTGATGTGTGAAAGCTTGGGAACTTTAAATTGTATTTTATGTCAATAAATTTGATTATTAGTATAGTTTTATTATTTTTAAAATGAAAAATCTGTTTTGTTTAATTTTCTAGTTATGTTTTATGAAACATTATGTGGTCCGGCTGTCATATATTTAAATGATCCTAAATCTGGTTCTGGAATAACTGTATTTAAGTGCCTGGTTTGCAAAGTTTTCTGCCACATCCGAAAATTTTTCAAGATGACCAAAGGATTTTAGTGGGTTCATTATGCAGCCATGTTTACACTCACTGTACAAACATAACCAATCCACGAATTCTGACTAGGAAAGAAATTAGGACAAACATTTTTTTTTTGAAGCCAGTTAGGGTTGTTTGTATTCATCAGTGATAATGGAATGATAAATGGGCTGTTGACTGTGGTAACCAAACCCTGTCCAGATGGAAACTTGTTTCTGATGTTCTGCATTGTACTGGATAGCATGGGCGCCGATGGGGGTGGGGGTCACAGGGGTCACTTGATCCCCTGTAGAATTATTTTCCCCTTCATTTCATTTTATTTTATTTATTACTTTTTCTTTACACTCACAGAACTGGACCACAAAGAAAGATAGAGTTTGGGGCATTTAATTTAATATCCCAATTTTATTAGAAATTTGGAATTGGAAAACAATAACGTGAAAAGCGGTAAACCAAGCAAACTGTAAGGTAGTACGCCCAAACAAGTTCCGCTCAGGGTGGTATGTGCTGAACTTAAAAGGCTTGGTGTGAGTGTGATGCTGCTCGACACTGTTCATTATTTTGAAAACAGTTACCAATGTACATGATAATACATGACTATTACTATCATACACTTTCTTCAAGAGCAGCATCAATTAATAATAATAATAATAATAGTAGTAATATTCTAGTGTAGTAAGTAAGAAGTAGCAACAGTAATAGTATTAATCTTCCATTTTCACAAATTACTGTTTTCTACATATTAGCCAAACCTTAATTAATTACACTTGACCCCCCTTGAAAAATTTCCTGCAGGTGCCCATGCTGGATGGTTATGCCAGTCTGCCTGCCTCTCAGCCCACACATTCATTCAACCTCTCACTCTAAACATTTCCTTTAACTGTTTGTGTGTTACTCTTTCTGCTCTTTTCCCATTGCTTTCCCACTCTGTAAACGTTTTATTACTGCAGTGTATGCACAACCATCCAGACATGCTACCATTGAAATCAAGACACCAAAACTCTGGTTATCAGGATTTATTCAGACTTTAAATTCTGTCAAACTCTACTTCATCACCATCTTCTTCTTCACCATGATTCTGTCAAACTCTATTTCTTCTTATGAGCATGCTACACTGTCACAACCAATCCCATTCTGTGTACTGCAGGCCAGCTGCATGGTTTTATCATCCTTGTATAGTGGGCTCTGGTTTAGCAGGGTAGCATTCATACCGTTTTCTAAAATATATGAAATTCTGAAATATATTACATGGAAGCATATTAGCAATATTATAAGCATTGTAGATCTCAGGCTGTCTCTGTGGTCCAAGTACTGGCTTAACTAAGGCTATTTGTCCAAGATAGATCTAGGTTTGAATACCAGTGAGGCATGGATGTTGTGTTTATCTTACGGCACTGGTTTTCTCCATTCCCTGGAATCAGTGTCCCTAAATTAGGGACAGGAAACTGCCTATAGCCTATCAAGTAGCTCACGTGAAGTGGTCGTTAAACCCTCGATCAGAAAAAAAAAAAAGGCACATCTCAAAATGCTCTATATTTTGGCTTTTGTTTTCAAGAAAACTGAAACTTCTTTGCCACCATTAATTATTTGAAATGTATCAGCAGTGTGATTTTTCAATGAAATGGGCCAAGTTTATTTCAGTTGGGAAATGCCCTGAAATAAACTTGGCCAATAAACTTGAAATAAACAAGTGCTATACTAAGTTACTCTAGAGATAATTGATTTTAGATTGTATTGAAGTCATGTAACTTCCAAAACTAATGCCTTGTAAACTCATTGTTAAAGTGACTCAGATTTAATTCTGAGATAAGCCTGATGGTGGAGAGAATATAGATCACATATTATAGTTTCATTAAATATCTACTTCTATAAAAGAACACTTGTGTACTTAATCTTATGAGGAAAAGGTCATGTTTAGTAGGCCATGCATAACACAAGGGCAGTTTAACCCATGGTTTGTTACATTAAATGTGAATTATATCAAAACAATTCCTGGGCAGACATGAACAGATAAACAATATTCCCACAGTATTTATATTTACAAAAAACCTGAGCAGTTTGATTTAAATGTATATATTTCGGTGGTTATATAACATGAAATAACTTTCAAGTATTGACAAATCTGCCATTCACATATTACATTAAATTCACATAAAAATGTATTAGATTTGACAGGTCGACTAAATTCTGAAATGGAATGTGAAAAACTAATCTGCCGTTTCAAAATGCAATCAAAAAGGATAGAGCCTTCATTATGTTTCAGACTTTCTTAAAATAATAGTTGTATATTCAGGTTGATAAATAATTTGTGATTTTTTTAACTGATGTGGTTCATTATTCTTTGCATTAAAAGAAATGCTATATTTTGTGGAGTGAAAATCTGAAACAATATTTCTCTCTCTCTTTTTTTAAATAGAAGCTAATTAAATTTTTCTTTTTAGAATTTTACAGTTACATGTAGCCATTTCTATAAAACCCATTGCTTTGTAAATTTCATTAATTCACATGTTAAGTTGCTAAATTTGTTTAACTCTTGGTGCATATGCAGTGAATAGTTATAAAATAATTATAGCTAAAAAAAGTTAGATCATAGTATGAAAATGATTTCGTCTACTCAAATTATGATATGTAACTCTTAATTAAAAATTATCAGTCTGTGTAAAAAAAAATTGGACTTTTCTTGCATATAATGGTATTTATGTGTTTGTGCCTGTTTCATCTGATTTTTTAGTGTCATAAATTTTATGTTTGAATTTCATGTTGTTCTAAGTACAGAACTTTTTGGCATTGGAACACTTTAGATATTAATCACATCACATTGTGGAGATACTGTGTAAAGACGTCTCTCATTCATTGTTTTCAATGAAGCAATTGCATTTTTAGTCATGAAAAATAGGTGATCCAAACTTCATTGTTTGGAAGAGCTGGTGCAGATTTTGAAATTACTGAAAGCATTTAGCAAATCGAGGTTAATTTTATGTTTCATTTAAGATTCATGTGCCATTGCTAGAATTTTAGTTAAGTCGTATATTTAATAAAATACTGCTGCTGTTGTTGTGAATGGGTATTGTTGAAAACATTTGCTGTAATTCAACTGAAGTCATTAAATTCTAATTTGTCGCCTAGTCAAATGAAGTGTGGTGCTTTTTCGTTGATTTATTGGATTGTTTGGGGAAGCTGCCATAAGTACTTACAAATTAAGTTTGTTAAACTTACTTTAAACAGTAACTCATGTTACAAGAAGGTTTTATATTTGAAACCTAACACAAACAAGTAATTTTTGCTTCAAGGTACAGTTTTGCCATGTCATTAATGTTTACAAGGTTGGCATGTCTTAAATAAAGTTTAAGAAACACTAGTCTAATTGAGGGGTTGTCTGCATTTGCTCCTTGCCAGTATAGACTGAGGCTTTCAGAAGTAGCTGCCTATTTCACTTGCATTATATCCAGTTAATACATTGAAACAATTCATTCCCTCTTTTGTAATATGCATTATGTCTTGGTGTTTAACTTTTTGGAGAGCATGTGCCTGAATTGTCAATAACCTAAAAATTCTCTCACATGTCCATGGTAATTTTGAGCAACAGATTATCAATTATTATTTATTCACTGTTTACTCACAGACAATAGAAGAAAAGTATAAGCACAGAAGCAAATAACAACCATTTACTTCTATTTTATTACCCAAATAGTGATGTGTATGCTGCTTCTATGAGAATTTCAAAATGTGTCATGACATCTCATGCTTTCATGACTGTCCCAGATGATGCCAAGCTGGAGTGAGTCTTCTGTAAACACTTTTCTCTGCACTCATTGACAATCATGAAAAGTGGCGGTAAAACAACAAGTAATCCTATCTTCTCATCCGAAGAGATAGGTGATTGGGCATGCTACTTTGGTCTTTGACCCTCCACTCTTCGCATGTTCACTAATGACTCTTCATGTTATGACCAGGGAGAATAATTTTGAACTCCTTCTTAGATGAACCCAGTGAACTGTCATCTTCTTTCTGTCTGGCTGGTATCCCTCTTTTGGGGTACTTCTCTCTGAAGACGCATTAAGCTGAAGCATCATTTCCCTCAGCCCTCACTAAAATTTTCTATTTAATCCCCAACATTCAAAACTTTAAAATATCCCTTAGTAACAGCTACTTTATTTGAAAGTAATGGTAATCCTTATGAATTTATTTATCGTATTTTTCATCTTTTAAGTTGAATGGGTTAAATTTCTCATTTTCCTTATCTTCTTCATAGATAAGTCAATTCTGAGTATAAGATGACTCAAGAACTGCAGTTAGTGTTTCAAAATACCGTTAACAATATTTTTAACATTTCACTAAATATTAAAAGAAGGAGAAAGTCCAGTAACTTTGGCATTTTTTGTTTTGGCAACAAGTTGAATTTTGCAAGTTTATTTTTTTCTTATGAACTGATGCTCCATATTTATTCCCTCCAAAATGTAAAGGTGAAAAGAAAAAAAAAACTCATGCAAATGTGCCAAATCATTCTGATGCTTGCAGCATGCGATGAGGTTTGCTGCTTTCTCACAAAGTCTAATTGAAATAAAAAAACAGAAGAGTTTTTGGTTTGATTGAGTTTTTGATCAAAAACCAAACGAGTTTTTGATTTCAGTTGGAAACATGAAATAAATTCATATAAGCGTGACAAATGGAAGCAATAGTTTATTTTAATTTAGTTGAAAGATTGACTGAGCAAAAAAAGGTTGTCTTTGCCAGGAGCTGGTAATTGCCGTTTTTAAAGTGCATGTGCAGCTGGCTGTCAACATAATTGTAACCAGCCAATCAACTGCAGGGCAGCAATGTGTTTTAACCATTCCAAGGTAAATGAGGTGTATCCATTGTAGCTCTAAGGACTTTGCAAAACCAGGGGTGAAGGGTGAATGCCACCCACAGGGTCTTGAAGAGATTGAGAAAGGAATGCTATAAACCTATGACAACTGCCACTCCAAATTGATCACAGCTATTTTAATGTTTATGTTGGACAGAAATATCCACCTCAGTAGCTTTTAAACAAGTTCTTAGGGAACAGAGTTTTACATTTCACATACTTTCAGAGTGGTTTCTTATGAATGTAACATTGGGGTTTGAGTCCTTGGATTATGCCTGAATTTAAGGCACAATGTTTATTTTTCTATTGAGAAATTTCAATAGATAAGTTGACGTGGAGTATAAATTGAAGCCCTGACTTCTGAAAAAAAGGCTCATCTTATACCCTGAAAAATAAGGTATTTATTATGGGTGTAGTTTAAAAAATAAAGGGACGGCACTGCATGCCTGCAAAATTCTTTTGCATGCCATAAGCTCACCACCTCTGCATGACACAGAGAGATAGCATCTGAAAGTTCTTCATTTCTTATCTCATTGCCATTTGCTGCTGATGTAAGTATTAATAAATACATATTTACCTTAGTTCCAACTTAGTTTCTGATCTCGTGGCATCCCAGCAATATGTAAAGAAAATTCTTATGATGTCAATGAAACAAAAAATACTTTACTAAGGTATCGTGATTTCTGAATTTTATTCACTTTTATCAGGTTTCCAAATATCACAGCAATGTCAAGAGTTCATAGAAATCAATCAGTTTTGATTATATGATAGTGAAAATAAGTGTAGGCACTGGAGAGAGAAAGAGAGAGAGAAAAGTTACACATCATTGCTTTTCCACATAATTTGTTATTTACCTATGCTCAATATAGGTATTATTCAGGTACTGAATCAAAAGTACTTCTGAGAAATATAAATACTGTAAAAATCAACCAACTATTGGTTGATTGATTTTCTGTATTTATATCAACCTTATACCGTGTAAATAAAGTGTATAGAGATATTGCAATGCAACAATATAGTGCACTTAATATGTATTAAACTTCTGAGAACATTTTAAATTACAAAAGGCTTTCAAGAAGTGTCAGTACCATATTTAAAATAAATTTGCATTACTCACGTTAAAAAAAAAAAAACTAGACAACACGTGCAAACCATCTTACTAAAGTGAAATGCATGCACAAGGGCTAAAAATTCATCCAGTTTAAGTAAATGGATGCAGTTGTCCTTTGTCTGAGCAAAGATCCAGAGGTACACAATCTCAAGGACTACTTATCCCCACAGAAGTGTAACATAAATCATTACATAAATGTACTCTGTATTTTACCAACAGTTATGTAAGCTCTAACAATCCATAATGAATACAAAAACCACAGAAATAAAGGAATACCATGTATGAAAATATTTGCAAATTCAACTTCTACAGTTTATGTTACTTGTTAAATAAAATAATAAGCAGAAGATTACAAGAATTCTCAGATGTCATCTTGTTGCAATTCAGAAAAATGTCATATTATGTACAGAAAGAGAGAGTGTAAGGGAAGAAACTGTTCCTTAATTAAAAAAAAAAAATGCTCTGCATAAGGAAATAAGGTGTATTCAAAGCATAAGAGATTTTAAATACAGGTAGAATAAAAATGATGCTGAAACTGGGTAACAGCTTTGATTCCTGAAAGGTGAAGTTGCTATGTTAGAACAGTTGCATCTCTGATGCAATTTTTTTTGGGGGGAAATGGCAGGCTTAGAACACAATACTAGCTTAAAATGATGTGTAATAAATTGTTTTTCACATTCATACTGAGGCTGATTTTGTTAGATGGTGCTAATTTTATATGCAAAAAAATATACCTTGCTGATATTCAATGTATAAAAAATAAATTGCAACAGTTGTGTATATTCGTCAATAGTTATTTTCATACAATTTTCTGAACTCAAAGCATGCTGTACGCCAATAAGGTTCAACAGGTTTCAGGCAATTACACTGTTGCTTCTCTTTCCAATACCAGTATTCCTAGTGGCAAATTATAAAGATGAGCAGAGCCAAAGTATTTAGTGTTTCCGAAAAGGGTATCTGTGTGATTAGTTACTGCATACGACACTAACTGGAAGTGCTGGCAAGTTTGCTGAAAAGAAAGAGTAACAAACCTAGTTGCATACCAGTTTATTATCAAAGAGGGTTTACATAACTGTTAGTGGACAAAATCCACAGGTGCTGTCATTACACGATGTTAAAAAATCAACTTGGTATGCTTATTCACCATGAAGAGCTTTAATATATAAAAAAACTATATGCACTTAAAAACATATCACGAGATCTTTCGAGATGGCAACCATCCCATCATCAGGTAAAATACACTAAAATCAGATGCATGAAGAACAGAGCACTATATACAGTACGAGTGACTGAACATAAATACAATGTTCGGTGCCGGTCCTTGTCCACCTCTCTATCACAACTCTATCTCTCAGCTAGTGGTTTCCCCACTTCCATGTGGGGTGACACCTGAACATTTGGAAACCCGAAAACAAAGCAAGCTACACTTTTTGCCAAGAGCCTATTCATCTATACATTTGGCGATGCATGCTGTAATGATGAGCTACCCTGTGTCATTCCACAGCCATGGAACATGGAAGCCACTGGTTCATGGTGTCAGGCCTACAGACCCGCTGCTGACAACATTATACCCCCCCCACCCCCGGTTAGTATACTATCCAACTTTCTCTTGTGATTTCTGCCCCATCATCTCAGTATACACTGTAACAACTTTTCACATCATACACTTGTCAAAAAAAATAGTTGCACCCAGAAAGAAGCAACAGACAGGACAGGAATGAAACTTGGTGGGTAGGTTTGACATCATGAGACGTGCAAATGATTCAAGTATCATGCTCAGCCGCGCATGTGACTCAAGCAAGGAGGGCTCCTTGCGCTGTCCGACATGCTCTGAGCATTCTGACTCATGCTGTTGTGTTGGCTGCACCGTTTGCAAGTGAAGTATACCTTGGAGAAAAGTTCGGAAGCAATTCGAGTAGTTGGGGGAGTTTGAGAGGGGCCGCATTATCGGGCTGCCGTAATGTGTGCCATACCGGTTGTGCGGATATCACCATAGCGCACTGTTGGCAGCAGTGGATAGAACAAGGTACGCAGCAACGACAGGAAGGGTCTGGGCTACCCAGGACGCAGTGGCGGATTTCCAATGAGGCACGGTAGGCACGTGCCTATGGTATGGGCGCAGCTCCTTGAGGGGCGCAAAATGTTCTGTGAGGGTGTAAAATTGTGGTGGGACTGGGAACAATGCTAAGCAGAGATCATGTTCAGACAAAGCAGGGTTCCCTAAAATTTATTTTTGGGGTGTGTGTGTGTGTGTGTGTGTGTGTGTGTATCAGACAACAACACGACCAGCGCCTTTGGGGCACCACCGCACCACAACCTCCTGTTTGGGAAGGGGGAGGAAGTTTTCTTTGTCTGAATGAGTCCCAGCTCACATTCTTAGAGGGAACTACTGCTGCAACGTAGGAGGCAGCAGTAGTTCCGTCCAAGAATGTGAGCTGTGACTCAGATATGGCCGGAAATGATTCATCCTGATTATTCTGACCGAAACCCGAACAGGTTGAGGAGAAAAAGGAAAGCGACGTATTCGGGGGAGGGACACTGGGCACGCAGCGTCTGTCCTGGCTCCTTCCTCCCCTGATGGTGACCCCGACGTAACAAACAACGAATAAAGAGAAAAAAAGAAAGCAAAGGAATGGGACAAGACATAATTCATTCCAAGGGAGTCCCATGGGAGGGTCATGGGTGTGACCGTGTGAGACCCGTTTACCATACCCAAACATACCATATGTGGTGGAAGACAAACGTTTTTAAATTGCTTTCATCTGAATGGCTGAGCGTGCGTGCATGGTGTACATGCCCTGCGTGTACCCCCAAACAGATAAAAATGCGCTTCACAAAGACAAAGCTCAAGGAACTGGAATTCGCCAGAGGCTCAGAGCTTTAAGTGCATCAAAGTGTGTCATACTCGTTATTAACCCAGCGTTTGCGGCAGTTTCTGCGGTGAGTTGTACTTTTAGATTTTTACTAGGAAGTTTGAATAAGCTTGTTTTAGTGTGTGTGGGATGCTGTGCTGAAATCTCTGTGAGTGATGAGTGAAAAAAAGAAAAACTCAGTGGGGCTCAGAATCGGAAAATCACGACTGCAAAAAAAAAAAAAAAAAAAAAAGGAAAGAGAAACTAAGCTGCTGAAAAGCGTACTTCTTCAAGAACACCTTAAAGAAACTCGGGCTTAGCTTTGGGATACGCTCACCAAGATCGATGTCACGCCACCTGCTATCATCCAGGAACACCCATACCTCACTGACTGATGCGGGAATGTATTTCATACCATTGGAATACCCGGATGGTACCACCAAACATTACATCAGAATGACAAAACGCTCTTTCGCTCTTCGACTAGTCGAACACAAGCGGAACGTCCCGCACAGAAAAATGACAACCGCACTATCCAGGGAAGTGGTTACCCATTCCACCATCCCGAAGTGGAACCAGATCAAGCGAGTGGCTCCTTATACTACCGCCAGGAGCACTGACCTCATGGAAGCCATCGAGATATTGACTTACCCTGTGGTCTGCAATGATGACGTGTCACTTGAGCTTCCCCAAATATAGCGCACATTTCTTCGCGCTTAGCACGTTTCTGTGGACATCTCTCGTTGTCGCACGCACGCGACGCAACATAGCCTGTTCTCATATTCTGTGCATGTTTGGCTTTTTAAATTTTTTCTATTGTTTAGTTCTCGTGTCTTGCCTATAAACGCATAAGTTTGAAGAAGGCACCCGTTGGTGTTGAAAACTTACGCTTTAATAATCATATTTTTACGTTAATAAATGGATATTTTTATTCCTTTTCTCAATAAAAAATATATTTCCTTGCGGTGTTTCTTTACAAATCACCAATTTCTAATAGTGCAATATTATAGTTACATGCATGTAGATATTTCTGTTGATTGTTGATTCAGATATTGAAACATAACTGAACTTTTTTACGTAAAAATTTAAAAATTGATCATTCTGATAAAAATTTGAGGACCTTCATTTCATGAAAAAGAAGGGACATTTTTAAAACTATGAACTTTTATGAACCAAGCTGAAAAATGGGGACTATTTAGGAATAGGTGCCTGTTGGGAGCACGAAACTGTTACGTACGCAGAATTTAATTTCGAGGAGGGTCCAAGCTCTACTGGGGTAAGCACAAAAACAAGTGAATATATGAATATATATGTTTGACCATGAAGTCGAACATTTAGGAGAGGGGAGGGTGTTCTAGACCACCTGGAGCTGGACCCCCCCCCTTATGAGTACGACTCTGACGGTCCCAATATCAGAACGAGAACGGGTGTACGAGTGATGAGTTCCTCCGCAGGGGGCGCTTGGAAAATTTGTGTCTATGGGTGCCAAATCTGTAAGTCCGCCACTGCCCAGACGAACAACAGAGAGAGAGGACCGACATGCGCGGAGCGACCCAACAACCACGATTACGGATATTCAGCAAAGTCCATTACGACGACTGCCCTTAACACCATTGCATCGTCGCCAAAGACTGCAATGGTGTCATGCCAGACTGTCATGGAGCCTCTCAGAATGGCAGCGGGTTATCTTCCGTGACCAGTCCCGCTATTGTCTTGTAGGAGACGACCAACGTATCCGTGTATGGGGGCACCATGTTCAGCGCCAAGATGAACGGTCTTTTGTCGAGCGTCACACGTCCAAAAGGCATGGTGTGGGGTGCAATTGCCTACGATGCCAGATCACCTTTAGTGTTCATTACAGGCACTTTGAAAGCCCAACGTTACGTTAATGAGGTCCTGCAACCAGTGGCCCTACCTTTTCTGAACGCTAACTCCGGTGCGATTTTCCAACAGGACAACGCTTGTCCGCATGCTGCTGCTGTCTCGAGAGCTTGCCTTCAAGGCACTGACAATCTGCCATGGCCAGCCACATCGCCAGACCTATCGCCGATTGAAAATGCGTGCAATGCTATTGGACTCGCTATCCACACTCCACCCCTACCGCACAAGCTGCAGGAACTGCGTCAGAAGATTCAAGCTGCATGGGATGGCTTATCGAAGAACACCATTATTAGGAACATGTACAAATCCATGCCAAGACGTGTGGCATGCTGTGTGAGCAACCATGGCGGCCGACGCCATACTGAGAGACACTATTTGTTGGCATGTAGCTCAATAAATATTGCCCATATCAGTCTCAATGTTTAATCATTTGTTCCAAGTCACGTTCACCTTCCTCCCGAATATCGTTGCAATCTGGCACGTCCTTCTGGGTGCAACTATTTTGTTGACGATGAGTGTAGATTACCATCTGACTGTAGAGACACTATGTTCTTCGTGCATCCGATTTTGGTTTATTTTACCTGATGATAGGACAGCTGCCATCTCGAAAGATCTCGTGATTTTTTTTTAAGTGTATATAGTTTTTCAATGTATTAAAGCTTTTACATGGTGAATAAACCTACTACGTTAATTTTTTGACATCGTGCACTGATAGCCTCGTTACCCGTGGATTTTATATGGTGCACGACATTTGAACTTAGTATAATAGTTAGTGGACAAACTCTGCAACACAGAGAAAAATTGCGAAAACCATAAAGTTCAGAATTCCACAATATTGTCTGAGACAATATTTGTGCACAGGCACAGAGTATGGCTGTGCATAGCTGTTGTGCCATAGCACAAAATGATGGAATGCTAATTGCAACCAACTATAGGAGCAGTATATTGGCTGAGAGGTCAGAGACACTAGTTTCTTGCTATGTAGAGCATTCAATGAGTTCTAAGCGCAACATACAAGAACATTTTTTTTTCAAAACAGCAAGCATCAAACAGAAGTCATCGCTCTTCCACGTTTATAAGTGAGTCACGGAAATATTATCACCGGCCGCCACCGGGAATCGAACCCAGGTCTTCCAGTTATGCGCCGGACGTGCTACCACTGCACCACAATGGCCTCAAATTCTCCAGACTCACATACGACTAACTGCCAAACCACTTGGCAGGTTGTTTCTTGGAGTCCCGCACAATGTTGGCGATTCACCAAAGACCGAAAGCAGCAACTGAACAAATAACTAGGAGGCGAATGAATGATTAATACGCCGCCACGGTGGCGCAGTGGTCTAAGCGATGGCTTCTGATCATTCGTCCGTAAGGGGTTCTGGTTCGAATCCCATGAGGCATGGATGTTGTGTTTGCCTTACGGCACTGGCTCTCTCCCTTCCCTGGAACCAGCGACCCTAAATTAGGGACGGGCGGCTGCTTATAGCCCATTGAGTTGCTCACGGTGGTCGTTAAACCTCCAATAAAAAAAAATAAAATTAGTACACACAATTGACGTGGACTAGGAACATCAAACAGAAGTCATCGCTGTTTGATGTTCCTAGTCCACGTCAATTGTGTGTATTAACAGCATCTATATTTCCCACATAGTCTCCCCTGACTTGGATACACTTCTTGTACTGATCGTAGAACTGGCTAATCCCCCACAGCGAAAAACGTTTTGTCTTTTTCTCCTTAGACAAACACTTCGTTGCCTTCTTCAGTTCAGAATCATTCGCAAAACACTTACCCTGCTGATCTTTTTTTAGATTTTTGAAGAGGAAGAAGTCACTATGATGAGGTCAGGTGAGTATGGTGGGTGATGAAGAAATTGGAAGCCACATTCTGTTACAACTTGCATGGAAACATTGTTGGTATGGAATGGAGCATTGTCCTTGAGAAGCAGAACACCCCGTCGCAATTCTCCTCACCTTTTACTCTTGATGGCTTCATATAATTGTTACAATAGCGCGGCATAATAGGCAGCATTCATTCTTCTTCTATGTAGGGACGTCGCCAAGGGGGTGCGAGCCCACCCTGAAATTTTTCTTGCCCGCCCTGTTCCAAACGTGCCATTTTTCAGTATTTATTTAAAATGTAATCTGCGTTTTGTCAAGTCTAAGGTTTTATTTAATGCAGCCCTGCGTATTTCCCCCTAAGAAGTGAGTTGTTTCCTTCTCCGTAGAAAGAATCGAAATATCATCCGCAGGGCCATGAAAATTCATTTGTTCTCCATTCTTCTAAATCCTTCATTTAAGCCTTTTTTTTTCATGTTAGTATGGCCAGGGGAGAATGAGGAGAGTGGGCAGGAATTCACTCAGGGAGATCATTACTACTTGCTGTGCTGTTTGTTTTAGTTACTAAGTATGGGATTCCAACACGAAAAGGGGAGTCTAAAGCTACAGTAGCGCTCTTAAAATCCCCGGGACAGTGAAAGTGCAGAAAGTGACTGAAGACTGCTTTGTAGGAGTGCAAGGCAAAGTCGCTGGCTGGAAGCAAGGAAGTTAAGGAGGAGGGGATATATTGTGTCTGCGTGCCACGACGTTAAAATTTGATTTAAATAAATAAAAACGACATTTTCTTTAAAATAAATTGTTCAAGTACAGTACTATTTCCGTAAGCAAAAATAAAAAATTTTGAAAAGCAGTTTAAAACCATGCATTCAGAGCAAGCAAAAAGTTGAAGGCGACATTTTACCAACACTTCTATCTTACACGTCAGTGGCTTAACTAGTCAGATTTATGTATGTCTGTGTATTCAGGTGGAAGGGGTAAAGATTGCCGGAATTCCTTTATAGCAGGTATTGAAAAGCATTAAAGCCGCCCCGATGGCGAAGTGGTCTAAGAGCTGGTTTATGACCATTAGTCCGAGAAGAGTCCGGGTTCTAACCACGGTGAGGAATGGATGTTGTGTTTGTCTCACGGCACGGCTCTTTCTCTTCCCTGGAACCAGTCACCTTAAATTAGGGACATGCAACTGATTATAGCCTATTGAGTTGCACACGGTGATCGTTAAACATTCAATAATAAAAAAAAAAAACCATTGAAAATTCGTTCTTTTAGGGTTTCGTAATAAAATGTTGCTATCAAGCTTGCCCCACCAAAATTAATGCTCGCCCACCCGTCGCCCATCCTGATTTTGAAGTCTAGCTACGTTCCTGCTTCTATGAGTCAAGTAATTAATAGCAGCTCTTTTGAGTCACAAAAAAAAAAAAAAAAATAATGTATCCATGATCTTCCCTGCAGATGGTTGAGTTTTGAACTTTTTTTGGTGGTAGTGATCCATGATGCTTCCACTTCATGCTTTCTTGTTTAGTATCAGAGTTCCAATGGTGAAGCCACATCTCATTACCAGCCACAATGCAGGAATAGAAGTCATCTGGATCGTGGTAATGCAGTCAAGTTGAACTCAACTTGCTTCAACACAATCATTCTTCATTTCAGGTGAACCCATCTGGCACGGACCTTTGACATCCCTTTCCTCTCATGCAAAATGATCCAAACACTGCCGATGCTTAACTTCAGTTCCTCAGAAATCTGTGTGATATGGATTTGCCGATTCTTCATTTCAGGTGACAACATTTGAGGAAACCATCTGGCACGGACCTTTGACATCCCTTTCCTCTCATGCAAAATGATCCAAACACTGCCGATACTTAAATTCAGTTCCTCAGAAATCTGTGTGACATAGATTTGCCGATTCTTCTTCTTAGGTGTCAACACTTGAGGAACCCATGACATCCCTTTCCTCTCATGCAAAATGATCCAAACACTGCCGGTAATCAGTTCCTCAGAAATCTGTGTGACATGTATTTGCCGATTTGACATCACCAGGTCCTCCACTTTCTGGCATATTTTTCATTTGTGGTCACCTCCACTGATCGTCCCTCGGGAGAGTCATCTTCCAACGAGTCTCTTCCCCATTCAAAGAGAGCAGCGCCCATCTTTTGATGTGGCTTATGAAGGTGCACCATCGACGTACACACAGACCATCTGTTCATGAATATTGCGTGGCGTTTCACCTTCATGAAAAATTGAATCACCATTCGATTTCGCAATTTCATCTGTCGTTCATCCATTGTCACCTTATTGACCTCAATGAACTGTGGCGCCGTATCAAATGCTGACACAACGGCGTGGCGTGACTGTTATACAACTGAAGGATGATACAATACTTGCACCAGCCACTACTTTCAAGGTCAGACTTAGAATTTAATGACCCCCCTCTTGTAGCTGGCTAGTCATTCCAGTTTAGCATAGGTCTGTCCTATGCCACTGCACTGGTTCTTTCCTTTTCGTAGATGCAGTGCTCCCAGTGTACGGACAAGTGAATGCTTATAGTTGCCCAGGGTGGTTAAATCCTGAAACGAACAAGCAAAACATAACACTATGTGATAAGCAACAAGTGGGAAAATGTGGACATACTGACGACTACCTGGATAAGTGCAATATATTCGGTCAGTAGATTGTTCACTAATGAACCAAACAGGCCATTTTTCATAAGTCGTACATTGAATGTGCTGAAGGTTTTCCCAAAGATTTCATACCCATTGTTGGGTGCAATTACACTGCCGTGCAAAACTTAAGGACCGTTCGGTTTTTTCGCCGTAGCTTCGCAATGAAGCAGCCTGGATAGATGAATGTCACATCACAGAGACCTCAGTATGTACCAAACGGGAGAATAAACAAACACATGTGCAAAAATGAATACAAAAGTGTACACTGGGACTTCACTAAGAAATGACCGTTTACTAAAAATGACCGTACAGAGCCATCGTTTCCACAGATGGATTTCAGGAAAGATGTGGCCGTCAGTAAGGAATATGATGTCCCCTAACAGCAGTGGCTGCGTTGCAGCGTCTGGCCGTACTTAACACGAGGCTGTCGATGAGTTCTTCGTGCAACTTTGGCCATTCCTCTCGTAGTGCATGTTTCAACTGATGGACATTTTCCAGCGGATGTGGGCGTGCCGCAAGACACCTCCCCAGAGCGTCCCCCATATGCTCTACGGGATTTAGATCCAGGGAGTACGCAGGCCAGTCCATACGAGTGATATCCTCACTTTCCAAAAGCTCATCGACTGCACGTGTACGATGGGGTATCGCGTTATCGTCCATAAACACGAACTCGGAACCAATGGCACCTCGGAATAGGCGTACATGGAGAAGGAGAATCTCGTCGCAGTAGAGGTTTGAGGTTACGGAACCTCCTTCGAAAATGGGGAGCTCAGTACGACCATTCAGCCTAATGCCTCCCCAGACGAGCACACCAACACGGCTATATCGATCTCTTTCGGTAATGTGTTCCCACCACTCTCCAGGTCAGCTGACGTCCAGAATCGCTCGTGGTACTGAAACGATTCTCATCCGTGAAGAGTACCGTACCCCATTGCTCTATGGTCCAAACCTTGTGGTCCTTACACTATTGTAATCGATCTCTCCGACGAGTAGGCTTTAATGGGATCCAACGTTCAGGTCGTTCGGCAAATGGTCCAACTTTATGTAGACGTCCGGCAACGGTGAACCGCGATACGGCGCTTCCTGTGGTCATTTGTAGTTGCTTCGCGACATTACCGCTGTCTGTCGTCGATCACGTTTGATCTGTAGAACCATATATCGGTAATCTCTTGCTGTTGTTTTCCGTGGCCGACCAACACCGACCTTCCTAACAGCTGTTGCTATCGTTTGGAAGGTCTTCCACGCATGTGAACCAATGCTATGGGCCACGCCGAACTCGTCGGCGACACTCGTGACGGTTCGTTCCTCCTCCAGCTTTCCGATTATTCGACCACGTGTAAAGTCTTCTAAATGTCTCCGCGTGGACATTTTCTCGTCTGCGACACACTAAGAAACCGCTCGAACCTCTTTACAACGCCGCACAATTTCGCTTTCCATTTCCTGCCTTGATCAAATGATCAAATGATCATATGTAGAGGATTTTAGGAAGGAGTGTCTGACCCCAGGTCTTAAACAACCCTTAGAAATAGGAAACTAGGAGATTTGGGATAGAGTGCCCGATAGGAAAGTGACACGGAAGCGAAGTAGAAAGGGGGAGGAAGACGCCCTTATTTATTACCGGGGGGCCAGTACCTAAGGTCCGACGGCTTAACGGGCCCATCCGACGCACGGCGAATATTTAGTGGATCGAGCGTTCGTACCTGCTGGGATCGAACCTGAGGTCCTTTCCGTGGCAGTCACAAAAGTTGCCCATCAGGCCACCCGCGGTCCCATTTCCTGCCTTGCTGCGAGATGCTCCTTATATCCATTGCAGCGCTGTCATGTGACCTCCGACATCACATTTCGGAAATTTGCATAGGTATCGTCTTTCTACTGATCCACTTTGCGTTATGCAAATCGCCTCAAGCTTGTGTGTTTCACTGTGCGGCTATAATCTGCGGCACTAGTGTTCGTCCTTAAGTTTTGCACGCCAGTGTATAATATGTTGCAAA
Organism: Macrothele yani; assembly: GCA_039090855.1. Lineage (NCBI taxonomy): Eukaryota > Metazoa > Arthropoda > Arachnida > Araneae > Macrothelidae > Macrothele > Macrothele yani. The sequence goes on from JAYWMT010000140.1 coordinate 80,736, forward strand.
TCCTTAGGAAAGGAAAAAGTAAAATGCCGAAGTAGTGAAGTGAGCTCCCGCTGCTACCTAATAAATCTTCCGAAGCTGTTTTACTACACTGACATTTATTAATTATGGAGTTGAGACATAAATTCAAATATTTCAATGAAGCTCTGGTTGAATTAAATAAAACTTTGTATGGACATATAGTTTGACATAGCTCGTCAAAATTCCGTAAAATATAAAATAATATACACTGAAGTGCCAGAAAAACTGGTACACCAGTCTAATACTTGGTAGGTCTCCCACGGGAGCGCAGGACTGCAGAAATACGACAAGGCATGGACTCCACTAGCTTCTGGAAATATGCTGTAGGCAATGCACACCATACTTTCTGCAGAGCGTTACACAATTCGGGTGTATTCCGAGGTCTCAGATTCCCGCGTTCGATAGCGCGTTCCATGGCATCCCAAATGTGTTCTATCACGTTCAGATCTGGGGACTTGGGTGGGAATAACACCCCAAACTCAGATGAATGCTCCTCTAACCATAATGTGGCCTCCCGACACTTGCATTGTCCTGTTGGAACAGGCCCAACCATCAGCATGAATGCATAAGCTGACCAGACGTCCCCAATTCTTGAGGACAGTCCTCGAATTTAGTTTACTGTTCCCAAAAACGTCTGAAGCCTTTGGAGACACAAATTGTCCTCAAATTATAATGTTTGTCCCCAAATGTCTTCGAATTTACACTTCTTCATTAACCCTTTTGATTTTCAATGAAAAATGTTCGTAAAAGTAGTTTCCGTTGCACTAATTTTCCAACATATTTCTTGTGAAAACAAATTTTGACTTTTTCTTTTCTTCTTTCTTTGTTTAACGACCATTACGCGCAACTCTAAGGACTATAAGCAGTCACCTGTCTCTAGTTTGGAGACATTCGTTCTAGGGAAGAGAGAGAGAGAGAGAGAGAGAGAGAGAGCAAGTGCTGTAAAACAAACACATCACTCATGCCTCATTCGGGACTCGAACCCGTACCCACTTGTACGAATGGTCAGTAGCCAGCACTAGATCAATGCATTACTGGCGCTTTCAAATTTCGACTGTATACTTGTTTTGAGTTTCTCCAAAAACTTTGGCAAAATGAAAAATTCGCCATGCAATTACTATGGTGTGCAGCCTAATTTTAATTCAGCGCATGTACCTAAGATAAAGCATTTCGCTTTTGCTAATATGTTCTAGTCATCATAATTCTACTTTGTCAATACAAATTACCAACATTCTACAAGATATATACTTTTAAGACACAAATTTTCATATGTAATAACACACTTATTGAAGCAATGCAGTTTTGTGACAAAAAGATTTGCATATTTATTTCGAGTACGTATGTATCCCCAAATGAACTACCGATTTGGGGGCAGCCCCGGTGGCGCAGTGGTCTAGGCGATGGCCTCTGATCATTCGTCCGAACGGGGTCCGGGTTCGAATCCCGGTGAGGCATGGATGTTGTGTTTGTCTTACGGCACTGGTTCTCTCCGTTCCCTGGAACCAGTGACCCTAAATTAGGGACGGGCGACTGCTTATAGCCCATTGAGTTGCTCACGGTGGTCGTTAAACCTCCAATAAAAAAAAAACCGATTTGGGGACGCCACGCCCTTTTGTCCTCAAATCAGTGTCCCGATATCTGGTCACCTTATGAATGCAGGACATGAACGGGTGTACCTCATTAGAAAGGGCGTTGGCCGGTCAGAGACGTTTGTAGACGTACCAGAGGACCCAGAGAAGTCCAGCTGAACACATCCCATACCATTACGGACCCCCCACCAGCCGGCACAGTTCCCTGTTAACAGGCGGGATCCGTGGATTCATGAAGTTTGCGCCACACACGAATCCTTCCATCTGCCCGATACAGTTGGAAACGCCACTCTTCAGACCAGGCTACTTGTTTCCAGTCATCAAGTGTCCAGTGGCGGTGTTGCCGTGCCCAAGTGAGGCGCATAGCGCTGTGTCGTGCACCCATTAAGGGGACTCGAGTTGGGCGTCGGCTCCCAAAGCCCATATCGTGCAGGGTACGTTGCACAGTCTGGACGCTGATGCTTGTTGATTCTCCAGCGTTGAATTCCGATGATACCTGCGAGAGTGTTGCAAGCCTATCGCGTGAAACGATTCTTGACAGCCGACGAGGGTCACGTTCATCCAATGTCTTTTTACGGCCACACTGGTATCGTGGGTTGGAGGTTTTGCCGGAATTCTTGTAGTCACGGTACACCCTTGCAATGGTCGTCCATGAAAATCCGAACTTCGTTTATACCTCCGAAATACTATGGCCCATATCACGAGCGCTAACTATGACACCGCGTTGAAAATCGCTTAAATCGTTATTACTTGTCCTTCTCATGCCGAAAACAGCTCTGACAGCTGGCAAGGATGTCTATTGCTTTATATACTCACTGGCGGACGGAACCGAGTACGCGCATAGGTGACGTTGCTATGTATTTTGCATAAGCTCGTCTGTACCAGTTTTTCTGGCACTTCAGTGTATACGTTTTGATTATGATAAATACTGGAACTGTATAAATACACTCAATGGACAAAACATTAGAGATATCTACCTAATGGTGTGTTGGTCCTTCTCTCCAATCCGGGGTGTTCTTTCGATGAATACCATCTGTAAGGAAGCCCATCTGCTCGGTCATCATGGACGTGACGCCGCCCTTTGATCACCAAGTCCAATAGCGCTGCTCGGCTAACGTGGTGCAAAAAACGTCTACAGTGGACCGTTGAACAGTGGAAACAGGTTCTCTGGAGCGACGAATCAAGGTTCACCCTCTACCGTTCGGATGGCAGGGTCTGGGTTTGGCGTCTGCCTGGAGAACGCTTCCTGCCGGAATGTATTGTGCCAACTGTGAAGTTCGGCGGCGGTGGAATTATGCTATGGGGCTGTTTCTCCTGGTATGGCACGGGACCCTTGGTCGCAATTCCTGGTAGACTCAACGCCGAGACCTACTGCACCATTTTGGATGATCATGCGCTTCCTACGTTGTGATAGTTTTACGGGGTGGACCCATGTTACTTTCAGGATGACAATGCCACCTGTCATGTTGCGAGGTCCACCATGGCTTGGTATGGTGACAAAGGGGTTAATCGGATGGACTGGCCTGCGCAGAGCCCGGACCTTAACCCTAGCGAGCACCTCTGGGACGAGTTGGAGCGTCGACTTAAGGGTGCCCCCACCGTCCTAAATCGGTGAAGGAACTGACCTGTTTTTTCCAAGCCGAGTGGAAGAAAATACCGCTAGCCGTCGTACAACGCCTTGTTGAGAGTATGCCCCGGAGGGTCGCAGCTGTAATCGCCGCTCGTGGAGGCTCCACCAACTATTGAAGGTGAATAAACTTCGCTTTCCTTTGCTATCACAGGTGTCCAATTACTTGTTGGTAGATAGTGTATAATAACGTGGACAGAGCGATGTCGTCGTCTATTTACAAAATTACATTAGAAAAAAGGAAGACAATTCTCTCTCTGAAATCCCAAACCCACCCAAACCCGAAACGCAGTAAATATTATACAGCCCGAGCCCGTTCCGGGCTCGGCCCGTCTCAGGGTTGTTGTACGAGGTAACAGACGAGCAGGTCCAGTACACCAAGTAACCGCGTAGTACAACAGTGGTATCAAAAGAAGAATTTCAGCATGCACAACTAGCCCCACATTGGTTCGAATTAGGCGTTTAACGACCACCATGAGTAACTCAGTGGGATATAAGCAGTGGGATATAAGCCTATACCTAAATTAGGGTCAATGACTCCAGGGAAGGGAGAGAGCCATTGCCTTAAGACGAGCACAACATCCATGCCTCACTGGGATTCGAACCCGGATCCATCTCGGACGAACTGTCAGAAGCCAGCGCTTAAAACACTGCGCTACCAGTGAGGCCTCAGACGTCACGTCTTCTGCGTGTACCATTCGTCTCGGCTAAAAATCGACAAATTCGTCTGCTATGGACAAGGGACCACCACTAGACCCTTGCGGACTGGTCAGCTGAATTACGTTTCCGTCCGATGCACGCCAATGAACGGTCTCGAATATGACGTCAACGGAACGAATCGATGGATCCCGGCTTCTTAGTGTTGTTGTTTGAGTGGCATTTGAGCTGTTCAGAATGCCACTAGGTCTACAAAACTTCACAAGCTAATGGAGGGGTGAAATAGTCTGAGGTCCGTTTTCATGGTGGGAATCGGTTCCATAGTGCCTCTGAAACAGCATTTGGATGTCACGATGTATCTTAACATCAGCGCGGACTAGGCACACACGTACACGTGCATTGTGTTTTCTAATGGAAAAAGCTCCTTCCAGCCAAATGCAACAAGGCTCAAAGCTCCATGCCACAAGTCTTGGATCGTCGCTCAATAGCACGGCTGTAACTTAAGAAGCTAAATTTTAGTGCCCGCATTCCCCAGATCTTCACCCAATTGATCATCTGTAGGATGAGATTATTATACATACAGTATACACAGTCGAGTCACATTATTGTGACCACCTCCTACTTCTGTCGTCAACAGCGCGTAGCCAATGAAAGAAGGCATGTGTCGTGAGCTGGCTTGGGCGGTATATAAGGTGTGCTGTAGGCATTCTAGAAACATATCACTCGTTGCTGTCATTGGTAAAAGGAGCGATTTATCAGATTTGCAAAAAGGGATGATTATTGGCTTTCGGGCCAAGAGTGGCAGTATTTCTGAAACAGCGCAGTCTGTGAACCGTTCGTTTGCTGCTGTGTTTAAAGTGTATCGTGATTTGACAAATGGCGCCATTACGAATAACTGACGTGGTAACTGCGGATCACCACGTGCCATTGATGTGAGAGGTGAAAGTCGGCTGCGAAGGTGCGTGAGAGCCGATCGACACGCTACAGTGGAGCAACGGACTGGCGGAATGAACCAAGTGTGTCTGAAACGACAGTTCAGCGAATCCTGCTGCGTTCGGAGCTCCGATGGAGACGGATGGCCACTGCACCTATATGCTAACGAATGTGCATCGGCAGAAAAGGCTTACATTTGCACTGCAGTATCGGAATTGGACCTCCGCTGATTGGCGAACGATCGCCTTCCTTATTGATTCTCGTTTTCTGCTTCATCGAACGGATGGACGTTGGCGTATATGGTGAGAAACATTGGAGAACAAACACTCTTCAACCATTGCTGGAAGAACACAAACTGGTGGAGGCACCGTTATGGTCTGGGGAATGTTTTCGTGGCATTCCCTGGGTCCACTCATACCTGTAGAAAGCACTATGGACCGAATTCGTTATAAATCCACCCTTGCAGACCACGTACACCCATACATGCTGATTGTCTTCCCCGGGGCGGATGGGATCTTCCAGAACGACAATGCGACATGTTACACAGTTGTAAATGTCCGAGAGTGGTCGGAAGAGCACGATGAAGGCTTCAAAGTACTTCCCTGGCCTCTTAATTTTCCAGACTTAAACCCAACTGAGCATTCGTGGGACCACCTCGATCGTGTTGTTCACTCTATGGATACTCCACCACGCATCCTCCAACAGCTGTCAGATGCACTGCAGTCAGCATGCCTCCACATACCTGTAAACACCTCCCAGCACCTTACTGAGCCACTTCCAGCCCGTCGAGCTGCTGTCCGCGCTGCACACGGCGGTTATTTCGGACATTAGCTGGTAGTCATAATAATGTGACTCGACCGTGTATATAGTATATACTAACTAGGACAAGCCGCCAACGGTAACCGAAAACTCGGGTACAGTTGGTAAATTTTGAGCGAATGGAAACTATTGCAAAATGTAAGCTCATTAAGGCGTCTATTATAACAAATTCTAAAAAAACGAACATGTAAAATTTATGATTTCCAGAACAAACGTAGGAAGATTCTAAAAAAGAAATGCCCAAAATTTATCATGAACTAGTTTCCTTCACGCCTTCACATTGGTTGTGATTAAGCTGCATGTAAACAAAGCGGAAAGACACACTCAGATCGGAAACCACGTTTTTCATTTTGTATCGCGAAAGACAGACAGACACACGCACACACAAACTTCCCTTTATTTTTATAAATTAAGCAAGTGTTGAGCTAACAGAGGGAGTCTTTCCATTTCTTCGTTTTTTCAATTATCCATGACTCAACACGGCACACCAAAATGTTAATCCCCTCAAAAACGTATGATATGACACTATTAATATAAATACGTAATGTAATCAGCCAATTATTATTAGGACGGAACACTCCGTACAAGGAACCTGTCCATCTTGAAAAAAATAAAATAGTTTAATAGTAATAGACAATAGCAAGACTGACTAGCAATCACAATTTTCGGACTACTTCAGAGCACAGCTGTGATGGAACTGAAATAATTGTAAGACGCGGAACCTATACTCTTCAAAGGGAAAAAGGGACACATATACCGACTTATTTAAAATAAAGTCTAACAATGGGTGGGTGGATCGGTACAGGAAAAAAGTAATAAAGTTGAAGAAGCACTAACAAACAAGGACAAATAAATAAAATAATAAAAGACACGGAAAGTTTTGCTAATCCCAGCACTTTTAGGGAAAAGCGTACACAGAACATGCGACAAAGAAGCCGAATAGCGCAGCGGTAGAGGCGAGAAATACAAGCATATCAATAAGCAAAACTACGATATAACAACAACTGTGAGTAAATAATTTGCATTTAATTTCTTAGAATGCATAATAATTCGCGGCATGTAATAAAGAATAAACAAGCATCATCTTATTTAATAAGTGCAGCGGCGGAGAATGAAATACAGTCATATGGAACTGGGATAAAATTAAAAAATAAAACTCTACAATTAATTTCTTACTATAGGATAATAGGTAAAAGTTCGCGTCACACCTTTCGCCTCGTGGGGGCACACTTAACACTGGCTTAGACCAAGGTACTTAGAAGGAGGAGAGGTTGGTTGGTGGGTTAGGTTTTATGGCGCAAGGGCCATGCCTGGCCAAAGAGCGCCAAACACAAGACAAGACAAGACACAGGACAAACAAACAGTATTAAAAATATGGTAGAAAACTTAAAATCTGGCTGATGAAGTAAAAGTGAAAAATGAGAGTGATAGAAAGGTGAAAAGGCAATGAAACAAACAGCATTAAAAACATGATACAATGTTTAACATTCGGCTGATTCATTAAAACTGAAAAATGAGGATGAAGGAAGAGCTAAAATCTAAATGCGTTTAAAAAAGTCAATTTCTTTCAAAAAGGAAAACACAGCGACAGTATCGCAGTGGTCATCCAGGACCCGCTGCAGAGTAGCGGCGTCCTCGGTCAACAAATGAGAATGAAAATAGTGAAAACGGACACCACGAAAACGAACACAGCTACACAAAAGATGAATGACAGTGAGTCGGCAATTGCACGTCTCAGACATCAGTGCAGTGTCACCACACAGCAAAAAGCGGTGAGTGAAACGACAATGCCCAATGCGGTGACGCGCAAGCACCACTCCCTCCCTGCGGTTCCGACGACATGAGGAGTTCCAGATTTCAAGAATAGGTTTTATACGATGCAGTTTATTTTCCACCTGTTGGTCCCACAGACCCTGCCACGTTCGTTTCATATGATCACGAACAAGAAATCAAAAATCGCGATGGAAGAGTGGCAAGGGTGTGACGACCAAAGAGGAAGCAGATCTAACGGCCGCATCAGCACACTCGTTACCCGAGATTCCAACATGCCCAGGAATCCAGCAGAACTGAATCTGGACAACGGCCCCGAGCAAGGAACGAAGAAACCTTCGTACGCTCAAAAGAAATGGATGAGTACAATAGTCCAGCGATGACAAAGACTGCAGGACTCTTAAGGAATCCGTATAGACCATAGCACTATGATGAGAACTCGACTGAACATGGAGAAGTGCAAGATACACAGCATGCATCTCCGATGAAAACACCGTGGCCTCACCTGGAATCCGCGCTACTGACACATCATCAACACAGACAGCTGCGGATCCAACGACTCCATGCATCTTGGAGCCATCAGTGAAAATGGGAGTGTATTCAGTATTGAGGGCACGGTGCTCAGCGAAGAGCTGCTGGTACACTGACGCAGGGGCTGAGGATTTGTCAAAAGACGTAAAGGTGGTATCAACCATGACACCAAGTGGGTGCCATGGAGGATCCCCAAAGCCCCTGGTCGCTGCAACAAGTGACAAGTCGAGCCCTGCATCACGAGCTACGGCCGCCATACGAAGACCGAAGGTTGGAATGCACGAGGGCCGGTTCTCAAATAAACGAGCATGCTGAAGATGGAAAACTGCACCGTACAAAGGATGGTCTGGAAGAGACCGAAGTTTTAAGTAAAAGTGAACAGACAGCTGCAGACGGCGTAATTCAAGCGATGGTTCGTTCGCATCAGCGTAAAGGCTGGGAATCGGAGATGTTCGAAATGCTCCCGTACAAAGACGCAGCGCCTAATGGTGAACAGCGTCCAAAGGCCGGAGAACGGAAGGATGAGCCGAGCCATACACGATACAGCCATAATCCAGTTTCGACAGAATTAAGGAGTGGTAAATGCGAAACAAAGAGATCCTGTCTGCGCCCCACGAAACTCTCGAAAGGATTTTTAGAATAGAAAGAGCACGCAGACAGGAAATCTTGAACGGCCGAACGTGCGCGCGGAACGTAAGCGCACGGTCGACGGTCAGTCCAAGGAACTTGGTCTCCGGCAAAACTGGAATGGCTGCACGGTCTAAATACAGCTCGGGGTCAGGATGGAGGCCACGCCTCCGGCAGAAATGGACACACGCTGTCTTGTCGGGAGAAAGAACGAAACCATTGCTATTCGCCGCGTTAAAAATCTGATTATTTGCAGACTGCAACTGCCTTTCGATAAAACGCATGCTCGATGTCGAGCAGGAGATGTGCAAGTCATCGACATACACAGTAGCCGAAACCGCAGGAGGAAGATTTGTGAGGAGACAATTAATGCGCAGGATGAACAATGTGACAGATAAAATGCAACCTTGAGGAACACCCTGTGCTGGATGGAATGTTGCCGATAGCGTCGTACCCAGGCGCACCTGGAACACCCGATTGCGAAGAAAATTTACAATAAATGTCGGAAGATTTCCTCGCAATCCGCATGCGTGGATGTCACGGATAATCCCCTGCCGCCACGCACGATCATAGGCTTTCTCGATGTCAAAGAATACAGAAACCAAGTGCTGCCTACGCAGGAACGCCTCGCGCACAGATGTCTCAAGGTGCAGGAGATGATCGTGAGGTGAACGATGACGCCGAAAACCGCTTTGTGATGGTGAAAGTAATTGATGATGTTCTAAAAAATGAATGCGTTCGAGAACTTTACACAGACAGCTACTGAGAGCAATTGGGCGATAACTATAGAGGTAGACTTAGGATCCTTGCCAGGCTTCGGAAAAGGTTGAACAAAAGCCTTTCGCCAAGACTCCGGGAAACTGTGTTCCAACCAGATGCGATTGTATAAGATTAAAAGGTTCTCGAGAGAAGACTGCGAGAGATGACGGAGCATGTCGTAGTGGATGTTATCGGGACCGACAGAAGTAGCGCCGGACCGATGCAGAGCCACCCGAAGTTCACACATGCTGAAGGGGGAGTTATAACTAGTGTCAGTATACGGCGCAAAAGAGATTCTCTGGCATTCCGCGGGGGATTTAATCCTATGAAAGGAGGACGGATACGCCAGATCACTCGAAACGGAGGCAAACGCCTCCCCCAAATAATCCAAATAATCTGCAATCTCCCCGACTTCAGCATATGTGCAGCCGTTACTCTCGAGAATGGCAATCTGGTGTGAACTGTAGTTACCCCGGATCTTACGAATCCTTTCCCACACAGTTTTTGAATTAGCACGTGAGGTAAGAGATGATACATACTGGAACCAAGACTCCCTCTTGCTACGTCGACGCACCAACCGAGCATAGGATTTAGCACGTTTAAAAGCAACGAGATTAGCCTTGGTTGGATAACGCCGAAAAGTAGATCAGGCCTTATGTTGAGCTATCCTAGCCGCTGCGCATTCAGGGTTCCACCAAGGTTTCGGAATTCTGGGGAGCTTTGTAGATGTTTTTGGAATAGAAAGATCAGCTGCCTGAAGAATACAAGTTGTGACTTCAAGTACAGCTGCGTCGATTGACTCTTGGGTCACCATGTCAGAAGATATCACCTCGGACGATGTGAAGACCTCCCATCTGGCACGATCCATCCTCCATCGAGGTGGGCGGGAGGCAGAAGATGGCACGTTTGCATGGTGCCAGAGGACGATGGGGAAGTGGTCGCTCCCGTGGAGATCTTTACACACCGTCCACGACCAGTTAGCAATAATTTATGGTGAACCCAAGGTCAAATCGATCGCACTGAAGGATCTTGTCGGCTCATGGAAGTAAGTGTTAGCACCGGTGTTTAAAAGGCACACAGAGGCCGAGCACAGAAGAGACTCTATGCGACGACCTCTCGCGCTGGTGCTGACACTACCCCACAAAGAATGATGAGCATTAAAGTCACCCAAAAGAAGGAAGGGTGAAGGCAGCTGATCAATCAAGCTCTCCAGAACAGAGACGCTAACATCCTAATCCGGTGGCAGATAGACACTGCAAACAGTAAGAGGCACAGGCATAGAAATACGAACCACCACGGCCTGCACAGTTGTGGAAACCGCGACGGAAGATACCGGAACCCTGTGAGGGACGAGAATAGCAACTCCCCCACAGGCCATATTTCCAGACGAGTTATCTGTCCGAAATGCACTGTAGCCGCGAACTGAAAGCAGGTCTGATGGTTTAAGCTTTGTCTCCTGGAGACCAAGGCACACCGGAGAGTACAAAGAAAGCAGATGTTTCACGTCATCAAAACTGGTGCGAAAACCTCGGCAGTTCCACTGAATTATTGAACCATGGGTAAAAATGAAATGAAAAAGGAAATGGTTAAACTTGGTCAGCCTCCATTTCCTCTGATGAGTGTTCCCCCAGATTTGGGGGTGTGTGACCAGGGGCCAAGATTGGGGAATGCTTTGTCCCAGGTGTATTAGCGGGATTCGCTCGCCGTTGAGTGTTGGGCTGAGACTTTGGAGGAGAAGAAACGCTCTTATTATCCTTAGCTTTGGTGTTGGTGTTTTTGCCAGAAGAAGTGGCCTGAGTTCCCTTGCTGGTGTTGGGGTGAGTCTGCTTCGGTGAAGTGGCGGGTGCCGCTTTCAGACCCCTAGCTCGCGACTGGAGTGCCTCCAGTCCGGCTGCAATGATTTCGTCTACATTGTATGGACATTTAAGGGGAATCTGAATGTCGGTCTGAATGGCAACCGTAGATTTGGCAACCACCACTGAAGCGTATGATCGCCGATCAGATGTAACAGGAACTACTCTGCTTCTGGCCTCAGGATAGGAAATATTTTCCACCGTTTTGAGCCTTTGGATTTCCTTCTCCTCCTTTCACTTGGGACAATCTTTGGCTGATGCTGGGTGTGAACCCTTGCAGTTCACACAAAACTCGGCCTCGGCCACACATTCTGAAAGCAGATGCTCTGTGGCACCACAGCGTCCACACCTAGGAGTACTCCTACATGACTGCTGAGAGTGGCCGTACGACTGGCACCTAAAACATCTCAACGGGTTAGGAATATACGGTCGTACCTCGAGGTGGAGATACCCTGCCTTGATGGATGTAGGCAGGGAAGGGCTGTTGAATGTCAAGATAATGTTCCAGGATGGGACAAACTGCCCATTCCTCCTGAAAGAAATACGCCGCACACCCGTAACATGTTGGCTCCTCAGTTCTTCGAGAAGTTCATCCTCAGTACATTCAATAAGATCCCGAGAGGAGACAACACTTCGAGATGAATTTAGGTAACCGTGTGGTGTGATTTTGACCGGAGTCTCCAAGCAGCATGCTGGTGTTGATAAGTGTGGAACTGTAGGCCACAGTAGACATCTCAACAAGAAGGTCTTCAGACTGGAGCTTCTTGACATTCTTAGGAGAGCTTGCGATTGATTGAAGTGCTTTATGGATTCAAAATGGACTTTTGGCACTTGAAGGGTCCAATGAGTGCACAAAAAAGAATCTAGCATTGGAAACATCAGCGACAAATTTTTTGGCGGAAGGACCGGAACCTTCCTCCATACCTCTTTTAGTTTTTGGGTTCGTGGGAAATTTTATTGTCTTCCATGAAAAAAATAAAGGATTCATCCGCCGACGTCCCCACCCACTACCGAGCCCAACAGGGGAGAGTCGGAGGTCCGCAAGCCCAAGTGGACGCAAGACACGATTTTAGGGATAGCAAGCGGATATAGCAATTTGATAGGGAAGATATGCGTTCGGCGAGCGCCCAGACTTTCCCATGCCTGGGGAACACCCCTTTGGCATGCCCACCCTATCCCCAGACTCACCCTGTCGAACGAGACGACAAGCCGTTAGAGGTCTGGACACCACTCGGCCACAGACCTCATTGACTAGGAGTGGGTTAGTTCCTAGCCGCCCGTTTAGAATGAAGCAGGGGGCAAAGAGGAGTGTTGGTTACCGGCGACACAACACCCAGGCCACCAGAAACCTCAGCCTCCAGCATCCCCTTTTCCACCTTACGGGTCACCGCACACGGCAAACGTGCAGGCAGGTCTAGCTAACCAGCTCGGAAAAACAAAGAAGGGAACATAAAATGCAGAAGACAGAAAAGAAAAAGATAAACTAAAATCCAGAACTGGCGCATAATCACAACCTCAGCAACCTACAACTGAGGCGGGAGCGTGTCAAGTGAAAAACAAAAAACATAAAAAATGTGAAAATTCACATCTAGTACATGTCGGCTCGGGCCGTGGGGACGCCATCTCCCAGCAGCTGGATGGACAGCTGTCCCTTCGGTAACATAATCGTGCAAGACGAAAAAGTAAGATGTTCCGTCACAAGGTCAGCTCGGGCCGTGGGGGCGCCGCTCCCCAAATAACCTGAAAACCGTTTATTCCCGTGCGGGGGAAGGGAGGGAGAGGTAGGTCCATCGTAACCGCGCCGTGTTTCCGCTTCTCTTCGCTGCGCTGTGACGTTACGGTGGCCATAAGCGAAGCTGTAACGCTCACGGAGCCACACCGAGAACGTGTCGTGTGCTCTGTGAATTTTCAATCGAAATAACAGAGCTAGTTTTGAGTAAATAATTTTTAAGTAAATATTGTACAAACATCCAACTATTTTTCAAAATAAAGTAAAATATATATATATACTGGGAAAAAACGGGAATATGACATGAATACTGTTCGATGCTTTTTTGCTGAATATCGTTTTTTTTTTTTTTCCAAAGGCACACTGCAATGGCTCTTTGGAGCTGGGAAATCTACATTTCATTACGTCGAATCAGTCATACCAATTTTATAAAATTGGCAATTTGTTTTCTTTCAGGAAAAAAATACTCTACAGCTTTGCTTGCGTTGTTAGATTGCATCTGGGGCGCTAAAACTAATTCTCTGTCTCATGGGGGCCTCTTACATTTGTGTGGATCCATTTTATTTAGGAAACACCTTTGATTCTGAGTTATTACGTTCCAGCAAAAGGTCAAATATCTGGCGGGTGATAGTTCCACACTACAGCGTGTTCCGCGATCAAATATATGATTTCGGAGAAGTTTAATTAGATGGGGCACATCGGCAAACATCCATATTTTTCGATTTTCATTTACTGGATTTGGAAAAGAAGACAATGTTGGGGTTATTCCAAGCTGCCTCCAAAACTTGATAACCCCTCCCCCCCAGATCAGGTACCATTCCATGCACTAAATAACCCGATTGCTCAACGGCTCGAATGCTTGGAAGCAGTATGTGCATTTTATTTTTGATGAAAAGCTATGCTTTTCGAGAAATAGCATGCAAAACAAGTGTTTGACTTATATCTTCTTCATTCCATTTTGCTGGTCTCTTTTTTGACACAAGAGTTTGAATTTGCATTTCAGTGAAACAATGGCCAAGCAAATTTATGATAGCTGGCCACCTTTCTTCACTCTCTTGCTCAGCAAATTTCTATTCTTGTATTTGCGTTTCATAATATTAATTTCCCTTTTCAGGCTTCTTTTCTCGAGGCAAAAGTATTGTTTTACCATTACCAACTGTTTTCTTACGTTTAATAATTCTTCCCGTAGTGAATTATTATCACTCTTCAGTTGCATTATATTTTTGTTCAGACATTCGCACTTCTCACATAACGTTGACGGTATGATGTTACTTTCATTGTGATCTGTGATTTGATGTTTAATTGGAGATATACTTTCAACTCGATTTAACGCATTTTATTCCCTGACCTCTCCGATCTTAAACCGTTCACTTCGAACAGAAGTTTGCTCCTCCATCTGCTAGGGCATATTTTTTGTAGGCACGTCATCTTTTCTCAGTTTTTTTCTGGAAGGCAAGTTCAGCAATTCATTTCTAAGATCTCGCTCTTACTTCGAGACATCAAAGTGTTCTGAACACATTCGAGCTTTCTTTGCATCGAATACATCCTTTCGACAGCATTTCGCTACCCATTGCTTTAAGAAATCTCTATCCGATGGGAAAACATGGTATGTAACATCTAACTTCCTTTCCTTTGAACAGTTATTACGACAAAGTGCAACAGCGTATCCAGGTATTTTCGAGATAGTTGTACACACAAAACAAATGAACAAAAAAAAAAATGAATGAAACGACGAAGCAGGTCTAAAATTGACAAAGAAATGCAGCGAGTAATCGACACTACAGCACAAGCTCCGAATGCTCAAGAGATCGTTTATGGCCACTGTGACGTCACACTCCAGCTCGTAGGGTGACAGCTCGCCGGCGGCACGGAAACAAAGGCGATTGGACCTACCTCTCCTCTTTCTAAGTACCTTGGCTTAGAACACTGCGCCACCGGGACGGCACTTTCTGTGTTGGAATCCCCAATTTTGTAACGAAAGCAAACAGCAGTGCAATTAGTAATGATATCCCTGAATGAATTCCTATCCACTCTCCTCATTCGCCTCCTGGCTAAACAAACATGAACAAGAGTCTTAAACTAAGAAATTGGAAGAGTTGAGAACAATTGAATTTTCATGGCCTTGCGGTTGCTTTTTTAATAACCTTTCTGCGGAGAAATAAACAACGCATTTCCTAGGGGAAGGTACGGAGGCTACGTGAAGTAAAACACATTCAATAGCTCACACAGAATTTTAATTGCGGTTTCACTGCCACCTGAATGTCCTTCAGTATTTCCAGGAATTTTGAGCGATGATATATTGTAATTCATCCATTACTGTAGCTTTGACAAAAATTTCTGCACGCTAGCAGCACGAAGTGAATAGCTGAACCAAAATTATGTTCAATACTGCACATTTTTTTGGTTCAATCAAGCTCAGTTAAGATTGTCAAACCACTCGAATTTCCCAAGGGAGCTGTGGAAAATTTTTAATCTTTCAAACCTTTAAAAAGTTTCGCCACTGGGCCTCTGGGAATGAGTGATTTGACGACTACCTTAAATGAATCAAACATTGATGTGGAAATGTACCTTGGTTTGGTTCAAGGTTGTACCGAAACTGAAAATGAAAGCAGAAAAATGTGGTTCAACCTTGTTCCAACTCATGCAGATGGAAACACAAAACTATGGTTCAATCTTTCACCATTAGTTGGCTCAGATGGAAGCACCAAGCGGTGGTTCAACATTTCACCATTAGTTGGTTCGGATGGAAGCATCAAATTATGGTTCAACCGTGCACCATTAGGTGGTTCAGATGAAAGCACTAAATTATGGTTCAACCTTTCACCGTTAGTTGGTTCAAACAAAAGCACCAGAATATGGTTCCCCATTTTGCCAAGTTTTGGTGCATGCAGCTAATTTAAACCATTTTCAGGTTCAACCTAGCACCAAATTCTTAACAGTGTAGGCCTAGTGCCTTGCAGTTAATGTTTCGTGGGTAAAGGGGCAACATTATTACCTTGATTTGTTATGTAAACGTTAAGAATATGAACGCAATTATACAAGCTTTAACTTGTTTTGCAAACCTTATGAATATCAGCACGCCCGATTCAAATTTACTGACAATCCTCTTCAATTTCGTTTGCCCCCAAAAGAGCTTCCAAGCCGTACAGCTTCCGAGGGGTTCGCTACAAACCGGATGGCTAAAATAACGTCCAGATTAAGATAAATGTAGCTGTAAGGCAAGGTGTTCACACAGGCGACCAGCCGATCGTCCGCTAGTGCAATAAAACAATCCCTCCTGTGTGAGGGTGTGGGGTACAAAGTGCTGTTGAACAAAGAACCACCGATAGGGAAACTCATCCTTCAGGCATTTTTTCCGCCGTTCTAGCAATGAAATAGCTTGTCAAAAACTGCAATGTGGAACGGTTTTATTGCTTCGCCAGAAAAAATTGCGTGTGAGTAAAACAGGCCAAAAAGAAATCTCACCCAACCTCCTTTTCGGAATTAGAATAATTCTTATTATGATTTTCTTGTTTCAAAAAGAAATACCATCCTACCTCCTTTTCGGAAACAGAAGCAGTCTTATTATGATTCTATTGTTTCACCGAACACCATAACTTTAAAAGATCTACAAATTGACGGCAATTTGTTAGCCATGCAACTTGTATATGTATCCGTAACGTCGTAGCAATAGAAGGGAAGAGTACCAATCTCTCGGGTACCAGTTTTTCGGGTACCAATCTCCCGGGTAGGAATCTGCCGGGTACCAGTTTTCCGGGTACGAATTTGCCGTTCCCCACTAAATTTTTCTGATGTCAAAAACTCAGTTTATCTTCCCTTTTCTTTTTTTGTTTTTTGTTTTTGTTTTTTTGTTTAACTAACTCCCTGGAAAAAGTTAGTGGTTTAAAACCTTTTTCTCTGTCACAAACATTAGTTGTTTAAAACTTTTAAGACGCGAAAAGTTACGCACTTCTTCGAACTCCACAAAAGCAGTTCAAACACCCTGTTAACGTATAAAATAAAAATTATTTACTTACATTTTATATCCATCATGATTTCTGAAGTTCACTGAGTTTAAAAAGTGAACAAAATTTACTTCATGAAATGAAGATATGTTGCTTATTGTACAAACTGGAAAATGTTTTCTTAATGGCACAAAATGTGAAATTCCTTTCTTCATTGCCCAAAATGTGGAATTGTTTTCTTCATTGCTCAAATAGGAAAAAACAAAACAAAAAAAAACTTATGTTTTTTTCACCGCGTTTGAGTCAATCCATTTTTTTTTTTTTCATTTTCTGCAGAGTTTTCCTGCGTGGCAGTAATAGTGAATTTCTGTTCAGAAAACGAATTCGAATAAATGTTCAGATTCTACAAAACAGACGAATAGCTTCTTTGTTGACAGATGGAAAACTTTTTTTTTATTCATTTATGAGTTCCCGAGTAACAAATGTCCTGCCGTGAACTGAGCCGAAAATCTGTTCATGCTCTTGGGATAATTTGTATTACAATATTATCCCAAGAATATAATGGTACTGTCAAACAGCCATCAGATATTAGTCTTAGTTTCAGAATTAGTTTCGGGGCAGTTTTTATAAATAGTTCTTAAAGAAGGATCTACATATATCGAAATGCGATAAAGATTCTTCTTATAACACAAAAGGACGTCGAAAACAGTGTCCCGTCCTTTCATGTTCATATGCGCATTTCGGCACGTTGCATCGGCACATGACATTTCGTTTAAAAAACGGAAATCAAAATCAATGCTCAGTGTACAACTTAAATAAAACACAGTGAGACAAATACTACAAAGTAGGACCAAGAAAAGGCGCTGGAGTGCAAAACCATAACAGAGGAAAATCGGGTCTTGTTGGGAAATTGAGAAACGAAGTTCGGGGAGCAGGCCAGCGCGAGGACGTAGAAACAAATGGCCAACCCGTCTTCCACCCACCCTTTCAGACACGGGTCGGCATTCAGTTCATCAAAGGGATGGACTAGCCCTTTCGTCTGTAAAGCCCTGTCGGCCACTGCGTTTGTTGAAGTTTATTGCCTCTGTGGGAATTGATGAGAAACTGGCTATTTTATAGTTAGACGTGAACCCGACTGCATGTCGCCTGCCCATAACCTATAGAGGCGACAAGCAGATGACTTGAAAGTATCATTGTCCTTCTGGTAGAGCCAGAACAACAGTGATATTTCCTAAGACATTGGATGAGGGCTGTGAGGAGGGGGAGGAACAGGGAAGCGCTAACGACATCAAAGGATCGACCCCCCCCCCCAATGACTCCTGTTTACAATTTCGCTCCCGAAAATAGCTTGCGGTGGTTGCTCGAGCACCCCAGTATCTCCCCAATCTCCCCTTCTCTCTTTATAGAAAGAGCACAGTTAAACTAAAATAAAAACTCAGCATTTTTAGATAAAATTAAAATGTTGATACAAAACCAACATATTTAAAAATTTTAAAAGCATGCATTTCCAGAGGGAACCGAGGGGGCGAAAACATACTTTTGCCCCCGCGGTCTAATCACTGAGAGGGCGATCGCCCCCGTTGCCCCCGCGTAGTCGGCGCCTTTGAACGTGTGTATACCGAGGTTCCAGCATTTTTACTTACCTGTACACGGAGGTCTTGTGTAGTTCTCCGTCAATTACTGTAACAACTCTCCTGAGGTTTCTACATCCTCTATCACTGATTTTCTCTGGTCTGCCGGTACTGTATGCTGCTTGAGGCACGCCATGTGTCTTCCACTTATTCAGAACATCCAAAACAGTTGACTTGGGTATGTTTAAACGCTTCTCGGTTTCTCTTATATCTATATCTATCTATCTATCTATCTATCTATCTACCTATATATCATCATCATCATTGTCAACCATTATCAATCCACTGCTGGACGAAGATCTACCCAAGTTTCCTCCACAACGGTCTGTCTTGTGCCAGTCTCCTCCATGTCACTCCCGCATATTTACGAATTTCATCCACCCATCCCCCATGTGGTCTTTTTCTGGGTCTTTTCCTGTCCCTTGGAATCCAATCTAAAATTTCGGCTGTCCATCTATGGTCTGTCCTTCTGGCAGTATGTCCAGCCCATTGCCATTTCAGGGATTTAACTCTGATCATGATGTTTTCCACTCTCGTCATTTTTCGGATCCACGAGTTCCTCTTCTTATCTCTCCTGGTTATACCAAGCATGCACCTCTCCATGCTACTTTGAGTTGTCTGCAGCCTTTGTATGTCTCTTTTAGTTAAGGTCCACGTCTCTGCACCATACGTAAGCACTGGAAGGATGCATTGATCAAACACTTTTCTTTTAAGACATAATGGCATATTGCTCTTGAAAATTATGCTGTTTCTTCCAAAAGCTCTCCAGGCAAGTTTTGTACGCCGATTAATTTCTTCATCAATGTGACCCTCACTTGATATCTGCTGTCCAAGATAAACATACGTATCTGTTATCTCCAGTTTTTCTCCATCAATCGATAAATCTTCATTTCTTGTAAAAGCATTGAACATCACTTTTGTCTTCTGAAAGTTCATTTTTAATCCCACTTCTTTACTCTTGTCAGCAAGTTCCTGGATCATACTCTGCAGCTCTGATGGGCTAGTTGCAAAAATGACTACGTCATCAGCAAAACGAAGGTGGGTTAGATAATCTCCATTAATCTTTATCCCTTTGTTTTGCCAGTTCAGTGATTGAAAGACATTTTCCAATGTCGCATTAAAGAGCTTCGGAGATATGGTGTCACCTTGTCTCACTCCCTTTCCAATTTTTATGTGTGTTGTATTTTCAAACAGCCGAATCTTTGCACTTGCATTTTCATAGATGTTATTAATAATATTAATGTATGCATCTTCAATACCGCAGGATTTCAGAGCCGTGGTAACTGCTGATGGTTTCACCGAATCAAAGGCTTTTTCATAATCGATAAAAGCCATGCACAATGGAAGTTCATATTCCCTCGCTCTTTCAATTAGTTCTCTCAGTACGTGGATATGATCTATTGTGCTGTAGCCACTCCTGAATCCAGCTTGTTCTCTCGGTTGAGCCATGTCCAGTGTTACCTTCAAGCGGTGTGAAAGAACTTTAGTGAAGATTTTATAAACCACTGATAGGAGGCTGATAGGTCTGTAGTTCCTGAGATCCTCAATGTCACCTTTTTTATGTAGCAGGATCATTGTAGCATTGTTCCAATCCTCAGGAATCTTACCTTCATTAAGGCATCGAGTGAAAATTTGGGCGAGTACTGTTTCAATTTCTCCACTTGCTTCTTGTATGATGTCTACAGTAATTCCATCTTTTCCTGGAGCTTTCCCTCGCTTCATGTTCTTGATTGCATGAGCAACTTCTGCTGGGAGGACTGGAAAAACTCTGGTACCTTTCATGATGTCTGGAGTACATGTATCATCCCTTTCATATAATTTGGAGTAGAAATCTTTCACTCTTGTCAAAATTTCGCCTCTATTTCTTGTTATAGAACCATCTTCTTTTCTCAGAGCCATAATCTGTTTTCTTCCCTTACTGAGATGTCCCTTTGCTATCTTTAGGCTTTGGTTGTTTTCAATTGCTTTCCTCACTAGCTCACAGTTGAATTTCCTTACGTCTTCAGTGATACTTTTTCGTGCTGTCTTGCATAGCTCTATATATTCCACTTTGGAAGTCACATCTTCTTTAGTTGTCCTCATCTCTCTTCTTTTTTGCATCAACATTTTGGATTTTCCTGATAATTTGTTTACATGCAACTTGTTCTTAGACCCAGCTAATTTTGTTGCTGTTTCCATAAGAGCTTTGGTTACTTTTCTGTTAACTTCCGAAATATCTACTTCTTCCGATGTTAGGCCTTCTAAAGCAGAGAATCTGTTCTTCAGTTCCAACTTGAAAGTATTATGGTGTTTTTTAAGGTTGGTTATGTCAATACTTCTTGTTTGTCTTATGAGCTTGCCACGTTCCAGTTTAGTGTTGAGGTGCATCTTACATCTCACCAATCTATGGTCACTACCTGTGTTGAACTTGTTCAGCACACTGCAGTCTTCGATGACGAACTTTTTGTTACACATAATAAAATCAATTTCACTTGTCGTCCCAATTGGATGTCTCCATGTCCATTTCCTGTGTGGCTTTTTCTTGAAAAAGGAATTCAAGATGAAAAATCCTTCTGCCTCTGCAAACTCAACGAGAGTATTTCCACGCTGGTTTCTGTTGCCGTGACCGAATTTACCTACTGAAGTTTCATTCTGTTGCTGGTGCCCTATTTTTGCATTGAAATCTCCCATAATTATCTTCAAGTGCTGCTTACCTTTATTATTTAGATGACGAATTTCCTCATAAAATTCTTCAATTTCTTCTTCAGGATGACTTGTGGTGGGTGCATAAGTTTGAATAATCTGAGCCTGGTATCTTCTCGATAGTTGGATAACGAGTCGTGCAGCTCTGTCAGAGGAACTTTCAACTTCTACCACTTTATCCTTCAGTTTCTTGTTTATTATAAATCCAACACCACTAGTTCTGCCAGTATGTCCCACGATAATAGAAGAGATGTCCACTTTTCAGTTCAATGAGATCTTCTCCTTTTCTCCTTACCTCACTTAGCCCGACGATGTCCCACTTGATCCTTTGTAGTTCCTCTTCCAATTCAAGAAGCCTTGAATCAGAAGATAGGGAGCGTCCGTTGTAGGTAGCCAAGGTCAGCATCAAATGGCAGCCTAGTCCGGTCCTCCGGGGATTCTTAGCACCCTCTGCCTTCATGTCGCACTGGCCGCTGCCTTGGCCAGGTACATTCCAGCTGCCGGAGACTGAGGGCCAAGATTTAAGTTGTAGAGTCATTTTGGAGGTGTTTGGCCATAACTCACCACGCTGGCCAAGCGGGTTGGTGAGTGTGGGATAGCATTTCCTCTGATCCCGATGGTATAATTATCAATCCACTGCTGGACGAAGGTCTCCCCAAGTTTCCTCCACAACGGTCTGTCTTGTGCCAGTCTCCTCCATGTCACCCCTGCATACTTTCGAATTTCGTCCACCCATCTCCCATGTGGTCTTCTTCTGGGTCTTTTCCTGTCCCTTGGAATCCAATCTAAAATTTCGGCTGTCCATCGATGATCTGTCCTTCTGGCAGTATGTCCAGCCCATTGCCATTTCAGGGATTTAACTCTGATCATGATGTCTTCCACTCTTGTCATTTTTCGGATCCACGAGTTCCTCTTCTTATCTCTCCTGGTTACACCAAGTATGCACCTCTCCATGCTCCTTTGAGTTGTCTGCAGCCTTTGTATGTCTCTTTTAGTTAAGGTCCACGTCTCTGCACCATACGTAAGCACTGGAAGGATGCATTGATCAAACACTTTTCTTTTAAGACATAATGGCATATTGCTCTTAAAAATTATGCTGTTTCTTCCAAAAGCTCTCCAGGCAAGTTTTGTACGCCGATTAATTTCTTCATCAATGTGACCCTCACTTGATATCTGCTGTCCAAGATAAACGTACCTGTCTGTTATCTCCAGCTTTTCTCCATCAATCGATAAATCTTCATTTCTTGTAAAAGCATTGAACATCACTTTTGTCTTCTGAAAGTTCATTTTTAATCCCACTTCTTTACTCTTGTCAGCAAGTTCCTGGATCATACTCTGCAGCTCTGATGGGCTAGTTGCAAAAATGACTACGTCATCAGCAAAACGAAGGTGGGTTAGATAATCTCCATTAATCTTTATCCCCTTGTTTTCCCAGCTCAGTGACTGAAAAACACCCTCCAATGTGGCATTAAAGAGCTTCGGAGATATGGTGTCACCTTGTCTCACTCCCTTTCCAATTTTTATGTGTGTTGTATTTTCAAACAGCCTAATCTTTGCACTTGCATTTTCATAGATGTTATTAATAATAAAAATGTATGCATCTTCAATACCGCAGGTTTTCAGAGCCATTGCAACTGCTGATGGTTTCACCGAATCAAAGGCTTTTTCATAATCGATAAAAGCCATGCACAATGGAAGTTCATATTCCCTCGCTCTTTCAATTAGTTCTCTCAGCACATGGATATGATCTATTGTGCTGTAACCACTCCTGAATCCAGCTTGTTCTCTCGGTTGAGCCATGTCCAGTGTTACCTTCAAGCGGTGTGAAAGAACTTTAGTGAAGATTTTATAAACTACTGATAGGAGGCTGATAGGTCTGTAGTTTCCGAGATCCTCAATGTCACCTTTCTTATGTAGCAGGATCATTGTAGCGGTGTTCCAATCCTCAGGAATCTTTCCTTCATTAAGGCATCGAGTGAAAATTTGGGCGAGTACTGTTTCGATTTCTCCACTTGCTTCTTGTATGATGTCTACAGTAATTCCATCTTCTCCTGGAGCTTTTCCTCGCTTCATGTTCTTGATTGCATGTGCAACTTCTGCTGGAAGGACTGGAGGAACTCTGGTACTGGTATCTTTCATGATGTCTGGAGTGCATGTATCATCCCTTTCATATAATTTGGAGTAGAAATCTTTCACTCTTGTCAAAATTTCGCCTCTATTTCTTGTTACAGAACCATCTTCTTTTCTCAGTGCCATAATCAGTTTTCTTCCCTTACTGAGATGTCCCTTTGCTATCTTTAGGCTTTGGTTGTTTTCAATTGCTTGAATTTTCTTACGTCTTCAGTGATACTTTTTCGTACTGTCTTGCATAGCTCTATATATTCCACTTTGGAAGTCACATCTTCTTTAGTTGTCCTCATCTCTCTTCTTTTTTGCATCAACATTTTCGTTTCTCCTGATAATTTATTTACATGCAACTTGTTCTTAGACCCAGCTAATTTTGTTGCTGTTTCCATAAGAGCTTTGGTTACTTTTATGTTAACTTCAGAGATGTCCACTTCTTCCGATGTTAGGCCTTCTAAAGCAGAGAACCTGTTCTTCAGTTCCAACTTGAAGGTATTATGGTGTTTTTTAAGGTTGGTTATGTCAATAGATTTTGTTTGTCTTATGAGCTTGCCACGTTCAAGTTTAGTGTTGAGGTGCATCTTACATCTCACCAATCCATGGTCACTACCTGTGTTGAACTTGTTTAGCACACTGCAGTCTTCTATGACGAATTTTTTGTTACACATAATAAAATCAGTTTCACTTGTCGTCCCATTTGGATGTCTCCATGTCCATTTCCTGTGTGGCTTTTTCTTGAAGAAGGAGTTCAAGATGAAAAACCCTTCTGCCTCCGCAAACTCAACGAGAGTATTTCCACGCTGGTTTCTGTTGCCGTGACCGAATTTACCTACTGAAGTTTCATTCTGTTGCCGTTGCCCTATTTTTGCATTGAAATCTCCCATAATTATTTTCAAGTGCTGCTTACCTTTATTATTTCGATGACAAATTTCCTCATAAAATTCTTCAATTTCTTCTTCAGGATGACTTGTGGTGGGTGCATAAGTTTGAATAATCTGAGCCTGGTATCTTCTCGATAGTTGGATAACGAGTCGTGCAGCTCTGTCAGAGGAACTTTCAACTTCTACCACTTTATCCTTCAGTTTCTTGTTTATTATAAATCCAACACCACTAGTTCTGCCATTATCTGTCCAACGATAGTAGAAGAGATGTCCACTTTTCAGTTCGATGAGATCTTCTCCTTTTCTCCTTACCTCACTTAGCCCCACGATGTCCCACTTGATCCTTTGTAGTTCCTCTTCCAATTCAAGAAGCCTTGAATCAGAAGATAGGGAGCGTCCATTGTACGTTGCCAAGGTCAGCATCAGATGGCAGTCTAGTCCGGTCCTCCGGGGATTCTTAGCACCCTCTGCCTTCATGTCGCACTGGCCGCTGCCTTGGCCAGGTACATTCCAGCTGCCGGAGACTGAGGGCCAAGATTTAAGTTGTGGAGTCATTTTGGGGGGGGGGGGGGGGGTTGGCCATAACTCACCACGCTATATATATACATATATATATATGCTACCGCTACCTGTTGCTTAGTAGTAGGCCTTGGCTCCAAACTTTTTAAGCGGCGCTCTAATTCCTCCCATAGGTGCTCTATGGGATTAAGATCAGGGCTCTGTGCTGGCCAGTTCACACACGATACGGAATGATCGTCAAGGCACGTCGCAACAGTCCTTGCTTTATGTCTCTGTGGGAATTAATGAGATACTGGCTATTAGACGAGAACCCGATTGCTTGTCATCTGGCCTAGAGCCTAGAGTAGACAAGCAGATGACTTGAAAGTATCATTGTGCTGGCGGGCCTTTTGGTACAGCCAGGACATCAGTGATTCTTCCTAAGGCATTAGATCAGGACTGGGATGAGGGAGAGAAACAGGGAAGCTCTAACGACATCAAAGGATCGATCCCAGTGACTCCTGTTTACAATTTCGCAGCTGAAAATAGCTTGCGGTGGTCGCTCGTGCACCCCAGTATCTCCCTTTCTCTCTTTGTAGAAAGAGCACAGTTAAACTAAAAGGAAAAGTTCAGTATTGTTAGATAAAATTAAAATGTTGATACAAAACCAACATATTTAAAAATTTAAAAATCATGCATTTCCAGAGAAGACAGAGGGGGCCAAAATATACTTTTGTCCCCGCGGTCTAATCACTAATAGGACGATCGCCCCGTTGCCCCACGTAGTCGGCGCCCATGCTCTCATATATTAATTCCATGTGTCAATTTAAAACAATATAATTTTACCACATACCACTTTGCTTTGTTATTATAGCAACAAGAACCGATTTTCAACAACTGCTGGTGTGACGCCATTTCATCTAAATCATTCTGACATGATGTCAGAAATGCGTTACATCACACGATCAACTCTTTTGAAACAGGAAAACGTTACGTCAGGAACTTTAGTTTTACTTTGTCGTTCATAAACGATATATAGAATTTTTCATTTAGAATCTTATCGACTATCTGCCTATCTGTTAACCCTTTTTGTAGTCACTTCTGGATATAGGTATCTCCCAATTTTTTATTCGGGATAATAATTGTCTAATTTCCCACGTTGGCTTGGGAAATGCATTTTTCTGCAACTACCAGCATGAGGAGAAACAGTCAAAGTGCATTCAGGACCGACTTGACAGGGAACCATCTACGCATTGGTGTCCCCAAGTCCAAGTCTAGAAAACCCCAGAAAAACCGCAGACCAGATGGCCGGCAGGTCCGAGATTCGAACATCTGACAAGAATTCTGTCGTATGAAATTTAATTTTAAGATTTCCCTTGCGAACCTAAAATGTTTGTTTTAGATTGCCAAACCAGTTTCTTTTCTCATTTAAGTCTAAAAATTGAGAGTTGCAATAAAGTAGGTAACAGTGTGTTTTTAATATTTCATGCGCATGCTGAAGAAACATGATTTGGGAACTTTCTTTTTCCTTTTTCCTTAAACTACGAAATTCTCAGAATATAACTTTTTTTTTTTTTTTCTCAGAGTACAACCAGTTATTTTGTTTATTTATTTTTTGTAAAAAAAATGAAGGAAAGAAAAATGCAATTAGATCCGTACTAAACTACAATAAGTAAGCTTAATGCTCCAAACGCTACTGGTACGGTTATTTCCTTAACCGGTAGTCGAAAACGACTAATGCCAAAGAGGTGATTTGCGTGCAGAACAAAGCTACACACGTAGATTCGGCTTCTGTGTTGCAGCAAAAGGCAGTTCCGTTTTGTATAATACACAGTTTAAGCAGTATAACTACAACGGAAAATATGAATGAATCGAAACAATATGCAATTACATGCGGATTATATCATAATTCCAGACGGAATGGACGTAAGAGCAATCTGCAATAATAAAAAAAAAAAAAAACAACAGTCACACTGGTTCACTCGCGCAGTAAATTATTTGCAGTTTTCATTTTCATGACCACAGTTTCATAATTTCATGAAACTGTAAAGGTATTTATGTAAAAGTATACAGAATACACATACGAAGCTTTCGTTTTGTGGAACGAACTGTTTTTTTTTTTGCGTTTTTGAATTAAACAATATAAAAGAGTCAGCTATGTAACCAATAGGAAAACATTAAATATGTAATTGCACGAACTATGTCGCAAGTTAAGTTATTTTTGTGCAAAACTATTAACTTATGATGTTCATCATTGAAAGTTGCAATTTTGAATTTAGGGGTATAACATTATTACTGCTTCATTCAACCAACTTCACGTAGAAACACTTTCTCCGAAGTGTTTAGTACTGCGGGGTAAACCTTTTTACAGTAAGTAGAGGAAAATATGTTTTTTTTATGCACGCCCCCTTAATTTGGATTTTGGGATTTAATAATATTTCGCATCCAATGTACTATTAACCAGATATGGTCATAATTCATTTTTCATGATCATATTTCATAATTTACAATTCCTTTAATACAATGTATACCCGTTGTGTTCTTGTATAGTGACTGGGCCTCATTGTGTTTTACTGTTGCAACAGCGAATCACTGTATCTGTTCTCGATTAAATGATACAAGTCAAAACCAGTTTTTGCAGTTTAACATTAGCGGTATCTTTTTTCCGTAGCTCACTGTATACGTAGTTGTTAGTCGATTCGTATGAAATTTGGAATTAAAGGAGTTTATTATGTGCTGAATAGAATGCGCGCAAAAAAACATACCTCTTTTATGGAAAAATTCGGAGATAGAAAGCTAATAAGCATGTTAATTAGCTTAATTAGGATGTTTCTACACGTCACATTATAGTTCCCTTCAAGTGCTTTCCAACGGTACCTTACTTGTTTATATGCGACAAACGGTTCGAAAGTTAAGGTAGGGGGTGTGGGGTGGCTCGTTTTTTTTAGGTCTGTACATACAACAGTTAGAACATCGCTATATCTATGTGGTTTTTTTTTTGGGGGGGGGGGGTCTCAGTTCAAGCTCGAACACGGGCGTTTCAACTGGAACTATATTATAGAGTGGAAGTACACACTCCACAACTTTAGCTCGATAGTCAGGTTAGCCTTGCCCCGAGTGTAGATCTCCGAAGTAAAGAAAGCCCAAGGGGCAATGTGAAAGCATGTCCGAAAACAAAAAAGAACTGTTTAGATCACTCACATTCAATAGTCAGTGAGATTGACATCGCATTCTCGTAAAAGCAGAGACTATGAAGCACTTAAATTTCGCCGAGCAATTTCTTTTTTAGTTCTATTTCTGCTAAAGTTTTAAACAAAATATAATTATTTTGTAGTGAGCTCTAAAAGGCAGCAATCAATATTATTTTCTTTTGTGAAAAAATGGAGAGAAAACAACAAAAATGGTGAAAACCGCAATGAGTGCGAAATCAAAGCAGTTGAAAAGCGTGAAGTACGAGAGATTCACTCTTGCCCATTAACGCAAAATAAAACTGGCCCATCTCCGCAAGATTAAGATGCGTGCAGAACGAATACAGTTTCCAGCGCTTCAGGACGTAAATTTCAAGTGCAGTGGACGACTCAATTCTCTTGGCTAAGAATAAATGCTGATGGGAGAGCTATTTGTCACATCTGTAGCGAAGTACATGAAAAAAGCTTACCGTTGCCTAGGGACAGCAACTCACAGAGGTCTCACGAAGCTTTTGTGTTGCATTTCTTTCAAGCTTGGGCTCACGCGAAGGACGCTTTTCCAAAACACGAAAACGGTGTATCCCAGAAGTGCAATATCTACTTTAACTTCTTTAACAAATGAAGATAGTGTTTTAATCATGATTTCTTGTGCAAAGCAGAAAGAAATGCAAGAAACACGCGTTGTTCTCCAAAAAAATATTTCCAGCACTATTAAATTTCTCAATCGGCAGGGAATAGCTTTGAGAGGACATGGAAGTGATGGCAGTTCCAATTTAAAATAATTACTACACATGAGAGCTGAAGATAGCCCGGAACTTGATATCTAGTTAAAAAGAGCAAATCACAGATGGCTTCATCATGACGCTGTAAATGCGATAGTTAATTTAATGGCAGAAGCAATGGTGCGACAGTACCTTCACAAAGAAGGAGCTCGCAGTGGTCTAAGCCAGTGTTATTCAGACCTTTTCGCTTGTGTACCCCACAATACAAATTTTATTAACTTTGTTCCCTCAATATTTCTTACAATTTATGAATTGCTGAATGGAATTATTTAATACTAAGAATGCATATGGACTGATGTTGTTTGTTGTTGTTGGTTGGAGGTTTAACGACCACCGTGAGCAACTCAATGGGCTATAAGCAGTCGCCCGTCCCTAATTTAGGGTCACTGGTTCCAGGGAAGGGAGAGAGCCAGTGCCGTAAGACAAACACAACATCCATGCCTGACCGGGATTCGAACCCGGACCCCTTACGGACGAATGATCAGAGGCCAACGCCTTAGACCACTGCGCCACCGGGGCGGCTATGGACTGATGAACAACATGCTTTAATATTATAAATATATTGTGACATGCCTGCCCTGCATGTGTCGCACATGAGATAAAAGCAGATAGCAGTGACAGTATATGGCAGTATAGTGTAGTGGATAGCACTCAGAGTTTCGGAACCTAGAGCTGTGGGTTCGAATCTCGCCCCTGGCATAAAAGAGATGGAGAAATTTACTTCGTCATAATGTATGAATTTACAAACAGCAGCGCTTATTATGAATCATACAAAAATACGGCGATATTAATCTTACTATGAAATATTCATTTAGTGAGAAGAACGGGCTTGTTTTTTTTTTCGAAGTTAGAAATTCAATTCGTGGACGAATGTTAGTGAGGGCATAGATGAGCCCGGCTCTGGATCAAGGCAATTCATCTCATTAGTTTTGATTGATGTTACTGCAGAGAAGCCTTGTTCACACAAGTAAGTCGATGGAAATGGAAGAAGCCTTGAAACAGCATAGTTACTTAACTCCATGAACTCTTTTCGAGCTGCTGTCCAAACATCGGAGATTTACATGTTATCGAATGTTGCTTTAGTGTGCTGTCAGCAAACGTTTTTATTAAGTCTTTTAATTTGATAGAATTTTCAGATGAAGTGCTTGCAATAGTATTAAAATGATTTGTAACCCAATCGTGTGCTTTGTCCTCATTCTCATTCTGTGGAAAGTGTCAAAAATGTTTCACTCAGCCGGACCAAGTGCCATTTAATGATTCCCACCATATGGCATCACTAACACCGACTCCTTTTTGTTCAGTAAATTCGTAAAGATTTGGGAAAAGTCGTAATATTTGCATCAGTAATACAATTTAACCAAAACAAAACTTTGTCATAGAACACCTGTGTGCCTGAAAAATATTTGGATCAAACCCTTCGAGCTGTAAGTTGAGTTCATTTAGTTTGTTGAAGATGTCCGCCAAGTGGCAAAATGTTGAAAATGTCCCCTCGGCCCAAGAGGACTCCACCCACCGAAAGTATTTTATTTTTTTATGTTTTTGGTTTTAAAATGCGACATACATTGAACAAAATTTCGTCAATCTAATAAAAATGTATCAAATTACATTATAAAGAAATGATTTATTTTTATTTCTATTTCTCATTAGCTTTTACTTTGTTCTGGTGGATTTCAAAAATTCCACTTTTCGTACGCCCCTCACCCAAAAAAAGAATTATACACTGACGGAAAAAAAAAATCCCAACACCACGAAAAAATAGTTGTAGAGGAATGAAATGGCGGTAATACATTTGTATAGGTAACATATTTTATCGATTAAGGTTTCAAGATCACAGCTTAATGTAAGCGCGAGAAGAGCCATTTTAAATGTGAAATGTTGGTACATTAATAACCGGTGTAACCGCCAGAATGTTGAATGCAAGCACGCAAACGTTCATGCATTGTGTCGTACAGGTGCTGGATGTCAGTTTGTGGGATGGAGTTCCATGCCTGTTGCACGTGGTCGGTCAATACAGGGACGGTTAATGCTGGTTGGGGGTGACGCTGGAGTTGTCGTCCAATGATGTCCCATACGTTCTCGATTGGTGAAAGATCTGGTGATCTAGCAGGCTACGGCAACATGTCGACACTCTGTAGAGCATGTTGGGTTACAACAGCGGTATGCGGGCGAGCGTTATCCTGTTGGAAAACACCCCCTGGAATGCTGTTCATGAATAGCAGCACAACAGGTTGAATCACCAGACCGAAGTACAACTGTGCCGTCAGGGTGCGTGGGATAACCACGAGAGTGCTCCTGCTGTCATAGGAAATTGCTCCTCAGACCATAACTCCAGGTGTAGGTCCAGTGTGTCTCGGCCGCAGACAGGTTGGTCGCAGGCGCTCACCTAGCCTCCTTCTAACCAACACACGGTCATCACTGGCACCCAGGCAGAACCGGCTTTCATCAGAAAACACAACAGATCTCCATTCCGTCCTCCAATGAGCTCTAGCTTGACACCACTGACATCGCAAACGGCAGTGGTTTGGAGTAAGTGGAATGCACGCTACAGGGCGTCTGGCTCGGAGCTGTCCTTCAAGTAACCGATTTGTAATAGTTCGTTGTGTCACTGTGGTGGCAACTGCAGCTCGAATTGCAGCCGCAGACGCGGTACGATGCGCTACGGCCATACGCCGTACACGGCGGTCTTCCGTCTCAGTAGTGCCACGTGGCCGGCCGGAACCCGGTCTTCTTGAGGCAGTACCTTCCCTTGACCACCGCTGCCAACAATCATGCACAGTGGCTACATTCCTGCCAAGTCGTTCTGCAATATTGCGGAACGAAAATCCACCTTCTCGTAGCCCTATTACACGACCTCGTTCAAACTCCGTGAGCTGTTGATAATGGCTTCTTCGTCTTCTTAAAGGCATTCTGGACTAAAATCAACACACTACGTCGAATCTCAACGATAACTAACGCTCACGAACGTTACAGCGCGTATTTACAGCAAATCTGCTTTGCATGTTCCGAGGGGCGCTACTAGCGCTACACGTATGTGCCGAGCGCGAAATTTGCATAGTCGTCATCTTACAGATGTACTCTCACCGCCTACCAACTGTCGTTTATCTAACACAACCCCATCTTGGTGTTGGGATTTTTTTTCCGTCAGTGTATATACTGTACGCCCCAGATTTTCATAGTGGTCCAGGAAATGACTACCTTTAGATACTGAAATATCAGTGTTCCGACGAAAAGAACTCTGTGCTAAAATAAAAAGATTGACCACGAATATAATACAAATAAGAAATACAGGTCACTGGGCCGATTCGATTGTACGTTGTAAAGAAGGAAAATAAAAGCGGCACTTCTACTTCAGGGAGTAATAAGTAATTCAGTACTAATAATATAATAATAAGCGATAAAAGTTACTTGAGGCATGCACTTACGTACAGTAATTTGGGAAAATATGATACTACTGAATAAAGGATATTATATATTGGCAGGGCAAGTGCACTAGACAAACTAGGCAGCAGCCAAGGGTTCAGACATGCCTCTAAACGGCACAGTTTAAAAAAGATTATTTTTTAACCATGTAAAAAATGCAACTGACAATTTGCATTTTTGATTTTTAGATAATCACCACAACAATGTTATGGAATATAATTAATTATAAAGTTTTATTATAAAAATTTTCTATGCGCTATTTTTTATTTATCCCTCTTAGGCCCTATACATGTTGTTTTCTTTTTTCTTCTTAAAATTTTGTGATCAGTTGAAGTTGGCAATTGGGGAAGTTGGGCGGCTGGAAGTTGCAAGTAGTTAGCCTTGACTACGGCGCAAAATAATAGCTTGGCACCAAACCAGCATGCACTTCTTTGGAGCAATTTTTTGAAATCACAAAGGTAATAGGGCAGAGGCGTATATAGAATTTTATTTGGAGAGGGGAAACAGAAAATGGAAGTTTTGAATCCATCAGGACCAAATAAAAGTTAATGAAAAACAGAAGAGAAAATTAAGGCATTATTTTCTATAATGTAAGTTGATGCATTGTTATTAAATCAAAACATTTTTTTCTAATGTAAAGCGCATTTTAACACACACACACACACAAAAAGTAAATAAATAAAAATGAAACACTTTGGGGAGGCAAGGGCCTTGCCCCCTCTAAATACGCCTCCTAGTAGGGAATTAGGGAATTAAAGTCCTGCCACATATTTATACGGGCCGCCCCGGTGGCGCAGTGGTCTAAGCGATGGCCTCTGATCATTCGTCCGAAAGGGGTCCGGGTTCGAATCCCGTCAGGCATGGATGTTGTGTTTGTCTTACGGCACTGGCTCTCTCCCTTCCCTGGAACCAGTGACCCTAAATTAGGGACGGGCGACTGCTTATAGCCCATTGTGTTGCTCATGGTGGTCGTTAAACCTCCAATCAAAAAAAAAAAAAATATATATATATATTTATACGGAGTGATTTGGGAAGTATAGGGAGCAATAATAAGAGATAAAGGTAAACCACCCTAGCATGGATCTGCACGCAGCAACTTGAGAAATGTAGAAAACAATGTTGCCATCCTGCTAAAGTGCTAGTACTAATAATGGGACGGAACCAATTATAAAATTGAAAGATATAAATAGGTTCCCTTCTTCGATATGATATTATACGAATAAAACTGAGAAATATAAAAAATAATATTGGCTGAAGAATACATTTTGGCGTAGTGGTCTGAGCGATGGGTCCGGGTTCGAATCCCGGTGAGGCATGGATCTTGTGTTTGTTTTAGCGCGCTGGCTCTCTCCCTTTCCTGAAGTCAATGGCCCTAAATTAGGGACAGGCGACTGCTTATAGTCCACTGAGTTTCTCACGGTGATCGTCAATAGGGAAGTCGCCAAGAAGATGCGAGGGTGGGCTGTAGCCCACCCTGAAAATTGTCTTGGCCACCCTGCCGCCCACCCAGTTCAGGATGTACCATATTTTACTTTCATTTTTTTAACTTTAAAACATAATCTGGAATTTGCCAAGGAATAATATCTCCCATGGTGCAGCCCTACTTATTTGTTCCTAGGAAGGGCGGTTTTCCTTCTCCGTTGAAAGGTTATCGAAATAGCATCCTCAGGGCCATAAATATTTAGTTGTTCTCCGCTCGACCAAATCCTGAATTTAAGCATTCTTTTTTTTTTTTTAATGGAAGTTTAACGACCACCGTGAGCAACTCAGTGTACTATAAGCAGTCGCCCGTCACTAATTTAGTGTCACTGGTTCCAGTGAAGGAAGAAAGTCAGCGCCATAAAACAAACACAACATCCATGCCTCACCGGGATTCGAACCCGGACACATCTCGGAAGAATGATCAAAGGCCATCGCGCCACCGCGGCTAAGCATTCTTTCAAGTTAGTATAATCAGGCGCGAATGAAGAGAACGAATAGGAATTTACTGAGGTCATTAGTAATTGTTCTGAAGTCATTGGTAATTGCTCTGCTGTTGTTAGAGGTCATTAGTAAATGCTCTGCTGTTCGTTTCTTCTGTTTGTAGGGGATTCCAACACGGAAAGTGGAGCCTGAAGCTATACCAGAGCTCTTAAGCCTGGCCTAGGGCAATGAGGGATTAGGACGAGGCTGACGACTGCTTTGGAAGAGATGAGAGCAAGACAAGGTTGCTAGCTTCAAAGAAAGGAGTTAAGGAGGGTAAAGTCTGTGTACAAGGGTGCCCATAAGGGGGAGCAGGGGGCTCGACCTTTCCACCCCTAGCCGTTGGTATAGCCAAATTTTTGATAAATTTAAAACAGTAAAATAGACGAAACCTTTTTTTAAAGCATTTTTATAAATAATAAGATATTGATTGATTGTATCAATTATTTTTATTGTATTTTAGTATCTTGTACATTTACTAAAGTGTTTCACAGCCTTAAAGGAGGTAAGGATTTTCTTACCCCCCTCCCCAATTACTCATATGGGCGCCACTGTCTGTGTATCCTTATTTCCCCTTAACCGTAAACCGCGAAAACGTTTACTTGCTGGTGCCGATGACAGTGTGCCATGTTTATTTTTTTTTTTTTTTTTTGATTGGAGGTTTAACGACCACCGTGAGCAACTCAATGGGCTATAAGCAGTCGCCCGTCCCTAATTTAGGGTCACTGGTTCCAGGGAAGGAGAGAGCCAGTGCCGTAAGACAAACACATCATCCATGCCTCACCGGGATTCGAACCCGGACCCCTTTCGGACGAATGATCAGAGGCCAGCGCCTTAGACCACTGCGCCACCGGGGCGGCTGCCATGTTTATTCTACTGGTATGTAACTCTTTATGTTTTACTAATTTTATTAAAATTGGATGGGCGAAACATTAGCAAAAAATGATTCCAAACTTTATATTCTTTTGTATTCCAAAAAGTGAAAGCCGCCCCGGTGGCGCAGTGGTCTAAGCGATGGCCTCTGATCATTCGATCGAAAGGGGTCCGGGTTCGAATCCCGGTGAGGCATGGATGTTGTGTTTGTCTTACGGCACTGGCTCTCTCCCTTCCCTGGAACCAGTGACCCTAAATTAGGGACGGGCGACTGCTTATAGCCCATTGAGTTGCTCACGGTGGTCGTTAAACTTCCAATCAAAAAAAAAGTGAAAAGACTTCAAGACACTTCCAAAATTAATGTTTAGGAGGGGGCAGGAGGGTATCGCTTGAATACCTTTGCAGCCTGTAGTAAGGAGCATTACAATTTTTTTTGTTTCAGTGTTTCGTAAGTAAAGTTGTTATCAAACTTGCCTCAAAAAAAATAATACTCGCCCATTCGTCTCCCATCCTGATTTCGAAGTTTAGCGACGTCCCTGGTCGTTAAACTCTCAATAACGAAAAAATACAAATTTTCGCAGGGGTAGTCTGTCACTTTTAGTGTTGGTTCTAGGTCAGTCATAGCGATACCTATCAGCTTTTAGGTGATAAGGCTGAAGTGTAGGGCTTGAACTGTATTTAAGCTCAAAATTTTCAAGAATGTTTTGAGTTCGAAATATTATTTACTTGTTTTTCTGAACTTGATGCCTATGTGAAGGATATTGGTAATGTTGAAACAGACGTATTAAAAATTTTCGTGGTTGCTTAAAAATGACATTCACCTTAGCAAAGTATATTGTTCAGCTTAAAAAATATTCTGTGTTGTGAATGATATTTTTCTTCCGAAATACTCGCGAAATATTACCTCTCCACGTAAGCGGTAAGAAGAAACTTGAGGGTGAAAGGAACAAAGTCAAGAATTTCAAAATCACTGTGAATTACTCTCAAGTTTTGTTAAACAATATTTCTTAAAGTCCCAAACGCTCTGCACCGTCTGTTTCTATTGACCTGATTTGGAATTCCACTTGATCAGGATGAAGAAATTTAATGCCCACTTAAAGTGTTGTGGAAATGAGTAACCAGCACAAGTCAAGAAAACTGTTAGAAATTCGAGCACATAGTTTATTGCATACGTAATCAGTCGCTCAGGACCAAGGAGGTTGGAACAAGATTTCCAGAGATGCTCTGGGTCTCTTAACCGTGAAGTCACAAAGTGTGGGAATTTGATGTTGTTTACATGACAACCTACGGAGTTCCGTGCAGTTTCAGCTGCGTGTATTTTTGAATAGCTTGGTTTTCAGCTACAGAAATCATGTTAATATCAAACAAAATGAACTGTGCTTTATAGATGAATAAAGTTTTCAATTTTAACGTTATGTTTTGTTTTGAATTCGCACTAACGTTTCATGTATTTCCAGAGCACATTTAAGGATACAGACATCCCAGGGGCTGGATAGTATTTTGGGGACCCAGTATTAGTGGCACATCTAAGATTTTACTATGGGTGGATGAATAAAAATACCCAGCAGAAAACATTCCCAAAATATGATGAGGAAGCCATATAAATATCCCCGCCGCCCCGGTGGCGCAGTAGTCTAAGCGATGGCTTCTGATGATTCGTCCGAAAGGTTTCGAATCCCGGTGAGCTATGGATGTTGTGTTTGCCTTACGGCACTGAATCTCTCCCTTCCCTGGAACCAGTGACCCTAAATTAGGGACGGACGACTGCTTATAGCCCATTGAGTTGCTCATGGTGGTCGTTAAACCTCAATAAAAAAAATATATATGTATATATCTCCGCCGTATTGAAGTGTGTCTTCCATGATTCACGGACGAATCATCAGTTGTAGCAAGAAAATATAAAAATTCATGGTTGAAAAATGCGTACCAGCTCAGTTCAGCTTTGATCCTCCCCTTCGCTCCAGGGTTCAGCTTTGATCCTCCCCCTTCGCTCCAGGGTTCAGCTTATTGAAACTATACCAAAGTAGTGGGCAAAATATTATACCGTATATACTCGTGTATAGGTTGACCCCCCCCCCGATTTTTATCTGAATATTTGCAGTTTTTGTATATCCCGTGTATAAGTCGATCCCCCGATTTTTATGTGAATATATGCATTTTTGTATACCTACCTATCTTGTGTATAAATAAAAAAAACATTTTTTCTTTTCCGAGGATGCGTCCGCATGCGGAAATGTATATTT
Organism: Macrothele yani; assembly: GCA_039090855.1. Classification (NCBI taxonomy): domain Eukaryota; kingdom Metazoa; phylum Arthropoda; class Arachnida; order Araneae; family Macrothelidae; genus Macrothele; species Macrothele yani. Next base: position 117,876 of record JAYWMT010000140.1, read on the forward strand.
AATGTTACTTGCGGCAATTTCCCTTAATATGTGGGTGGAATTGAGGCACAATTCTGAGAAGATGATGGGGTTCACCACCTGGTTAAAGAGTTTTCAGGGAAGGTGACACATTTTTTTTTTTTTTTTGATTGGAGGTTTAACGACCACCGTGAGCAACTCAATGGACTATAAGCAGTCGCCCGTCCCTAATTTTAGGGTCACTGGTTCCAGGGAAGGGAGAGAGCCAGTGCCGTAAGACAAACACAACATCCATGCCTGACCGGGATTCGAACCCGGACCCCTTACGGACGAATGATCAGAGGCCAGCGCCTTAGACCACTGCGCCACCGGGGCGGCAGGTGACACATTTTAACAATATATGAACCCACTTTTGCACATGGCCCCTCCCACTTTTTTGCGAGCGAGGTTTCTGCAGTTACTTCATTCATGAAGAGTAAAGCATTTGTTCCCGCAGCAAACGAATCGTGATGGCTTTACCAAACGTCCTAAGGCGGGCACATCGTTATTTAAAAAGAAAAAAAATAACAAAAAAAAAAAAAAAACTTCCTGAAACATATTTGGAAAGCGTAAATAGGTCTTTATATAAACTAGATAGTTTTTTTTTATCCCATAAAGAATATGCATGCCGTAAAAAATAAGTGTAACTTTTGAAGTTTTCAATGGATTTTTCAAAATTTAAAAAGAATATTTATTTTGATGTATTGCGGACACTGTAAAATTTGCACACAACTATTTAAAAAGTTGAAGAAAATTTGTTCTATAAAATTTTCTCCCACGACCCTGTGCAGCGTAGCAGTTGTTGGTCAACTGCTGAGTTGTACCAGTGTGTGATTGACAGAGAGGTCGTTTATCTACTCCCGAGTTTCATTCCCCCTCTCCACCGTGTTTGTGACAAACAATCGGCTTTAGTGACAAACCCAAACATCGCCCCATTCAGTAAAGATGCAGTCCTTTTTGCTCGCTCTTAGTCTTCAGAAAAGGTTACTGTTTGTTTGATCTTTAGAGCCGGGGCAAACTCAATTTAATAACAAACGTAAGTAGGTTGTTAAACTAATGCACTTTTTTACTATTAGTGGCAGTGGTATTCTGAGCGATCGGCCAAGTTTAACATTTTCGTTTTCGGGATGCATTGATCATGTTACCGCTGTTCTGTAGATTGTCACACCTCTCTTCGCCGTCGTTATGCAGGGGCAGCGGTCTCCTTTTGCAATAGTCTGTCCTTTTCCTCCCTCTTCATAACCCCGTCGAGAATTGAGCACGGTCGTAGGTAACGGCACGGTGCAACTTAAACTACTGGCTGACTCTTTCCTCTGGGTGATTTAGCAGCGGGGTAGTCAAGGCCATATCGACAGATCTAAAACGGACTTTGAGACATCCTTGAGAAATGAGTTTTTCTATTAGTGAATAAAAAAAGACTTGTACATATAAAAGCAAGAAAATTCTTAGCAATAACTTTCTTCTGTACCAGTAACACCCGGAAAATGACTAAATATACAACTGCAAATGAACTGATGGCACAAAGGGTTTTAAGTACGCGCATTTCCATAAGGCATCAAAATTTTGGTTTTCAACCTATCAGAAATATTTTCCGTGTATAGTTCGACCCATTAATTTCGACCTAAATATTTCATTAAAAAAGTTGACCTATACACGAGTATATAAAGTAATCCAAATATCATGATTCGAACGAATTCATAATGTATGAATATTTCCCCCAATTACAGATGTGTACAAAAAAAAAAATCTGCAGTGCTTTCGATGGACTGAGGGTGACTATATTTTTGTGGACTACTAAAAAAAGCGGAAAAAAATGGAATTTTTTTTTCACAAGGCAGTTTCTTATAGTTTTAGCTGTGCTATCGGCAAAAAACAAAACAAAAAAACTGTAGAATTATGTTAATTCTTCAAGCATCCTGCATAATTGTGGTGCCCCTTAAAAATGCAGGGACCAGGGCATCAGTCCTATTTGCCCCCTATTAAATGAGCTCTGTGTATTTCAATTTAAAAATAAAAATGGGAAAAGAGCCTCAAAATAATTACGAATTTTATAAATCCAACATTTTTTCACACATGCGGGAAAAATTACGATACACGATACAAAAATGGAAACGTTGCCAACGAAAGAATGCAGCTACCCCGATGGCGCAGTGGTCTAAGCGATGGCTTCTGATCGGGTGGTCACGTTTACTTGTGCAACCTGCACTTTGAGTGATATTAGTTGTTTTTGAGAGTTTCCTGTTAGGTATTTTATGTTATTTAGTTTTGTGAATGTTGTATGCTTAAGTTGAACCCACAAATTCGTCGAGACAGCCTTTATTTTAATTTTAATTTTTTTTTTTTTTTTGGTGTATCTTACACGAAAAAAAAATAACAAAAAAAAACTTCCTGAAACATATTTGGAAAGCGTAAATAGGTCTTTATATAAACTAGATAGTTTTTTTTATCCCATAAAGAATATGCATGCAGGTCAGTTACTCACTTCAGTGTTACAAGGTTACTCAAGGAGAGTACCTAATCCTTCAAGCATACTGTTGGAGGTGGGTTCCTTTGTTTTCAGTGTTGCAAGCCGCAACACTAGGTTTTAGTTTAAGTTCTATGTTAGTAGTCAAGATGATTACGACCTCAGCGTCTAAGTCGACGTCTGATGCTTCTGTGCCTATTCTACTCGAATCTTCTATATCAACGACGAGTGTGTCTGCTTCAAAGGATATATCAGCAATGGATACCTCCACTGTGATTTTCATTCTTCGGAAAGTGTGTTAAGTGATGTGAAACAAAATGTGAATGAAGGGGTTGGAGCCGTGGGCCCACCCCCACCCTCTCTCAGCACCTATGCGACTGCTGTCCGTCCTGCGAATGTACCTTCTGCAGCTTCAATAGACTCTCAATATACGATTACACGTGTGGATAAAGTTTTACGACTGAAAGTTCCGGATAACTCTGTTCTAGGTAAGCGTTTTTCAGAAAATTTATCTTTCACTGTTTATGTTCCTGCCCTAAAGGACACCCCAATCCCTCGGTACCTGGATGCAATTTCAATGGTTGTTTCCAGGAATCCATCAAATCAGCCATCCGTTTTGGTGGGGGAATCGAAGTGCGCTTTACCCTAAAATCTGCTGTTGAAAAAATTCTTCAATGCGGTGTAGACATTGGTACTGTGCATCTGCAACCGACATAATCTATTCAGCGCCCTGTTACCGTCACTCTGACACCCGTTCCCTCGGGACTTCCTGATGAACTAGATGCGCTTAGTTCCATCGGCAGAGTAGTAGGTAAAACAAAATTTCTCTCTGCTGCAGGCGTAAACACCCCCTGTGCCTATGTGCAAGGAGGACGTCGTCAGCATAGGGTGATTTTCCCTACGGAACAGGCTCTGAAGGACAGGCCTACCTCCGTTGAGGTTATTACAGACTCAAGAAAATACACGTTTGACTTATTTGCAGGAATGCAGTGCTTTTATTGTAAAAGGGAAGGGCATCGGGTGACCTCGTGTCCTCACAGAAATGTGCAGAATAATTCTACTTCAAATCCTGGAGCCGTTGAGTCATCATTCTGTTCTGAGCCGTCAGTTGCCCAGACACCAAACTTGGAATCAGTAGATGATGTTATGTTGAGTACAGACAGCACATTTCAGAGTCTTATTATTCATAACTCTGCAGCTCAGTAATCCCCTTCTGTGGAAGTACCTGATAGTGGTTATCAATTAGAAGATTACCCTGCCTTGCCACCGTCGGGGGAACACGAGTTTCTACAACAACGTGTAAGAGACCTTTGACCCCGACATCTCCTAAGAAAAAGAGAGGTCGACCACAAACCAGGTAGAGCTCGAAAGGGGCACTTTCTGGTGGACCCTCTCAGTCGCCGAGTCTTGAACGAAGCAACTCTTCCACTTCAACCCTAAAACAGACTGAAACCAGTGTGAGCTATCAGGAGGTTGAAATGAAAATACCTGATAATCTGAGTGACACCACGTCGACACATTCTGATATTGAACCATATCCAGAGTGTGCGGAAGACTTTGATATATATCTTAAAGATATAGAAGTGCCAGTTGCGCCATTAACATATTTCGAACTAGTTTCTCTGTATGCGGTTCCTAAGAGAACTAGCATCATGAAAATTCCTTGCATTCAGAAAAATTTGTCTAGAGTGCCGGAATTGGTTTCGCAGCTATCTTTTTTACATGAACTGTTCCACAAGCACTCGACCACCACACCAAAAGTGCACTTATTTTGTCGAGGAATTCGTTATTTATTAACAATGCTTGATAAACAGGTTGAGGGGGTTTACAGCCACCAAAATGAGCTCTAAGGTACTATTTGTTTCTTTTAACTGCCGAGGTTTAGCGGCGTCAGCAGCAAATGCATTGGTTTTTGAAGATGTCCGACCTTTAAAAGCGGATGTTCTAATGTTGCAAGAGACTAACTGTTCTGCAGGAATCAATTTTGCTCGCTGGCGCTGCTGGCCTTATGTTTTTTATCATAATTACCGGACACATGTTGGTTCCGGAACTGCAATAGCATTTCATTCCCGATTTCACTCTATATTACAGGATAGTGTTGAGTCCCAGAGCCGCCTGGGAGTTTTTCAATGTATTTCGTTTTGCCTTCGGTCCAGTCGAATTCATCTATTAAATATTCATGTACCTCAAAATAATAATGAAGCTACTGATCTCCTGGTTCATATTGCTGCCGTTCTTGCGAATATTCCCCCTCAGACCTTATTCTTTTTGCTGGTGATTTTAATTGTACACTTCAACCTTACGTTGATAGAGATAATTCACATGAAAGCCGTCATTCTTTAGTTTCTCAGCTCTCTCAGATTGTCTTCAACTTTGACCTCCAAGATGCCTTCAGATATCTACACCCAAATGAAAGAGAGTTTTCTTGGTTCCCCCCTATTCATTTAAATTCTGCTGCAGCCAGACTTGATCGATTTTATGTCTCCCGTTTTATTCGTCCGTCTATTATTTCAGTCAATCACGCACCCTCTGTTTCTTCAGACCATAAACCAGTTATTCTTTCCCTCTGTTTTCAGTCTATTGGTATTCCACGGCCGAGTGTTTGGTCTTTAGATGATTCGTGTCTTCAAGATCCTGATTTTAATACTGAAGTTGTTCTTATTATCACTCAAGCTGTTACTCAATTGTCTTTTGTTTCCGACCCAGCGGCTCTGTGGATTTCGACAAAACAATATTGTAGCTTTTGCGAAGAAATATTCTTTTACTATCAGAACCCGGCGTAATATGACTGTGGACAGTCTCCGGCGTGCGCTTCAGCGAATACCACGAACCTCATCGATTTATGATCTCCTTGAAACGAAATTACGAAAATGTCTTCAAGCCTCTGTTTCAAATCTACTGACCCGTCTTAAATACTCATTCCTCAGATTCAAAGAAGATCCTTTTCGCAGTCTCCGTTCCTCGAGGTACGAAGAAAAAAATACCATTGTACAACTCACCCTCTCTAATGGTTCAGTAACTACTGACCCATATGTCATATGTAATCAAACTCATGCGTATTATAGCCAACGTTTTCAACATACATTAACACAGCCAGCATCTTCTGCAGACCTTTCACAAGTTCCTGAATGCTATGTGTCTTCTCTAAATGCTCAGATCACCCCTCAAGAAATCCGCAATTCGATTTACAGTTTAAATGATCGTTCCTCACCTGGAGAGGATGGGCTTTCCTTAAAATTCTACAAAATATTCCTTCCTTATCTCATGCCACTTCTCCTCAGTTGTTATACTTTCCTTTTTTCGTCTTCAAGTTCTTCTTCCAATGCTTTCAGCTTTGCTCTGCTTCGCCTTATTCCTAAATCTGGCTATCTTGGTATTTTATCTAACTGTCGACCCATCTCTATACTTAATACCGACTATAAAATCTTTGCTAAACTACTCGCACTCCGTCTGAATCCTGTCCTATCCTATTCAATTCATCCTGACCAAACTTACACTATTCCAACCCGCTCTATCGCTTCTAATATTACTACGATCCGTGATCTTAACACTCTCGCTGCCCAGCTCGCAGAACCCCTTGCTATTTTTAATATTGATCAACGACAGGCTTTTGATTCCATTAACCATACTTATATCTTTACTGTCCTTCAACGCTTTGGATTCCCTCCCTTCTTCTGCCAGGCTCTTTCTAATCTGTATTCAAACTCTTTTTTTCGGGTTCGTACTTCGACTTTTATTATTTCTGCTATCCCTTATTCTAACGGTATTCGGCAGGGCTGTCCCCTGTCGGGTCAACGTTTTGCACTCTGTTTTGAACCTCTTCTAATCTGTCTCCGTTTTCGACTTCTTCTGTCCCCCGTAGAGTTGTGTGCACCCGGTCAATCATACTGTCTTGACTACATATGCCGATGACTTGACGTTATTTTTACGAACAGAATCTTCTTTTGGAATCCTATTATCAACATATAACGAATGTGCCGTAATTTCTGGATCAGCCTTAAACACTGAAAAATGCTCAGGTTTATGGACTGGAGCGTGGGCGACCCGTGGCGACCGTCCGTGGGGGACCCGATGGTCTTCGAACGTAGTCAAATTTCTTGGTGTGCACTTCGGAAAACCGGAGGCGGTTGCTGCTGCAGCATGGACCCCCTCGTTCATCAAATTAATCGAAGACTTGCGCCTCTCCGTCAGCTCAAACACTTTCTTTCAATTTTTAGTCGGGCACTGCTACTAAATGTGTTTGTGCAACCGAAATTGTTTCACAGCTGGATTGCTCACCTGCCGCCACTTTTCTTGCTCAATCATCTGCAGAGAACTTTTGTGGACTTCATTTGGAATATTATTCATTGGGTGCATCGCTCCACGCTTTCTCTTCCGATTTCCTATGGTGGTCTCTCTCTTGCTGATATCACTCGAAAATTTCAAGCCTTCCATCTTCATAACTTTCTTAAGATTTTTTCAACGCCTCTTGCTTCAACGCAAACCATTATCGATACTCTGTTCTTCCCCCGGAGCCCCCACCTTACAGTTCAAACTTTTCTGCGAATGGACCTGTTCCCATTCATTCCCAATCATTTCCCTGAAACTTACAAGTCTGCACTTACCCTTTGGCGCTCCCTGAGTCCTGTCCGACTCCCCCCTTCCACTACGAATGACCTCCTTGCAGAACCCCTCTTCTTCTCCTCTGCTATCCACTCTTCTACCTCTTCGTACCTTCACTACTCCTCATGGTTTGCCAGTGGAGTTGTGAAGGTCTCTCAACTCGTTGACATTGATCTCCGTTGGAAACCTCTTTCTCGCATTTCTCCCTTGTTTGCAGATACCCCTGTTCATCGTGCTCAACTTCGGCATATCCAGATTTGCATTCAGAGACTCTACCCACAACTTGCCAATCAGAATGGACTTATTCAGAACTCATCAGCCTCACTCAGTCTCCCGTTAATTATTTATCTAAATGACCAGCCGTTTCTTTCACATCAAGTATCTGCTAAACTCATCTATAGGCATTTCATTACATATTTTACCGATCCAATGCCGATTCCTCCGTGCCAGAGGCAGAAGTACCAGCAAAATGGAGTGATCCACTAACAGCCTTGGCTACTCCAAAAGCAAGGGATATCCAATGGTTACATCTACATAGTCGCTTATTAACCCCACGCACCCTTCATCGTTTTCGGCATCTTACATCGTCACTGTGTTATTTTTGCAATACAGAGGGACATTTATTTCACTCTTACTCGATGTGCTTGTTTTTACAGCCTTTGTTTTCATTGATGTTTCTTTTGCTTCAGAATGTTTGTGCTTCTTTACACACCATGTTTCATTATAATGTTCTTCGCTCACATCACCCATCTGCTTCATCACACAATTCTGTATGCATTTTTCTCATATTGCAAGCAAAATATACAATTTATCATTACTATCTTATTAGTGTCGATTGTCCTACCCTTAGACGTTATAACGTGGCAAGACGTTTTCTATGTCGCAAATACCGTCAGTCTATGACTGCGATATTGCAGGTCGAGTATGATACTGCAAAGACGAGTAACAGTCTTGACAGTTTTCATGCTAAGTGGTCCCCAAGTCATATCTGGTTTAATACGAATAATGATATTGTAACACTAACCGTGTAACGTCCACGACATTTTGTTGTGGTCGGATATCTGTCTTTGTATTGTACTGGAGCGTTTTTTGTTTTGCTTTTTTGCACTATGTTGTGAGTGTTTTTGTATATTTACGCAGGTTAGTTGCCCGACGAAGTGTTCGGTATAACTTCTTTCCCCATAAATTACTGTTGGATAATATGTCGTTTTATTTGACTACCTAGTTACGTTTCTCTGTTCAATTTCAAAAAGTTAGTGTCTCATGAATTGTTCTGCTTCATTGAGTGTCACGTGAGAGTATTTTATGTTGTAACGTTGCACCGTCATGTGTTAAATTTTTATCCTAATCATTCGCGTTTATAACTGAATTTTGTATTTATTGTAGGGGAAAATTGAATGCTTGAAATTGCTTGCACTGTCTAACGATAACACAATGGTCTTTTTTTCTGCATTATCGAACCCATAGTGGTTAATAAGAATTTTACTACGTCTGAAGTTTTTTCAGTTGTAGTATTTGTCTTTGCAAGCCTATTGTTAGAGTGACAGACTAATTTAGCTATTTAGTTTTTGTCTAGCAATAAATACTTTCTCTGTATGAAAATGACGGTTTCTTTAAGATAATGTAATGCTCATCTGTTGTAAAATCATGCAGTTTTCTGTACTTCTAATTTACGATTCTTCCTTTTGAATTTAGCAACATTTGCAATATATCCTGTACATTGAATTTTCGAATTTATCACATCTGAATGATGAGTCCTTTTTGTTTGTTTGTTGCATCTAATGTTACGAGATTTTTACTCATCTACTTTTTCCGCAACTTGTTGATGAAAAACGTCTGTGTTTATAGATTGAGAAGTAGATGATTTTTGTTTTGAAGTGAAACTGATTCGTATGTATAATGTTTTTTTTGTTGCGAATTATGTTGCTCATAGTCTCACTTAGCGATATTTTTCTTTTTATGGAAAATTGTGGTACTTACTGACAGACAGAAGAAACTATTTTTGTATTAGAAGCAGCGTACCCGCGTGAAGCAGGGTTTTTTTTTAGTTAAGGTTTACGCTTATTTTGTTTCATGATTCTTAATGAATTAATATGTATGTCGTAAAAAATAGTTTTACAGCCTGGCAGTAAAAATCAGTATGTCATGTTGTTAGTGGTAGCGTACATGTTACGAGCAAGGTTTTTTTTTTCCTGGCTTGATGTTTTTTTTCATGAATGACATGCTGAAATATTTTTCACTTTGTGCGGCCTTTGACAATGTTCAGTTGTACAGATTTTGTGTTTTGTTCAATTTTAATGTTCATTATTGTGAATTACCTGATGCTTTCTTTTTTTTTTTTTTTTTTTTTTTTTTTTTTTTTTTTGGCTCTTTGTGGTAGACGGAGAATGTTAAATTGATCTCGTTTCTGTTTTCTGTCATTGTAATTTCGCAATACTGTATGTTTGTTGAGTCTTTTTGCCTTCTGTGTAAAATATGCCAAAATGGCAACAACTGTTCTCGGTGAACTTACTGTAAATATTTTTTATATGGTTTTATGGCAATAAAGATATTTTGAAGTTCTGATCATTCGTCCGAAAGGGGTCCGGGTTCCAATCCCGGTGAGGCATGGGTGTTGTGCTTGTCTTAGGGCACTGGCTCTCTTCCTTCCTTGGAACCAGTGGCCCTAAATTTGGGACGGGCGAATTCTTATAGCCCATTGCGTTGCTCACGGTGGTCGTTAAACCTCCTATAAAAAAAAAACCTAGAAAAATGACACCGAATTTTCGGGTGTAATAAGCACTTCTTTTGAATCCGTTCTGACGCAAATTAAATTTATCAAAGCTATTGAAAGTCAATGGAACCGGTATAGAAAACAATAGATCTGACGAAAGAAAGAAGATTTTCAATCGGGTTTTTAATCCCTCCGATGTTGCTGTAAACGGAATCGTGAGCTTACGAACTCTTAGAAACAGAGATATCGACAAAAATAAGATGTGACTTTGCGTCCTCTGGTGGGAAAACCATGCGTTATTTTAGGAAGAAAGTATTCTCAAAAGGGTTATCCATATAAGTGGTATCGGTCCAAGAAAAAAATTAGTCGAGTTTTCAGGAGCCCAGATTTTGCTACAAATACTTCAGAAGCAGAAATTAACACTTATGACCCCTGGTGGCCAAACCATTCTTTACTAAACATTAGAAATCATGTGAAAAATATTTTCCAACAGGTCTTGTATGCGATACAGGAAGAATTTTTCAAATCGGAGCTTTAGGAGCAGAAATAACGCTGAAAACGCTGTTTATCTTTGTGCCCCCCTAGCGGAGCGGAAAGTCTGTGATTTACTTGTAAATTTTGAATTTATAGGAAAAACATTTCGCATCGGAAATTAGAGATATTGACAAAAATAAGATATACATCTATGCCCCCTGGCGTAGAAACCATGCATTATTTCAAGAAGAAAATGTCAACAAACGAATTTTTTTTCAGTCGAGATTTTAGAAGCTCATATTTTGCTGAAAATACATCAGAAGCGGAAATTAAGACTTACGCCTCCTGGTGGCCAAACCGACATGAGTAGTATCGGTCAAAAAAAAAAAAAATTTCATCAATCGAGATTTTAGAAGCTCATATTTTGCTGCAAATACATCAGAAGCGAAAATTAAGACTTACGCCACCTGGTGGCCAAACCATTTTTTACAAAAAATTAGAAATTATGTGCAAACGATTTCCCATCAGGAGCTGTATCCGGCGCAGAAAGAATTTTTCAAATCGGAGATTTAGAAGCGGAGATATAGGGGGAAACTCAATTTACATTTACGCCCCCAAAAGGAAAGTCTATGAATTACTTGAAAATTTTGAAATTATATGAAACACATGTCACACTGGAAACACTATCCAACAAAGAAGGAATTTTTCAAATCGGACTCCCAGAAGTAGAGATATTGACAAAAAATAAGATATACATCTACGCCCCCTGGCGTAGAAACCATGCACTATTTCAAGAAGAAAATGTTTCTAAAAGGTTTGTCGACATGAGTAGTATCGGTCAACAAACGACGTTTTTCACAATCGAGAATTTAGAAGCTCATGTTTTGCTGCAAATACATCAGGAGCGGAAATTAAAATTTACGCCACCTGGTGGCCAAACTATTTTCTACAAAAATTAGAAATTATGTGCAAACGATTTCCCATCAGGAGCTGTATCCGGTGCAGAAAGAACTTTTCAAATCGGAGATAGCAGAGATATAGGGGGAAACGCAATTTACCGCTACGCTCCCTAACGGAAAGTCTATGAATCACTTGAAAATTTTGAAATTATATGAAAAACATGTGACACGGAAAACACTATCCAACAAAAAAGGAATTTTTAAAATGGGATTTCTACAAGTAGAGATATTGACAAAATTAAGATGTACATCTAAGCCCCCTGGCAGAGAAACTTTGTAATATTTTAGGGAAAAAAATATTCCAAAATAATTTATCGATGTGAGTGGCATCAGTCCACGAAAGAATTTTTTCAATCGGTATTTTGGAAGCTCAGATTTTATGGCAAATACATCAGAAGCAAAAATTAACACTTACGCCCCCTGGTGGCCAAAGTATTCTTAACCAAAAATTTGAAATTATGTGCAAAAGATTTTCCATTAGGAGATGTATCCACTGAAGAAAAAAAAAAAAAATCAAATCGGAGTTTTAGAAGAATTATAGAGAAAAATGTAATTTACTTTCCACGCCCCTAGCGGAAAATTTATGCGTAATTTGAAAAGTAACTATATCTAAAATACTCTTCGACATAAATGGAATCGAAAGATAAAATATTTTTTTGTCAATCGGATGTTTAGAAGCAAATATGTGGAATGAAACGTATTTTTGAATTCGACATTATCTGCATTTACGCTCTCTAGCGGCAAAATTGTACATCGTAAAAAAAAAACAAAAAAAAAACGAAATTAAGGATCATCACTCGCATATTTCAAGCTTCCTAATGCAAAAAGAATTTTTCAAATCGGACTAATAGTTGCAGAGATATCGTGGGTACAGATGGATGGACGGACAAACCGATAACATAAGCACGATCTTTTTTGCAAAAGAGGTGCTAAAAGAATGCGTTTCGGCCAACACACAAAATGCAAACCGAAGCGCACTGCATCGAATTTCGCATGCGTTATTTCTCCTGTGAGCAAGCAGATGGCAGCACATGTAGTTGTTTGACATTTCTTGAGTAGTGAACTCGGATTGGTTCACAAGAGTCAAATGGTACATAGCGAGATTGACTGTGACAAATATCGAAGAACGTTGTGTGCCGCGTGCTTGTGGTGGAGACGTTCAGAAGGTTGCCGGCTACAACTCGAATCTGCCCTGTGATTCCTGTAATATGATTTAGGATTAATTAATCGACGGCATGTCAACCGGCGTTGGGAAAGCGTAAGTGTACTGTTTTATTTAGTGAGTTAGATTTCGGAATTGAGAATTTTTTTCTCTGTTTTGCTCTCATTACTGGCGCACGTGCACGATTGATGCTTACTGAAAAATTCAGCACATGATGATTTCTATGTGAACTTTATTAATCTCCGACTTTGCTTACTTTTTGCAACTGAATGTAGCTCATACGTATTGAAATGATACCTCACGGATTATTATTTTTTTTTCTGTATATTTTGGAGAAAGTTGAAAAAAAAAAAGGAATTGCTTCGATGTTTGACAGCTGGTAGTTAGTTTTGCGCTCAAGGGCTTCTTTGGGCCGCCGAGAGTCAAAGTCTGTCCTGGGCAAATTGCTTAATGTGCTTTCATTTATTTTTCCTGAATTTTGCATCAAATTGCCTAATGTGCTGCCACTGATATTTTACTGAATTTTTGCGTTAAAATGAGACTACCTTCTGACAGTGCAAAGATATCATATTTCTGTTACTGTGCAATCATTTTAAATTGTCTGACAAGTTAGATGGTTATTAGATGGGGTTCTGAAACCCAAATTTAGAGCAAAGGAAGTGTTGTTTCGAAGTCGTAAGTACTTTTTTAATTCTGTAATGCATGTTTATTTTATTGCTGTTTAGGCGAGTAGTAGATATTTGTTATCTTAATCTGTGTTTTCGCTTCTCCAAACGAGTTCCCAAAATTTGAAATAAATAATTCATTTTGACTGTCGATTCAAAAGTATTTAGTAACTTACCTCAGGAAAATTATATCCTTTTATAGACGACATTTACTGTTTCGGATGAATTCTGTATTAGTTTCTCAAGACAACAGTTTCGCCCACAGTGCTTTATAACGTAGCTTGTGCAGTCTATATATAATTCTCCCCCCCTTTTTTTCTCTGTAATGATTTAACTTTTGATAGTTTCACTGTACCAGCTTGTTAAATATAGTACGCCCACCCATTTTCTTTATTGTTGCTTGACAAACCCTAAATTTTCTGTGTTCGCTCGTGTTAACAGCCGATGTGAAGTCAGCTCGGCCACCCCGATGGCGCAGTGGTCTAAGCGCTGGCTTCTGACCATTATCAGTCCATGATGGGTCGGGGTTCGAATCCCGTGAGGCATGGATGTTGTGTTTGTTTAACGCCACTGGTTCTCTTGCTTCCCTGGAGCCAGTGGCCCTAAATTAGGCCGCCCCGGTGGCGCAGTGGTCTGAACGCTGGCTTGTGACCATTCGCCCAGGGAGGAGTCTGGGTTCGAATCTCGTTGAGGAGGTTTGTAATGTTTGTGTTTGTCTTTCAGCACTGGCTCTCTCTGTGTAACTTGATCATTTGGCATACTGTATAAAATGGTAGCAATGTACATTGCTAACGTAAATTGAATATACTGTCTCGCCTGTCAATACTGTACAACTGTGTCTGCTTATCTTGTCACCGTATCTGTACCACAAGGTCAAATAACTAATTTTTTAAATCCCCAATCAAAAAAAAAAAAAAAAAAAAAAAATCGCTACTGTGACAGTGCTTGAGTCAGAACACGTGCAAACCTCTTTCTAGGTTGACCTTGGCGGCCGTTTTTACAGATTCTGGTTATCAAAGTATACAGTCAAACCCCTATTTAACGGACTGCGATTTAACGAATTCCGCGATTTTACTTACATTTTTCATGGTCCCGACGGAATCATATTGAAATTAATGCTTGTCGTTTCCCGATTTAACGAACACATTTCCTCAATTTAACGAACATTTTATTTTTTAAACCAGAAAACTATGTTAACCAGCATTTTCACGTTAAAAGTAAGTCCAAATGCAATCCATTGATGATGTTTTCGATGAACAGATCGGACTAAATGCACCAGATTCTGATGAAGAGGAAGCAGAACTGAAAGTTAGCTGCTTTAGTGATGCTGGTAACAGTATAGAATGTGCTAAAATGTACTTGATGCCCTTCGATATTAATGATGATGTTTTTCATGCACTTCATAAAATTGAAGCTGTAATTTATAAAGCTAAACGTTCAGAAAAACAATATACAATCTTCTCTGAAGAATTTATTTTCTACATGTAAAAAGGTATCAACACATATTCTGTTTTTACAAGTTAATTAGTACTAATAGATGTTCTGTTTCATGCCGTTTAGGATACTGAAATCATTATTCAAGAAGTTAAATCAACTATCGTATTTATCTCGCAATTTTAAAGAACGCTTAAATTTTGATGCTACATATTGAAGTCTAATATCTACGAAATATGTATTTAATAAAGTAAATGTGTGCGTATTGTAACATTTTTGATAATAAATTCGTAATTAAAAGTACTATACATAATTTAAATGTCACTGAAAGAAAGAGAACATAGCTGCTTACGTATTCTATTATGAACACTAGCTTAATTTGAATTTTTCATTCGAAAGGCTTCCTCGATTTAGCGAATTCCACGATTTTACGTGCAAGACTCTTGGTCCCTTAAAGTTCGTTAAATCGAGGTTTGGTTGTATTTATTTGTGCAAAATCCCATGCACCTTTCAGGTACATGATTCAAGCTCCGGGCTGAGTTTTTTATGTGCCGACCTTTAAGTGAAATGCAAACACCATTTTTTTTTATATACATTCAGACTGTTCCGGGGAATAAGTAAATATATTTGATGCTTTTATTCATTTGTATGCCATAAATCTGCGTCTAGTGATTTTCAAAACATGTTTCGTCCGGAAAAAAAAAAAAAAAAAAAAAAAAAAGATGTAACGATTTTTTCAGTGACGTCGGCAGTACCCCAGTACTTCATTTGCGTGCAACTATCCCCAACAAAATTGTTGGTGAGTTGCAAAATATAGACAATGCAAATAAATTTTCTGAAGTTGTTTCTTATTTTCTTTTTTCATATTTAGTAGACACATACACACATGAAGAAAAAAAAATGATTTTATTGTTGGGAAGGTCTTGCTAATGGTACCTTACCAACTAACTATCTTGAAAAATTTGTGAAGAGAAAGTTCAACCCAAACCAGCCTCTTTCTTCTCCTGATAAAAAAAAAAAAAATCTGTGTAGTAAACTGATAACAGGTACACGTATTTTTGAACTTCGTTATGTATTTAAATCAAGAATGGAAAACTGATATGTGCCATCTAAGTCAAAGATTAAATATTTTGAGATCGCCACCTAAATTTTTATAATTAGTGCATAATTGGGTAGCGCATATCCACAGAAGTGCCAGAAAAACTGGTACACCAGTATAATACTTGGTAGGTCGCCCACGGGAGCGCAGGACTGCAGAAATACGACGGGGCATGGACTCCACCAGCTTCTGGAAATATGCTGTAGGCAATGTACACCATACTTTCTGCAGAGCTTTCCACAATTCGGGTGTATTCCGAGGTCTCGGATTCCTGTGTTCGATAGCGCATTGCATGGCATCCCAAATGTGTTCTATCACGTTCAGATCTGGGGACTTGGGTGGAAATGGCAACACCCTAAACGCAGATGAATGCTCCTTTGGCCATAATGTGGCGTCCCGACACTTGTGTGGAGGTGCATTGTCTGTTGGAACAGGCCCAACCCATCAGCATGAGTGTAGGACATGAACGGGTGTACCTCGTCAGAAAGGATACGCACATAGCGTTGGCCGGTCACAATCGTTTGTAGACGTACCAGGGGTCCCAGTGAAATCCAGCTAAACACACCCCATACTATTACGGACACCACACCAGCCGGTACAGTTCTCTGTTGACAGGCGGGATCCATGGATTCATGGGATTTGCGCCACACACGAATCATTCCATCTACCCGATACAGTTGAAAACGCGACTCGTCAGACCAGGCTACTTGTTTCCAGTCATCAAGTGTCCAGTGGCGGTGTTGCCGTGCCCAAGCGAGGCGCATAGCTCTGTGTCGTGCACCCATCAAGGGGACTCGAGTTGGGCGTCGGCTCCCAAAGCCCATATCGTGCAGGGTACGTTGCACAGTCCGGACGCTGATGCTTGTTGAGGCTCCAGCATTGAATTCCGATTTTACCTGCGAGAGTGTTGCACGCCTATCGCGTGAAACGATTCTTGACAGCCGACGATGGTCACGTTCACCCAATGTCTTTTTACGGACACACTGGTATCGTAGATTGGAGGTTTTGCCGGAATTCTTGTAGACACGGTACACCCTTGCAATTATCGTCCGTGAAAATCCGAACTTCGTTTCTACCTCCGAAATACTATGGCCCATCTCACGAGCGCCAACTATGACACCGCGTTGAAAATCACTTAAATCGTTATTACTTGTCATTCTCATGCCGAAAACAGCTCTGACAGCCGGCAAGGATGTCTATCGCTTTATATACGCACAGGCTGACGCAACCGAGTACGCGTATAGATGACATTGCTATGTATTTTGCATAGGCTCGTCTGTACCAGTTTTTCTGGCACTTTAGTGTATATTTGTTATTGAATATAAGTATATATAACAAAATGTAAGCATGCTAAAGAGAAATTAAATCTGAAAATCTGTCTCTTATTGATGAAGTGTATGGAAAAGTCCAACAAGGGCATAGTGGGCGCACATTTGAGTGCACAAGTTCTTCCAAGTAAAATTTGACGCCCCGATAGCTGCGTGGTCCGAGACGTAGATTTCTGGCTAGTCGTCCAGGCTAGATCTGGGTATAGAACAATTTTGATGTAAGACAAAAACAAGTATTAAACAAATAATCATGAGTGATAAATACTGTAATAAGCGTTACTCTAAACAGTAATCTTTAATGAAAGCTTACCATGTCATGCGCTAAAAACAAGAAAATGACATGTAACACAAATGCTGCTTACATGAGGATTTCTTTAGTGACATTATAGCAAGGGGAAGACACAGCAGCCCAGGCGGACGAGTGATCTGAAGCGCTGGATTCTGGCCATTCGTCGGATGAGATATAGTGTGCTTGGAGTGGCGTTGGTTTTCTCCCTTCCCTGGAACCAGTGGCCTCAAATTACAGACGGACGGCCGTTTTAGACCAGTTTCTTGTGGTGGTCGTTCAACCACGTAAAAAAAAGGGGAGGCGGACTTTAAGGAAATTAAAGGTAGTTTCTTTTTTTTTTTTTTTGATTGGAGGTTTAACGACCACCGTGAGCAACTCAATGGGCTATAAGCAGTCGCCCGTCCCTAATTTAGGGTCACTGGTTCCAGGGAAGGGAGAGAGTCAATGCCGTAAGACAAACACAACATCCATGCCTCACCGGGATTCGAACCCGGACCCCATTCGGACGAATGATCAGAGGTCATCGCTTAGACCACTGCGCCACCGGGACGGCAAAGGTGGTTTCAGTCAGTCTTGAAGGTGAACGTCGTTTAGTTGATTTCGTTGCGGGGATTTGATCGCCTTCATAGAGGTGAATGTACACTCCTACAGGTACATGTTTCTACAAACAGAAACAATTCTAGGAAAGTGAGCTAGTCCTTAGAATTTATCACTTGCAAGCAGTTTCCAGAACTGAGTTCCCGCTTCACGCTATGACTGGAAAGGACCACTGTACAGATCACAGAATTGCACGGGAAGGCTTTGCCACTGCTTCAAATAGGAATGTGGGTGACTTCTGCAGTTCCCGCTACCTATTGCGAAAAGCGTTAACATTGCAGACGGTTTGTTCAGCTGGTTTACGTGTTGTTGTTGAATTAATTTCCCACTTCAGGTTCCATATGCGAATCGCATAAACTGACATCAGGGAGCATTAACACGTTCGCTGCAGCGACGTTTTTCGGGGACTTTTTTTGTAGTGCGCGATGACCCACTGGTAGGACGTTGACTAATTCAATACAGTGCTGTACGACACACCGATGGGTCGTTTCTTAGAAATGTTTTCCTTGTCTGCCAACAGATGGAGGTTTATCCTTGTGGTTTGTACGTTTGCATTTCGTAACGAACGGAGTTTAGGTACCGTACTGCAAGAGCAGGAGCGATCGCCGGTGTGTCGCTTAACACACAATGATGAAATTGATGAACGCACTCCAAAAATTTTTATTAAACGCAGTACAGTTTGCCTTTACTTTGTTACCCCTAAATTCATTTATGAATTATTTCATGGAATCTATCGTGAAGTGATACAGTAGCATAATGTTCTTACTTATACACTGAGTGGCCACTTTATTATGACCACCCCCTCAGGACTTCGTTGGGCCATCTTTTGCCTTTAATACTGCGTCGATTCTTCGCGGCATGGACTCCACGAGATATTGATAGGTGGTTTGTGGAATCTGAGACCATGCTTGATGAATAGCTCTTTCCAGGAGTGTGAGACTGCAGGGTTGTGGATCCAGCTGTCTGATGGCTCGTTTAACTTCATCCCACAAATTCTCAATGGGGTTGAGATCTGGAGATTGTGGGGGCCACCTAAGCAAAGTAAACTCACCGGCATGTTCCTGAAACCAATCCTGTACAATACGAGCTCTATGGCAGGGCGCCTTATCTTGTTGAAAGTAGCCATCGCCATTGGGATAAACCATCCACATGACAGGATGCATTTGGTCCGCAACGATGTTTAGATATGATGTGCCAGTCAGACGTTGATCAACACGGATTAAAGGGCCCAAAGCATGCCAGGAAAACATTCCCCATACCATGACGTTGCCTCCACCAGCTTGAAGGGTTGTAGCAATGCATTTGGGGTCCATGCTTTCGTGCTGTTTCCGCCAAATTCTCACTCGGCCGCCGGCATGGTGCAACTGAAAACGTGATTCATCAGACCACATAATTTGTTTCCATTTTTCGACTGTCCAATCTTTGTGCTCCTGTGCGAACTGGAGACGTTTTCTCTTGTTAACTGCAGACAGCAAAGGTGTTCGAACAGGCCTTCGGCTGCCATATCCCATCCGATGCAGTGTACGGCGAACAGTGTTTGCAGAGATCATTTGAGGGGATCCTTGATTTAGATGGTCTGTAATTTGCTGCACTATTGCCCTTCTGTTGTCTGTTACCAGTCTGGACACTCTCCGTTCCGCTCGAGTAGTCACTAGTCGATGACGACCACACGTTGCACGTAAAGACCCAGTTTTTTTGCTGACAGCCCAGTCTTTAAACACTTTAACAACAGCTGCTCTGGAACATTTCACGAATGCGGCGGTTTCGGTGATACTCGCTCCATGGTTCCGAGCTCCTACAATCATCCCACGTTGAAAGTCCGTCAAATCGCATTTTTTCCCCATCTCGTCACCCAAAAATCACTTCTACCACTGTCGCAAGCATTAAGCTTTCCCTTTTTAATACTAGCCTCGCCCTCTGGCGGCAACAGCGTGCAGCCATAGCTAATTTGCCCAAAACTGTCAGGTGGTCATAATAAAGTGGCTACCCAGTGTATAAGCTAATTTCTAAAATAAACAACAACAAAATGAAGAATGTAAAAATATATGTACATATACACTATATTGATAAAAGTCACCGGACACCCTTCAAAAGCAAATGAACGGATCCGCTGCGTTGTTAAGATGCGCGGTACAGCTGCAAAAAGTATAAAAACAAGCCTGCAGCTGACCGCGATCATATTGCACTGTGAGGTTGAGTGAAACTGTAGCAGCGGGAGAGAACTGCCTTTGAGAAAGGAAAGATTGTTGGGTGTTATTTTAATTGGTTTGTCCATAAGAGAAACCGAGAGGCGTTTAAACATACCCAAGTCAACTGTTTTGGATGTACTGAATAAGTGGAAGACACGTGACGTGCCTGAAGAAGCAAAACGTACAGGCAGACCAAAGAAAATCAGTGATAGAGGACGTGTAAGCCTCAGGAGAGTCGTTACAGTTAATCGACGGAGTACTGCACAAGACCTCAGTGTACAGGTGAATAAAAATGCTGGAACCTCGGTATGTACACGTACCATTCGCATAGAACTTCATTCCATGGGTTACCGTGGTCGTACGGCTGCTCATAAGCCTTTCATTTCCACTCGGAATGCTCTACTCGTCGTTTAGCATGGTTAAAGAACCTTTATTGTGGATCGTAGATCAATGGAAACAGGTCCTATAGACTGAAGAATCCAGA
The DNA here is from genome assembly GCA_039090855.1 of Macrothele yani. Lineage (NCBI taxonomy): Eukaryota > Metazoa > Arthropoda > Arachnida > Araneae > Macrothelidae > Macrothele > Macrothele yani. The sequence continues at coordinate 138,332 of JAYWMT010000140.1, forward strand.
TACGCGATCCCTCAGTCTCATGGCCGTGTGTGGGTATGGCGGCAGCCGGGGAACGCTATTTACCACAGTGAACTGTTACTACGGTCAAATTTGGAGCTGGCAGTGTACTCGTGTGGCGGTGTTTTTCGTGGTATGGTCCCTGCCCATTGGTTACCGTGGACAAACCTGTTAACCATTGCACCAACCTCGATATTCTGGACAATTATGCTCTACCAACTTTGTGGCAATACTATGGAACCCAGCCTTGTTGGTACCTGCAGGATAACGCGCCAAACCATAAAGCAAGGACTGTTATGGCGTGGTCTTAATCCCATAGAGCACCTATGGGATGAATTAGAGCGCCGCATAAGAAGTTTGGAACCAAGGCCTACGGCTAAGCAACAGTTAGTGGCAGAGTTATGTGCTGAATGAAAGCTCACACCTATCGCTGTGTTCCAAAACCTTGTCGAAAGCATGTCTCGAATGGTCAGTGCATGCATTTAGGCCAAAGGTGGACCGACACCGTACTAATGTATGTGAATAAATGCTATGTTGTGTTTCTCTTCTAGGTGACCAGTGACTTTTGTCAATATAGTGTATATTGATTTTATGCACAAAATAACTGTATACGTGGATAATGAAAGGGATTCTGTATTGCAATTATAATATTTAATGTAGATTCTGGATTGTAACTGTGTAATTAGGATTCTTCCCTTTAAGATTTTCTTTATAACGCATTCTGCATGCGCAGGAATGTCACCGACTGGCCGTTAAGCACAGAATGATGAACAAATTAATCACTCCGTAACTTTTTACTAAATGAAAAAACAATTTGATTTTGGTTTATTAACTCTATTATTTTATTATGCCTATATGATTGATTTATCGGAATCTGTACTGAGGAGATACAGTAACACAATTTTCTCAAGTTTACACAGTGCATTTGATGTTTTTGTGTCTTTTATGGTGGAGGAACACAGGCAAAACAGTTAGATGGTATCGTATTACCTCTTTCCTTTCAATAGACACTGGCTGTCTTCAAAGCACGCTCGCGTGTATTGGGAGGAGGGAAAAAGGGGTCGGCGGTAAGTCAAAGTGTAACAGTGTCGTCCTGGGTGGTGTATCGGATAGCAGGCTCGAATGGAAATCTGTTGATGCGATTCGATTCCCGCTATAAATTTGCAAGTTTTCTCATGTGGTTGAGTAAATGCAGGCAATTCAGCGATGTCTGATTGCTATGTCAATTATAGTGCAATAGGAGGTGTGGAGTCTGGAAAGCAGCCATAACCGTGCATGTACACTGCCTGACAGAGAAAATGCTCGAAAACAAACCAAACTGCACACACAGAAGCCAAGTACGTCCTGAACAAATGATTTAAGATGGTTCCACCTAAAATCTCTGCCTTATGTTTCCAATGGTAAAACTTCTTTACATATTTTGTTCGTAATTAATGATGAAAATTTGCGTATCGATAAAACTAACTTTAAGTTATGGCATGGGATGCTTAATACTTGCTAAAACATAACCATAATTAAGCAATCCAATATTTATTTGTCTACTGACGTCATCAGTGTACATGTCGCGCCGTCTATTAACAGGTCTGAATATTACTCAAAGAAAAATGATTGATTTTTAGTATAATTGTGGCTATGTTTTAGCAAGTATTAAGTATCCCATGCTATAACTTAAAGTTAGTTTTATCGATGTGCAAATTTTCATCCTTGGGAATACATTAATTGCGAAGATAATAAATAAAGAAGTTTTACCATTGGAAACATAAGTCTGTATGTGACAATTAGGTGGAACCACCTTAATTGTCACACACAGACTAGGCTCCAGTGACCGAATATACAGAATGATCAATAAGGAGTGTGGCCCTCATTTTAGGCGATACAGCGTTGAATCCGACGTAGCATCGAGGCAATGAGAGTCCGAATAGAGTCCTGGTGTATCGTGGACCACGTGGCGTTGATCCGAGTTCATCTGCATTTGTGAAGGTGAGAGGGCACTCAACTGACGCCCAATCGTGTCCCGCAGATGCTCGACGGGCGAAAGGTCGGGCGATCGTGCTGGCCACGGAAGCATCCGCACACCGTGTAAAGCATTCAGGCTGATCTGAGCGGTATGCGGCCGGGCATTATCCTGTTGAAGAACGGCGTTTGGGATGCCCTGCAGAAACGGTAGTGCCACGGACCGCAGCGCCTCGTCAACATAACGGCGTGCCGTCAGTGTGCCCGTAATGCGTACCAGCGTTGAGCTTCTGATAGCACCCCACACCATGATTCCATGTTGCCGTGCCGTGTGGCGTTCCACAATGGCGGAGGAATACGTCCGTTTAACACGTCGCCTGCAGACTCTCACACGGCGATCATTCGTGATGAGACAGAACAGCGATTCGTCGCCGAAGACAACACTGTTCCATTCGGCGGCACCCCACGCAGCTTTGGAGTGACAGCACGCCAAGAGGCGACGACGATGACTCGCTGTTAAGGGTAGCCTTCGCAACTGACAGCTGGACAGCAAAGCAGACGCAGCCAATCGGCGTGACACTGTCCGCGTCGCTATCGGATCATCCAAGCCTCCCCGTATACTCCACAAAATAAATGTCGCCCGTTGTGGCCTGTGAGTCCGCTACAGCATGACGTCTGATGCGGCGATCGTTGCTCTCGGACGTCCATCTCCGTGCTCCAGTCCCTCTACGACGTTGCACAGATCCTTCCTGGGCTGTTTCCAAATGCGACCCACGGTTGTGACATCACGTTGCGTTTCTTCCGCAATGTGACGTAAGGACCGTCCGGCAGTACGAAGGCCTACAATGACACCTCTCGTGAACTCATCCGTTTGACGAAATCGCGTACGACGGCGTCTCAACGGCATTGGCACACCTTGTTCGTTCTCCAGACATGGGTACAGTAGAACCATCAGTCGAGACGCGTCCGTGACAACATCTCGACTGATGGCCTCACGGACTGTTTGTCCGCTTATATCCCGCGGGCCGTTCTTGCGATTGGCCTGCAAATGCAATCATTTGCATGACTTGTACGTGTACACCCCCCCCCTGCAATTTGCACGGCGCTGCGTTCACTTCTTCGTGGTGTGGCATTTTCTCCGTCAGGCAGTGTATTTTATAAACTATCACTAACGTAATTTGGAAGCGTGTGCATAACGTCCCACGGGTGGGTCGTTAAGATATATATGTATAAAGTGACGGATTCTCACTGTAAATTATATATACAAAACTTTTATTTCCCCTCTAAAAAATGTAGTTATTGGAAAACAGCGCGTATTTCTAGGTGCCGCACACGAAACTGCGCGTGACGACCCTTAAGTGGGTCGTTACGTTGCGAACGAACGTGTTGAGCGAGCCATTAGTTGGCCATTTGGATCATACACAGTGCTGCAATGAAGTAATGAGACTGACTTTTTAAAATAAAGCGGGAAAACTTACGTAAATATATTTTTTTCGAAGTACAATCCTCCTGTGTTAATGCAAGAAGTGACACGATCAGTTAACGAAAGGAAGGACTTGCAAAGGTCATCTTTTGGTATGCAGTGAAGATATGATGTTCTTCGTGTGCCTCTTTGTCTTGAAAAACTTTTCCTAATTTAAAGAATAGAAAGTAGTCACACCGTGAAAAATCTGAAGATAGGGAGATGGTTAAGTACACACACTTGTTTTCGTACCAGAAGTTGCTGTACACTTACTGTTGTGTGTGTGGATGCGTTAACGTGAAGAAATAACCATTGCCCGTTTTTTGTACTCAGGCCTGACACGAACAATCAATCCTCTTTCACAATCATTCCAAAATGGATGTTTAAGCATTGCACTGTTGTACCTTCAGGAATGAACTCGTGATGCAGAATTAATTCCCTTGGTGTCGTAAGCATTGTCTTGATTTACGAACTTCTGTAACTTCATCCTCTTTCCTTTGGGTGATCGTGACAACTTCTACTGCAATCATAACGGAAACACCCTATCTCGTCACCTCCAGAATACTTTGGAGAAAATTCTGCATTGTTTCTGCAGTCTCCACGATGTATTTTGTGTACTCCACTAGTGCACGTTTCTGGTTGTCTGACAAAGCATGCAGAACAAAACGCGCAAAAAACGTTCACCCCCACCCCCAACCTTGCGCAAAGATTTAATGAGTCGTCTAATTAACACCGAGCTTCCATTCTAGCATCCTAAAAGTCACACAAAGATCACTTTTTATCCATTCGCGAACTTTCTAAATGAGTTCAGACGTGCGCACTGAAATCGCTCGTTCGGGCCTTTCGTCATTTTCCACATCTTCTCACCCATCCTTGAACCGTGCATATCATCGGAATATATAGGAAATTATCCGCATACACATCACGCAGCAATTCAGCTGTCTCAGATGCAGTTTTGCCGATTTTCAGACAGAACTGGATATTTGCTCTCTACGCCATGACGAATCAGTGGCAATGTTCTTCTACTGAATGACGTCATGTACGGTGTAAATAATTGCATACGCAATTCGCACGATAATGCTGTTGCCACCCATAGCAGAAAAATGACATAAAAAAAAAAACATTCCTTCCTGACCCGTGTGTTTTACCGGGATTCTTTTTTTTTTCAATTAGTTTAACAACTTAATTGCCGCACTGTGTAAGTCCGCGATTAGTAAGTATTACTCGACAAAAGTACACGCAGTCGTCATTTATTTACCCCATGTCCAAGCCTCTCTTGTGGGATTCAATCAGCTCATCCACATCTGTTAAAACACTGGTGTGCAAAAATTAAGGACGAAGAGGAGAAATTAGCATAACAGCGGAACGAGCAGGCAGAACGGACCGAAAGACCACTCAGGAGATAGACTAGGGTCCGGTACGGTAGGGCATGCGCATATATGCAGCATGACGTAGGGGTGGGGTGTCGGAAGGGTATGAAGCACACGGGCGTTGTATGCTCAGCAATTCGGTGAAAGCTATTGCACGGTGTACAACGGTTTGAACGACGTCGAGTTGCTGCCACCGTGTGATATGGCCAACAGGCATTCCAATAGATGGCATCTGGATGACTTTACCCAAGGTCGCATTATTGGGAAGTTGGAAGAAAGTCGAAGTGTGACTAGTGTGGCCCAGGAGTTCGGGATCGCTCACAGCATCGTTTCACGAGCTTGGAGAACATTTCAAACCTGAGGAACAGCTCTCCGAGAGTTTAGCAGTGGTCGTCCACGAGGAACCACGGTGGCGGACGACCGGTATATTGTCCTACAGGCGGCAGACAGCGGGAGAAATCGCAAGGCACATGCAATAGACAGCTGGACGTCCGTTATCGCGTTTTACCGTGGCCAGGAGGATGCACAAAGGTGATCTATTTGCACGACGACCAGTACGGTGTGTGCCATTAACGCCTGCTCATCGGAGACAGTGGTTTTTGTGGTTCCAGGAACACAACAACTGGACACATCAGCAATGGGGTCGAGTTCTCTTTACGGATGAGAGCCGATTTAGTCTGACGAGCGATTCTGAACGTATAGACATCTGGAGAGAGCAGGGAACACGCAATCACACCTCCAACATCATCGAAAGGGACCGGTTTGGAGGTGGCGGTGTTATCGTTTGGGGCGGTATCATGCTTGGTAGCCGTACTGATCTCCACGTCTTCCAAGGAGGTTCAGTCACTGGTGTCCGCTATTGTACCGAGGTTCTCCTGCCTCACGTGCTTCTGTTTAGAGGTGCTGTAGGTCCTGAGTTCCTCTTCATGGACGACAACGCTACACCTCATCGTACAGTGGCTGTCGCAGAGCTGTTGGAGAGTGAAGATATTCAACGCATGGATTGGCCCGCAAGGTTCCCGGACCTAAATCCAATCGAACACGTGTGGGGCCTTCTCGGGAGACGCTTGGCAGCACGTCACCAGCCGCCAGCAACGATTCCGCAGCTGCGATGCCTCAACAGCTTCTTGACAACCTCGTCCTCAGCATGGACATATGTTGTAAATCCTGCAACGCAGTCAGGGGTGATCATATCCCCTACTAAAGACTAGATTTTTCTTGGCAGCTACCTGTCACATGGACTTTTCTGTCCAGTTGTGCTCAAAGCTACTTTTTCAATAAAGTACCTTTGTATCCTTTGGATTCCTTGTTTGGACGGTTTTGCTCACTTGTCCCATATATTCTTACATCTTGGGGATCTTATGGTGTAATTTGAGTCGATGTGGAGCACTTCTGCACGACGTTACATTCAAAAAACCGTCTCGTCCTTAATTTTTGCACGCCAGTGTAGATGCAAAAGGGCGCCAGCAATAGTTTCATTTTTACATTCTGTATATCTATCTGTTCCATGTAAATGTTTTATGTTTTACGTTTGGTAATAGCAAGCACTTTGTGACTGCATTTTTGCTTTTATATTGTGAGCATATGAAACGTGCGCGTGTTGCATTGTCATTGCGTGTGAAAAAGTAAAGTGAATGTATGTAAAAGATAATAAACATATAAAAACAAATAAAAACTTTAATGCTACAGTTGCATTTTTTTCCCAAGCATATTTTATAACAAAATTCATGGCTCGGCTGACCGTTGTCGGCCCAACCGTTGTCATCCCATCTCTGCACTTATTGACCAGATTTGAAAAATTCTTAGTCATTCCATGTCAAATCAAACCAAAATAAATTAATTAATTAAGTAAACAAAAACGAAAAAAACTAAACAAAAAAAAATTCCTCCACCGTCTCTGATTTTGAAAACAAGTTAGTAAAATCATGCAATGCATTGATTATGATACGCTTTCCAACATACCACGAATCATCACTCAAGTTATGAGGATAATGGCTGTGAAATAAATCTCGCTCCTGTGCCGTGACGTTTGACCCCATTTTGATGATATTAAACAGAATTGGTTTAGTATACCACCGGAACAAGATACTAAAGTTTTGTCGCAATAGATGCATTTTTAGTCAACTTACGAGGATAATGGCTGTAGAATAAATCTCACTCCTATGCCCTGATCTTTGATCCCATTTCGATAATATTAAACAGAATTGGATCAGTATACCTGCGGAACAACATACTAAAGTTTTGTCGCAATACGAGCATTTTCAGTCAAGTTATGAGGATAATGGCTGTGGAATAAATCTCGCTCCTGTGCCCTGACCTTTGACCCCATTTCGATGATATTCAACAGAATTGATTCAATATACCTCCCGAACAACATGATAAAGTTTTGTCGCAATGGAAGCATTTTTACGTACGTTATGACGCATAAGGGCGATGGAATGGATCCCGCTCCTATGTCCTGACCTTTGTCCCCATTTGGTCCATTTTTAACAGGGTTCATCCCCAGGTTGTCCCCTACCACATACTAAAATTTCATCGAAATCGAACCATTTTTACGCGAGTTATCGTGCGGACGGACGGAGAGACCGACAGACGAACAAAGCTGGAGCATATGCGCTTCTTGAATCTACGGTTGGAAAGCGTAAAAAACAGTCAAAATACCAGTATCTTTCTTGCATTTTCGACAAAAAAAATAAAAAATAAAATAAACCCTCTTTCAAACTGACTTAAAAATTTAATTATGTGTTTCTAATTTGTGTACTGGAATAATAACAGCGGTGATCTATGGTGCGGTGGTCTATGCGTTGGCTTATGACTAGGGGCAGGTTGGCCCACCGGGACAACTCGAGAAATGGCCCACTTTCTCGTATTCTTTTTGTCTGGATTTTTTGGAGCAAACGAATAATTATTTGTGGCACTTATGAATAATAATCGTTAACTTCATGTGAGCTTTATTTCTGTATGAAAAGTTATTTCCTTTAAAGAAAAAGTTTTCATCTCTCTCTGTCTTCGGCGTTTGCTTTAAAATGGCATAGCAAAATTCTCTGCGGGAAAACTGCTGCCGGACCAAGAACATAGTTATAAATTAATTAAGCTAAAACTAACTACAGCTCGACGTAGATTGTAGGACTTGAAGCCCAGTGTCATTGGTATGCCCTATTTTCTTTTTTAGCACGTCTTTTGTAAAAAAAGATCGTGCTTATGTTACCGGTTTGTCCGTTCGTCCGTCTGTACGAACGATATCTCTGGAACTATTAGTCCGATTTGAAAAATTCATTTTGCATTGGGAAGCTTGAAATATGCGAATGATCCTTTATTTCATGTTTTTTACGATGTACAATTTCACCGCTAGGAGGCGTAATTGTGTTTCTGATGATGTCGAATTCAAAAATACGTTTTATTCCACATATTTTCTTCTAAATATCCGATTGAAAAAACTATTTCATCTTTCGATTCCATTTATGTCGAAGAGTATTTTAGATATAGTTACGTTTTCAAATTACGCATAGATTTTCCGCTAGGGGGCGTAAAAGTAAATTACATTTTTCTCGATAACTCTTCTTCTAAAACTTCGATTTGAAATTTTTTTCTTCAGCGGATACAACTCCTGATGGAAAATCTTTTGCATATAATTTCAAATTTTTGGTAAAGAATACTTTAGCCACCAGGGGACGTAAGTGTTAATTTTTGCTTCTGATGTATTTGCCATAAAATCTGAGCTTCTAAAATATCAATTGAAAAATTTTTTTCATGGATTGATGCCACTCACATCGATAAACATTTTCGGAGTATTTTCTTTTTAAAATATTCCACAGTTTCTCCGCCAGGGGCGTAGATGTATATCTTATTGTTGTCAATATCTCTACTTCTAGGAGTCCGATTTGAAAAATTCCTTCTTTGTTGGATAGTGTTTCCAGTGGGACATGTTTTTCATATAATTTCAAAATTTTCAAGTAATTCATAGACATTCCGCTAGGGGGCGTACAGGTAAGTTGCGTTTCCCCCTATATCTCTGCTTCTAAATCTCCGATTTGAACAATTCTTTGTGCACCGGATACACCTCCTGATGGGAAATCCTTTGCCCGTCATTTCTAATTTTTGTAAAAAAATGGTTTGGCCACCAGGTGGCGTAAATCTTAATTTCCGCTTCTGATGTATTTGCAGCAAAATATGAGCTCCTAAATTCTCGATTCAAAAAATTCGTCGTTTGTAGACCTATACTACTCATGTCGACAAACCTTTTAGAAACATTTTCTTCTTAAAATAATGCATGGTTTCTACTACAGGGTGCGTCGATATATATCTTATTTTGGTCAATATCTCTACTTCTAGGAGTCCGATTTGAAAAATTCCTTCTTTGTTGGATAGTGTTTCCGATGCGAAATGTTTTTCCTATAAATTCAAAATTGTCAAGTACATCATAGTCTTTCCGCTAAGGGGCACAAAGGTAAATTGCGTTTTCTGCGTTATTTCTGCTTCTAAAACTCCGATTTGAAAAATTCTTCCTGTATCGCATACAAGACCTGATGGAAAATATTTGTCACGTAATTTCTAATGTTTGGTAAAGAATGGTTTGGCCGCCAGGGGACGTAAAGTCGCATCTTATTTTTGTCGATATCTCTGTTTCTAAGAGTCCAATTTGAAAAATTCTTTCTGTGTTAGAGAGCGTTTCGAGTGCGAAATGTTTCTCATATAAATTCATGTTTTTCTTGATCCACAAGTCTGCAACCAGAGGGCGTAAGCTCACGATTCCGTTTACAGCTATATCTGAGGGATTAAAAACCCGATTAAAAAACTTTTCTTCCGTCAGATACTATTGTTTTCCCATACCGGTTCCATTGACTTTGAATAGCTTTGATAAATTTAATTTGCGTCAGAACTGATTCAAAAGACGTGCTTATTACACCCAAAAATTCGGTGTCATCTTTCTTGTTTAATTTTGAAGGAGACACTAGTATCACAATTGTAGTGGCCCACCATCCTCACTCCTTATCCACAGACTGACACAGAGCTCAAAGTGATCCTCTGGCAGAGAAACTTTGAAATCCGTGTCTCAACCACATTTATCTTAAAAGAAACAACGATCTACCAGTACTAGTCCATGGGTCAAAATGGGGTGGCTCATGGGTCAAGCTAATGGGTAGACTTAAAAAAGGAGTCTACTCAATGAGGAGTTACCAATACTATAGCGCAGTAGGCGATTCGTGACCAAATAAATATAAAATTAAATTGCTTAGGAGAATAGCTATGTGGTATGTGCGCATTTCTACTTTCAGAATGAAATTTATGGTGATCTTGTTGGAAATGGGGTGTTCAAGAAACTTTTCCTTTTCTTTTTTTTCAAAACCAAATTTCTCGAATGAAAATAATTATCTGTTACGGCACTCATTTTGAGTGTGGTTTGATGTGACATTCAATCATGGGCGGATTTTTGAAATTCTTTCACTGTTTAATTTTTGTTAAAGTTTATTCACAACTGTATTAATTTCACGTTGCATATCAGTTCTCTTTCGGTTAGCATCTAACAAAAATTTTTCAATGAGAAAATTTCTTCACCTGTAAATACGTGCGTTTGTACAGTGGACTGGAAGACTAAAATTCCCGGCCTAGTTTGGTCGTCCCAATCCGCCCCTGCTTATGACCATTCGTCCCAGATGGGTCCGAATTCAAATCCCGGTGGGGCATGGGTGTTGTTTCTGTCTAATGACACTGGTTTTCTCTCCCTTCCCTAGAACCAGTGGCCCTAAATCAGGGACGGGCGACTGCTTATAGCGCATTGAGTTGTTCAATGTGGTCGTTAAACGTACCATCAAAATTTATAATAACAATTTCAATGCTGTTCGACAAGGGCAAATTTTCGTCTATAGCAAATTCATGATTCCCACATCTCAGAGAAAATCCCCCACCCGAAATCGAATTTTTGAGGCAGCTTTTTCTTTCTTTTATCTCCCCCCCCCCCCCCAGAAGACCCAGTGAGTTCACCAAGTTTTACAAAACTCGGTAACTCGGTGGAGGTCAGCTAAATTAATTTTCTTGGGTAGTTGGAACCGTAAAATACATTTAGTCCTTTTCCCGTATAGCACAAAGTTGCCAGAGGAAGAACAGATGTGCATGGGCTCATTTCGATAATTATTTTATTCCATGCCACTATCTCTAAAAATCCAATTGAAAAAATAGCTTTTTACCTTTCACTGTAAGTAATATTTTGGCTACATTTTCTGCTTCGAATAATGGGCGACTTTCCCTTTAGGGAGCGGGCATGTCATACCATTTTTAGCACGTCTTTTGTAAAACATTAGTTAGTAAAATCATGCAATGCATTGATTATGATACACTTTCCAACATACCAGAAATCATTACTCAAGTTATGAGGATAATGGCTGTAGAGTAAATCTCGCTCCTATGCCCTGACATTTAACCCCATTTCGATGATATTCAACAGAACCGGTTAAATATACTTCTGGAATAACGAAGTTTTGTCGCAATCGAAGCATTTTTACGTAAGTTATAACGCATAAGGGCGATGGAATGAATCCCGTTCCTATATCCTGACCTTTGACCCCATTTCGTCCATTTTCAATAGGATTCGTCCCTAGTCGTCCCCTATCACATAATAAAATTTCATCGAAATCGAACCATTTTTACGTACGTTATGACGCGTAAGGGCAATGGAATGGATCCCTTTCTTATGTCCTGAGCTTTGACTCCATTTCGCCCATTTTCAACAGGTTTCGTCCGCACGTGGTCCCCTATTACAAACTAAAATTTCATCGAAATCGAACCAGTTTTACGCGAGTTATCGTGCGGACAGACAGACAGACGGACAAAGCTGGGGCAGATATGCTTCTCCAACCTATATTTGGAAAGCGTAAAAAATTCGTGCTTATGTTATCGGGTTGTCCGTCCGTCTGTAGACACCATATCTCTGCAACTATTAGTCCGATTTGAAAAATTATTTTTGCACTGGGAAGCTTAAAATGAGAGAATGATCCTTTATTTCGATTTTTTTTTTTTACGATGTATAATATTGCCGCTAGAGGGCTTAAATGCAGATGATGTCGAATTCAAAATACATTTTATTCCATATATTTGCTTCTAAGAAGCATCCGATTGAATTTTTTTTTTTTTTAACTTTCGATTCCATTTATGTCGAAGAGTATTTTAGGTATAGTTACTTTTTCAAGTTACGCATAGATTCCGCTAGGGGGGTAAGAGTAAATTACGTTTCCCCGATATCTCTTCTTCTAAAACTCCGATTTGAATTTTTTTTTTCTTCAACGGATACAGCTGTTGATGGAAAGTCGTTTGCATATAATATCTAATTTTTTGGTAAATAATACTTTGGCCACTAAGGGGCGTAAGTGTTAATTTTTGCTTCTGATGTATTCGCCAAAAATTCAGCTTCTAAAATCTCGATTGAAAAAATTTATTCGTGGACCGATACCACTTACGTCGTTAACCTTTTCGGAATATTTCTTAAAATATTGCATAGTTTCTCAGCCAGGGGGCGTAGATGTATATCTTATTTTTGTCAATATCACTGCTTCTAATGGTCCGATTTAAAAAAAAATTCTTTATTGGATAGAGTTCCCGGTATGACAGGTTTTCCATGTAATTTCGAAATTTTCAAGTAAATCATAGACTTTCCGCTAGGAAGCGCTAAGGTAAATTGCGTTTCACCCTATATATTTGCTTCTAAAACTCAGATTTGAAAAATTCTTTCTGCACCGGACAAAGCTCCCGATGGAATGTCCTTTGCATACAATTTCTAATTTTTTGGTAAAAGATGGTTTGGCCACCAGGGGTCGTAAGCCTTAATTTCCGTTTCTGATGTATTTGCAGCAAAATCTGAGCGTCTAAAACCTCGTTTGAAAAAATTCTTTTGTGACCGATACTACTCACGTCGACAAGGCTTTTAGGGATATTTTCTTCTTGAAATAATTAATGGTTTCTACGGCAGGGGGTGTAGATGTATATCTCATTTTTGTAAATATCTCTACATCTAGGTGTCTGATTTCAAAAATTCTTCCTTTTGTTGGATAGTGTTTCCGATGCGAAATGTTTTTCACATAAATGAAAAAAAATCGTGTAAATCATATTCTTTCCGCTAGAGGGCGCAAAGATATTTTTTTTTTTATTGGAAGTTTAACGACCACCGTGAGCAACTCAATGGGCTATAAGCAGTCGCCCGTCCCTAATTTAGGGTCACTGGTTCCAGGGAAGGGAGAGAGCCAGTGCCGCAAGACAAACACAACATCCATGCCTCACCGGGATTCGAACCCGGGCCCCTTACGGACGAATGATCAGAGGCCATCGCTTAGACCACTGCGCCACCGGGCAGATTGCGTTTTCCCCGATATTTCTGCTTCTAAAACTCAGATTTGAAAAATTCTTCCTGTATCCCATACAGTTCCTTATGGGAAATGTTTTTCTTATAATTCCTAAGATTTGGTAAAGAATGGTTTGGCCACCAGGGGGCATAAGTGTTAATTTCTGCTGCTGGTGTATTTGCAGTAAATTCTGAGCTCAAAACTCGACTAAAATTTATTTTTCTTGGACCGATACTTCTTACATCGAAAAACCTTTTGAGAATACTTTTTTTTTTTAAATAATGCATGGTTTTCCTGCTAAGGGTTGTAGATTCATGTCTTATATTTGTCCATATCTCTGCTTCGAAGAGTCCGATTTGAAAAATTATTTCTTTGTTGAAGAGTGTTTCCGCTGCGAAATGTTTCTCATATAAATTCAAATTTTTCTTAACTCAGAGAGCGTAAGTTCACGATTCCGCTTACAGCAATATCTGCGGGATTAAAAACCCGATTGAAAAACTTCTTTCTTCTGTCGGATGCTATTGTTTTCCATACCGGTTCCATTGACTTTGTATAACTTTGATAAATTTAATTCTCGTAAGAACGGATTCAAAAGACGTGCTTATTATACCCGAAAATTCGGTGTCATCTTTCTTGCTTTTCCTATCTCTACACCCATTTGAGAAAGTCTTCCCTGGGTGTAAATTTCCGATCGGCAAAGTTGTTTTGTGTCGGATTGTGTATAGGGAAACATTTCGTGTTCACTTCCTACTTTTGTAAGATGTAAATCTACCACTCAGCAGCTTATATTTTTTCTTTTCGAAGCCATGTCATTGTTTCTACAGTACCAATTAACAAAAAACCATTTCTCTTCGAATATCTGTTATAACGACAAAGATTTACGTACCTTCAGGGGCAGATTGGCCCACCGAGACACCGGGACATTTCCCGGTGGGCCCCTTCCGTATAATTTGTCTCTTTCTTTCTTACTTTCTTAAAAATGCTTTCAGTTCAGTTGTTTTAAACACACAACTGAACCACAACACCTTTTTTGTAAACTAAATACACATAATGCAATTATGACAAGCGGGGAAAAAAACTTCTATTTTGAATTAGGGAAAAAAATTCCCTCACCAGGTAACTGCTAGAATCCCAACTACAATAGATGGGCCATGTGTGTTTGTGAACTTCTGGGTTCACTTAGTAGCTGAGGAACGAGAATGTATGTACCGATGGCGGGGGTGTGTACAAGATGTTCTGTATATTCCCCAAGGAGGGGGGGTTGTTGATCTCACTCCCGTTGTTTGTTCGGGCTCAATTTTAAGAGCCCGAGCCCGAATTTTATATTGCAAGATAGAGCTCGGGCCCGAACGAGCCCAAAAACTATGATAAATCTATTTAGGCATTAAAAAAAAATGCTCTTCCAAACGTCCACTCCTTCCTCCCCGTGCAATTAACCGATGTCTTTCTCAACTGCGGAGTGGAGAAACGATGTCTATCTATTTCTTTAGTTTCTTTGACCATTCATTTCATCCTGAAATGTTTCGAGGGGCCCGGCATCAGGAAAATCGGGAGCCACAACAGTCTGCGTATGTTAGCAGCATTGGGGTGGGGGCTGAACTTTTTTTCACTACTTTAGTTAAAGTAGTGAAAATACTCACCTATGTGTGATAAAGATGCAGAACAATGCTAGATAATGGTCAATATTGGATGTCATCATCATCATTGTCAACCATTATCAATCCACTGCTGGACGAAGGTCTCCCCAAGTTTCCTCCACAACGGTCTGTCTTGTGCCAGTCTCCTACATGTCACTTCCGCATACTTTCGAATTTCATCCACCCATCTCCCATGTGGTCTTCTTCTGGGTCTTTTCCTGTCTCTTGGAATCCAATCTAAAATTTCGGCTGTCCATCGATGGTCTGTCCTTCTGGCAGTACGTCCAGCCCATTGCCATTTCAGGGATTTAACTCTGATCATGATGTCGTCCACTCTTGTCATTTTTCGGATCCACGAGTTCCTCTTCTTATCTCTCCTGGTTACACCAAGCATGCACCTCTCCATGCTACTTTGAGTTGTCTTCAGCATTTGTATTTCTCTTTTAGTTAAGGTCCACGTCTCTGCACCATACGTAAGCACTGGAAGGATGCACTGATCAAACACGTTTATTTTAAGACATAATGGCATATTGCTCTTGAAAATTATGCTGTTTCTTCCAAAAGCTCTCCAGGCAAGTTTTGTACGTCGATTAATTTCTTCATCGTATTATCCACTATATGATAAAGTATTCAGAGTGAAAGCTAATAATATCAAGAACTTATTTTGAAATAACTGTAAGATTATTTGCGTGGTTTTTCACGCAGTATATGATCCTTGCCCTCCGAACTGTTCTACATACGTAGCGTACGTTCCTTGTAATAACTGACAAATGCGACAGACGAAGGCATTTGCGGAAATATCACTTCAACATGAAGTTGCAAAAAGTTTTCTTTACGTTATTTAGTAAGGTAAACCTTACAAAAATATACATAACCGCAGCATAAAAGCATGTTTTTTAATTGAAACACATACAAATATATGATCACTATATGAAGAATCTGTTCGCCACGATATTTAAAAATCTTTAAATTTCTAACTCTGATTGTCCACAATAGAAAAATTACAAAAATTGCAATACAAATAGAAACTTTTAGAGTGTAAAAGTTCTGTAGTTTTTTTCTTTTATTTAAATTTAAAAAATCATGTTATATGCGAAAGGATTTTTGGTTCAACTCCAACATAATTTTGGTAGTCTCTCTCTCTCCTCAAATATTTGCTGGAATTTCAGCCCACTTCGTTGAAAATTTAAGAACTGGAAACTCAAAGGTATGAAAATCAAGATTATTTTACGATCTGCCAAACATGAAAAGGCTATATAAGCATTTTTTTTTAATTTAATGTTCTTATTTAAGCGTTCTTAAGAGAAAATTTTAAACAAATATGAATATTGAGTGTGTCCAAAATTAGAAGCTCCTCCAGCGCCATTACATACATAACTAACTAAACTAATGATTTAAACCTGGTTATTCGCTTTTCCCACGTCGATGAAGGGATTTTGCCACGATATTTAAATATTTTGAAATTTCTAACTGTGATTATCCACAACAGAAAAATTGCAGTACAATTTTTCTGCAGAAAATCTTGGCATGTGCCAATGAAAATTTTTCCGCAACACCCACTTCAATTTAAGGTGACGGGTGCTTGCCACGTTTCCAGAGTAACTTTGCTTTTTGTTTTGTTTCTATAAATAAAAAAGTGATTTTCAGTTGTGATGCAATAGTACCGCAGAACTACAACAGAAAGGGCCCATTTGCAAAAATTTTCCCGGGCCCTTTTGCGACCACCAATCCACCCCTGCGTACCTTTTCCATTTTCAGTGACGCACACTTTTACCGCTAACGAGTTTGATTCTATATTTCTGTTTGTGACAAAAGTCTCCATTTCTAATTAACAGACTCAAAAATTATTTTTGTAACTGGGTATTGGACTCCTGTGGGTCAACTGTCCTCTCCCCCTCCCTCCCTCCCGCGCGCTCTCTCTCTCCCTGGAAGTGATCGTTGTGACGTCATAATCTGGCATTCCAAACATGCGACTCGCACTTTCAATCTGACACTACTACTACTACTTATCTGATTTGTTGATCTCAGCATCTACTGATTAACATTTTGTGCGCTTGTTTTGTAGTGCAGATGAACAGATAAAATTAATCCTTGTTTTTCGAAAACTGGCTAAAATGAAATAATCGGTAAACTCGATCATTTTCTTTACCACGCTTCAAACAAACAAAGTCTTACCTTCTTTTTGGAGTACATATCGCTGGCCGACAGAAGGGAACATGAGTAATATTTTTTTTTTTTTTTTCGTGTGCCAATGTCGTGTTCTGCTATCAGTGACTCGTGCAAAGCGCGCATGGAAACGTACGATCTTCACGAAGAATACATCAGCTAACGGTTTCAAGAACAAAAACTTCTAATGATTTTCGTGATCATGGCTAAAGATGACGTGTTACAAAAACTGAAGGAATTCTGTGAAGAAATTGCAAAAAGTGGCGGCATGAAATTTCAAGCTTTTTTTTAAAAAAAGGACTGTTTCCGTTTTGTGTTGGAAGACAAGCATAACGCGACGTAGCCATAAATGTACCTGCTATAAAAAATGTATAATTCGATACGATAGTAAATGTGCACATTATAAACGTGAAATTTTCCCCGCAGCGTTCATTTTTACATATTATTTTCGTTATACGAACGTTCAGAGCCGAATTAAAGCCTTGCGAGGGCTTCGGCTTAAGCCCCTCTTAAAACTCAAAAGAGATTAAGAACGAAGACGTACGTCAACACTTATCTATGTATATCATCATCATCATTGTCAACCATTATCAATCCACTGCTGGACGAAGGTCTCTCCAAGTTTCCTCCACAACGGTCTGTCTTGTGCCAGTCTCCTCCATGTCACTCCCGCATACTTTCTAATTTCATCCACTAATCTCCCATGTGGTCTTCTTCTGGGTCTTTTCCTGTCCTTGGAATCCAATCTAAAATTTCGGCTGTCCATCGATGGTCTGTCCTTCCGGCAGTATGTCCAGCCCATTGCCATTTCAGGGATTTAACTCTGATCATGATGTCTTCCACTCTTGTCATTTTTTGGATCCACGAGTTCCTCTTCTTATCTCTCCTGGTTGCACCAAGCATGCACCTCTCCATGCTACTTTGAGTTGTCTGCAGCCTTTGTATGTCTCTTTTAGTTAAGGTCCACGTCTCTGCACCATACGTAAGCACTGGAAGGATGCATTGATCAAACACTTTTCTTTTAAGACATAATGGCATATTGCTCTTGAAAATTATGCTGTTTCTTCCAAAAGCTCTCCAGGCAAGTTTTGTACGTCGATTAATTTCTCCATCAATGTGACCCTCACTTGATATCTGCTGTCCAAGAAAAACGTACGTGTCTGTTATCTCCAGCTTTTCTCCATCAATTGATAAATCTTCATTTCTTGTAAAAGCATTGATCAATATTTTTGTCTTCTGAAAAGTTCATTTTTAATCCCACTTCTTTACTCTATGTATATCATCATCATCATCATTGTCAACCATTATCAATCCACTGCTGGACGAAGGTCTCCCCAAGTTTCCTCCACAACGGTCTGTCTTGTGCCAGTCTCCTCCATGTCACTCCCGCATATTTACGAATTTCATCCACCCATCTCCCATGTGGTCTTTTTCTGGGTCTTTTCCTGTCCCTTGGAATCCAATCTAAAATTTCGGCTGTCCATCTATGGTCTTTCCTTCTGGCAGTATGTCCAGCCCATTGCCATTTCAGGGATTTAACTCTGATCATGATGTCTTCCACTCTCGTCATTTTTCGGATCCACGAGTTCCTCTTCTTATCTCTCCTGGTTATACCAAGCATGCACCTCTCCATGCTTCTTTGAGTTGTCTGCAGCCTTTGTATGTCTCTTTTAGTTAAGGTCCACGTCTCTGCACCATACGTAAGCACTGGAAGGATGCATTGATCAAACACTTTTCTTTTAAGACATAATGGCATATTGCTCTTGAAAATTATGCTGTTTCTTCCAAAAGCTCTCCAGGCAAGTTTTGTACGCCGATTAATTTCTTCATCAATGTGACCCTCACTTGATATCTGCTGTCCAAGATAAACATACGTATCTGTTATCTCCAGTTTTTCTCCATCAATCGATAAATCTTCATTTCTTGTAAAAGCATTGAACATCACTTTTGTCTTCTGAAAGTTCATTTTTAATCCCACTTCTTTACTCTTGTCAGCAAGTTCCTGGATCATACTCTGCAGCTCTGATGGGGTAGTTGCAAAAATGACTACGTCATCAGCAAAACGAAGGTGGGTTAGATAATCTCCATTAATCTTTATCCCTTTGTTTTCCCAGTTCAGTGATTGAAAGACATTTTTCCAATGTGGCATTAAAAAGCTTCGGAGATATGGTGTCACCTTGTCTCACTCCCTTTCCAATTTTTATGTGTGTTGTATTTTCAAACAGCCGAATCTTTGCACTTGCATTTTCATAGATGTTATTAATAATATTAATGTATGCATCTTCAATACCGCAGGATTTCAGAGCCGTGGTAACTGCTGATGGTTTCACCGAATCAAAGGCTTTTTCATAATCGATAAAAGCCATGCACAATGGAAGTTCATATTCCCTCGCTCTTTCAATTAGTTCTCTCAGTACGTGGATATGATCTATTGTGCTGTAGCCACTCCTGAATCCAGCTTGTTCTCTCGGTTGAGCCATGTCCAGTGTTACCTTCAAGCGGTGTGAAAGAACTTTAGTGAAGATTTTATAAACCACTGATAGGAGGCTGATAGGTCTGTAGTTCCTGAGATCCTCAATGTCACCTTTTTTATGTAGCAGGATCATTGTAGCATTGTTCCAATCCTCAGGAATCTTCCCTTCATTAAGGCATCGAGTGAAAATTTGGGCGAGTACTGTTTCAATTTCTCCACTTGCTTCTTGTATGATGTCTATAGTAATTCCATCTTCTCCTGGAGCTTTCCCCCGCTTCATGTTCTTGATTGCATGAGCAACTTCTGCTGGGAGGACTGGAAGAACTCTGGTACCTTTCATGATGTCTGGAGTACATGTATCATCCCTTTCATATAGTTTGGAGTAGAAATCTTTCACTCTTGTCAAAATTTCGCCTCTATTTCTTGTTATAGAACCATCTTCTTTTCTCAGAGCCATAATCTGTTTTCTTCCCTTACTGAGATGTCCCTTTGCTATCTTTAGGCTTTGGTTGTTTTCAATTGCTTTCCTCACTAGCTCACAGTTGAATTTCCTTACGTCTTCAGTGATACTTTTTCGTGCTGTCTTGCATAGCTCTATATATTCCACTTTGGAAGTCACATCTTCTTTAGTTGTCCTCATCTCTCTTCTTTTTTGCATCAACATTTTGGTTTTTCCTGATAATTTGTTTACATGCAACTTGTTCTTAGACCCAGCTAATTTTGTTGCTGTTTCCATAAGAGCTTTGGTTACTTTTCTGTTAACTCTATGTATATATATATATATATATATATATATATATATATATATATATATATCATCATCATTGTCAACCATTATCAATCCACTGCTGGACGAAGGTCTCCCCAAGTTTCCTCCACAATGGTCTGTCTTGTGCCAGTCTCCTCCATGTCACTCCCGCATACTTTCGAATTTCATCCACCCACACATATATATATATATATGAAAGGGATGATACACGTACTCCAGACATCATGAAATGTACCAGTACCAGAGTTCTTCCGGTCCTCCCAGCAGAAGTTGCACATGCAATCGAGAACATGAAGCGGGGAAAAGCTCCAGGAGAAGATGGAATTACTGTAGACTCACATCATACAAGAAGCAAGTGGAGAAATTGAAACAGTACTCGCCCAAGTTTTCACTCGATGCCTTAATGAAGGGAAGATTCCTGAGGATTGGAACAACGCTACAATGATCCTGCTACATAAAAAAGGTGACATTGAATATATCAGGAACTACAGACCTATCAGCCTCCTATCAGTGGTTTATAAAATCTTCACCAAAGTTCTTTCACACCAATTGAAGGTAACACTGGACATGGCTCAACCGAGAGAACAAGCTGGATTCAGGAGTGGCTACAGCACAATAGATCATATCCACGTACTGAGAGAACTAATTGAAAGAGCGAGGGAATATGAACTTCCATTGTGCATGGCTTTTATCGATTATGAAAAGGCATTTCATTCAGTGAAACCATCAGCAGTTACAATGGCTTTGAAATCCTGCGGTGTTGAAGATGCATTCATTAATATTATTAATAACATCTATGAAAATGCAAGTGCAAAGATTCGGCTGTTTGAGAATACAGCACACATAAAAATTGGAAAGGGAGTGAGACAAGGTGACACCATATCTCCCAAGCTCTTTAATGCTACATTGGAAAATGTCTTTCAATTGCTGAACTGGGAAAACAAAGGGGTACAGATTAATGGAGATTATCTAACTGACCTTCGTTTTGCTGACGACGTAGTCGTTTTTGCAACTACCCCATCAGAGCTGCAGTGTATGATCCAGGAACTTGCTGACAAGAGTAAAGAAGTGGGATTAAAAATGAACTTTCAGAAGACAAAAGTGATGTACAATGCTTTTACAAGAAATGAAGATTTATGGATTCATGGAGAAAAGCTGGAAATAACAAATATGTACGTTTATCTTGGACAGCAGATATCAAGTGAGGGTCACATTGACGAAGAAATTAATCCGGGTATAAAACTTGCCTGGAGAGCTTTTGGAAGAAACAGCATAACTTTCAAGAGCAATATGCCATTATGTCTTAAAAGAAAAGTGTTTGATCAATGCATCCTTCCATTGCTTACGTATTGTGCAGAGACGTGGAACTTAACTAAAAGAGACATACAAAGGCTGCAGACAACTCAAAGATGCATGGAGATGTGCATGCTTGGTGTAACCAGGAGAGATAAGAAGAGGAACTCGTGGATACGAAAAATGACAAGTGTGGAAGACATCGTGATCAGAGTAAAATCCCTGAAATGGCAATGGGCTGGACATACTGCCAGAAGGACAGACCATCGATGGACAGTCGAAATTTTAGATTGGATTCCAAGGGACAGGAAAAGACCCAGGAGAAGACCACGTGGAAGATGGGTGGATGAAATTCTAAAGTATGCGGGAGTAACATGGAGGAGACTGGCACAAGACAGGCCGTTGTGGAAGAGGCTTGGAGAGACCTTCGTCCAGCGGTGGATTGATAATGGTTGACAATGATGATGATATATATAAACAATAATACAAAAATAATGCAAAACCCAAAGAACAAAAATATTTTTTAAAACAAAGACAAAATATGAAACAAATAAAAACCGAGAACAAAACAGAAAAACGAAACAAACCTTAACGCCCGAAGCAAACAAGCTTCGGGACAAGCTAAAGACCAAAAATAAAATAAAAAATGATAAAAGGAAAAGGGCACCAGAAGAAATAACCGATGCAGACCAATGACTGATTCTCTTTATGGCTTCGTTAGGGGCAAGCATGAGGAAAATCACTCACGTATCCAAAAAAACCAGAAAAGTGTGGGTTTCTGCCAGTCTAGTTTGCCTTAAGGACTAATTAAATTTAGTTTTTAGGTAAAATTTGACGGAAATAAAAGGGACAAATAACCCCGAACTACATTGTCCAACTCACACACAAACGAAATAACTAGCCCAAGAGAATTTAACAAATAACACTTTAGAAGTGTTATTTGTTATTATTTAACAAATAACACTTTAGAGGATTCTTTCGTTTTAATACTATAAGAGGACGAACTCCTCTTATAGTATTAAAACGAAAGAAAAAATTATTAACTCAAGAAATTGAAGAGCTTAGCCAAAAAATAAACTATTACAGAAGCTACAGTCCTGAAACATTGAATAACTGAAAATACACAAATTAATAAAAACACTAGTTAATAATGCACGAGTATTAAACTCCTCAACTCACACACTCGCGAAATATCCAGTCAAGGAGAATTTTACCAAACAACGCAAAATAACGGCGGACACCCCATTTAACACCAAACTAACAAATAATAATAATAGTAATTTCTAAAAAGAAAGGAAAACATATACTGAACCATATGTCCAGCAAAATTAAAACCTTGAGAAAATTAAAAAAAAAAAACCACTAGTTAATTGTGCACTATTGTAAAAACACCGACCTCACACACTTTCTCAAAAACTATTGCAAGAGAGAATTACCAAACAACTTAAATAAGGGGGACAAACTCCCCAAAATATGCAAAAGAATTTAGAAAGAATAATTTTACAACAAGAGAAAGGTGAGGAGCTTAGTCTAAATAAAGTTAAACATACATTGTGACATTTGTCCTGAACCTTTGAAACACTGAAACATAATTTTTATACAAAATCACCAGTTAATTGTGCACGAGCTTGGGTGTTCTTTACTTTATTAGAAGTGGGGTGCATTTATGGGAATTCTAAGTGTGCCCTTAGCTTAACTTCTTTATTAATTTTGTGAGTTTTGGGCTTATCTCTTACCTCTCTGAGAATTGCACCTTGGGTATATGGATTCAATTTCTCATTTACCACAGTGATCTAAAGCTCGTGCACAATTAACTGGTGATTTTACATAAAAAATTATGTTTCAGTGTTTCAAAGATTCAGGACAAATGTCACAATGTATGTTTAACTTTATTTAGACTAAGCTCCTCACCTTTCTCTTTCTGTAAAATATTATTCCTAAATTGTTTTGTATATTTTTGGGGTGTTTTGTCCCCCTTATTTAAGTTAAGTAATTTTCTCTTGGACTAGTTATTGAGTGAGTGTGTGAGGTCTGTGCTTTAATAATAGTGCACAATTAGCTAGTGTTTTTATTTAAATTTTTTTCTCAAGGTTTCAATGTTGCTGGACATGTGGTTCAGTATATGTTTTCCTTTTCTTTAGACTTAGCTCTTCACTTTTCTTTTGGAAATTATTATTGTTATTTTTTTGTTAGTTTGGTATTAACAGGGGTGGTTGTCCGCCGTTCTTATGCGTTGTTTGGTAAAATTCTCCTGGACTGGATATTTTGCGAGTTTGTTAGTTCAGTGATTTAATACTCGTACGCTATTAACTTGCGTTTTTATTAATTTGTGTAATTTTCAGTTATTCAATGTTTCAGAATTGTTGTTTCTGTATAAGTTAATTTTTTTTTTGGCTAAACTCTTCAATTTAACGAAATTTGCATATGTTACGTGCGAAGGCATACAGCATCGACGCACGGAAGGCGTGGGAAGCGCTTTTTTCAAACGCACAAAGAGCTTAAAACCAGCTGTTTCGGAGGAGAGTCGCCAATTCATGTACGGCGGTGGATGACAAAATTTCGAGATAGCGATTGTATTAACATGGCTTCAAGACGTCATTTACCAGTGGAGCTATGCTACAGTGCGATAGGCCGACTCGAAGCAGGGCAACAGCAGGCCGACGTCGCAAGGTGGCCTAACGTCGATCGTTCTGCGGTCAGCAGGATGTGGCAGCAGTTCCAAACCACGAGTGCAGCTTCCCGAAGGTACAGCGAAGGTAGGCCAAGGCTGACGATTTCAGCGGATGACCGGCATTTGCGGCTTTCAGGACGCAAAACAGGACGGCTACACCGACTCATCTCAGATCTATGTTTGCGGCAGCCACCTGACGGACGGTATCAGCTTCGACGGTACGCAGAAGGTTACATGCAGAAAAACTGTATGCTCGGCGACCGGTATTACGCGTGCCCCCTACCCCCACCGAGGGGTACGTTTCAATTGGGCACGAATGCATGTGAACTGGACTCAAAATCAGTGGAGGTCCGTTCTGTTCGCTGATGAATTGCGATACTGTTTACAGAGTGATTCTCGCCGAGTTTGCATCTGGAGAGAGGCCGGTACTCACTACCTTCCTTCTAATATCCAGGAAAGGGGTACCTATTGGTGGTGGTAGTGTTCTGGTGTGGGCAGGCACATCGGTAAGTGGCCGTACCGACCTCTACGTATTGCCACATGGAAACCTCAATGCTCAGAGGTATAGAGACAACATCCGGGACCCTATTGTTCGTCCGTATGCGACCAAAATTGGCCATGCATTTGTACTGCAGGCGGATAACCTTCGCCCTCACACAGCTCGCCTCGTGCACCAGTACCTGGAACAAGAGACTACAGTCCGTATGTAGTGGCCAGCACGCTCTCCCGATCTGAATCCCATTGAGCCTGTCTGGGATGCTCTGTGGGGCGTGTTGCTGGCCTCCAGCCCCCTCCCTGCAAGGGCTGCGCGCTGCTTTGTTCGAGCAATGGACGCTGCTACCCACGGAACTGCTCGACACCATAAACAGCATGGAACATCGCTGTCAAGCCTGTATTACTGTTAGGGGTAACCACACTTTGAATTGCAGTGCCTTTTCCTATTTCATCTTAATACTTATTTTTCGGAGAATCGTTGTGAAATTCATTAAACACGAAACGTAGCTATTTGCATTGGATTTGTGATAATTAATACGTTGTGCATTCTTCAAACTGATAAATTGTCTACACCGTTTTCATATCAACAAATCACTAGGAGAGCACGAGTTGAAAAATTAAGATGCATTATCTTGGAATTTTTTAATGATTTGGTACTGTATACTCTTCTTGGAGCATCTTTTTAGTCATGAAAATTACAAAAAATTTTAGCTGTCAACTTTTTGGTTCATTTACGTGACAGTTGAACTCTAAAATGATGAAAACCCGCTAAATTTTTCAGTTACTTGAGACATATTTAATGCGTAAACCGTATTAGCAGCGGTAAAAGCAGTCTAATCATATGTACTCGTAAAACGGAAAGTGTGAGTGGTCAATGCCACATAAAACCTACTTAAAAAAAAATTGCGCATGGCTAAAAGGATTTCTTTCACTTCGTAGGAAAATGCTTTTTATCGGACCACTGAGTCCTTCAAAATTCAGCCACGTCCACCTCTCTCTCGGGCTACGTAAAGGGGTTGGAAAGGGGTTTGGGTCAATATTAATTGTCGTCACTGCATAACTGTTCATGAAACTGTTATTTGAAATGTCACTCTGGCTGTTAATGCTCCTTTCAAATGGACATAATGTGGATAAGGTCCTAATAACTTGAATATAAATACGTAAGCAGCGAAGGAGTCTAGTGAGATTTTCGTAGACAAATGATATGAAACCAGCATATAAATAATGTTTAATTAAAGGTTAATCTCAGCACCAATCATTCGTTCTTGGTTATTAATTACAAGTTTAACCTAAGGTACGGAAAACTGAATACTCTCTATTATGTACGTGAGCATGTGCACGTAAACTAAACATTATAGTGGGAAGCGAGATAGGAGATTATCTTAGCTCTGATTCCAGTATATGCACAACTATAGGTTGTAATCCTGGCCCCATTACTCCCAGCGGAAGTGAACATTAATAACCATCTTTAATAACTCGTTATGTTTAAAATCGTTTCCCATTTTTTTAAGTACTTTTGTGGAGATATTGGAGACGCGATTGCTGTCCGAAGGTCACAATAATCAGTTTATTGCTCCGTGAGCGGATGGTTATGGCGTCAAGGTTCGTTCGGGGAGAGATTTCAAACATACGGCTTTTTTCTACAACTTTAGGTTTTTTCATGATTGGTTAATGTGGCGATAATGGACATTCGGCAACTGGGGAAATGATTCGAATAGGAGGGGGAAATGTGAAGCGGATAAATGAGAGTAGCCAGCCCTTTTTTGGGGGAAGGAGGAGAACAAGAAAACTGACTGGACTCTTGGACAGAACGGTTCGAAGATTTCTCTGTTCGAGGAAAAATGGAGGCTCAGGGGGTGTCCAATGCCGAGATGGAAGATTGAGGGAGAAAATTAAATTTGGAAAGAGAAACTTAAAAGAATAATATTGAAATCAGGACAAGCGAAATACGTGATCTTTCCCATGTACAGCATTAAATAAAGAGCTCTACTGCAAAAGAATGGGTTTGCACTTTGATAGTAATCCATTCTTTTCATCATCTGAACAAAATAGAACTAAAACCCTCAGCGAAGGTCTCAGGAGTTTTAGCTCAAAACCCTGAAGGCTTTCAGCCATACATTTCCTTATGAGCTCCACTGCAAAAGAATGGGAAGACTGACAGAATCCCAGCATAATAAATAACCTTGTACATGATACTGGCTTTGTTTCTTATGTACCGATCAACAAACACATATAAGGAGAGAGCATTTTAGAATCCCAGGTAATAAATAGCCTTGTACACGGTACTAGTTTTGTTTCTCATGTACCCATCAACAAATACATACAAGGAGAGGGCTTTTAGAATCCTAGTATAATAAATAGTCTTGTACAAGATACTAGTTTCATTTCTCATGTATCGATCAACAACTACATACAATGAGAGGGATTTTTATTATTTCCATACGTATTTTCATTGAGAAATTTCCTCATCTTTTCCAGAAGTAATAAAGACGGATTCCTGTTCTACAACAAGTATTGTGCCTTTGTAACTTAAACGTATACGTAGTGCCGATTAAGCGTCTGCAGAAACAAGCAGGAAAAATACACATCCAAAAACGCCTGAAAGAATTGCTTCATGAACTGAGAACACGTACAGCGATACCAGTTAAAGGAAATTCAACGGGCAAAAAAATTCGGTCTTGAACAGGTTTACGATTCATGCAGGGTCTTCTAAAACAGGGAAATATTAAGAGTTTCTAGTCTTCGTCGTGGCTACTGACATGATTCTGAAATATTCTAGAAGATAATTTAATAACTTCGTCGAAAAAATTAATTCAGGTAATTATTTAAATATTGCTACGTACTAATTTTAACTCTGTTGTACATTTTTCAGCATTTAAACACACACACACACACACACCAGCACCACCACTAAGTTTTTCTGTCTGAGTTTCAAAGGTTAGCTACTCGGATATAGAAGCTCATTGGGGAGGAGGGGGGGGGGATTGTTCCTGTCTAAAAAAAAAAACAAACTTTGTAGACGGCACGCGCGCGCGCCCACTATAAATTTTGCAGCGCCACCCCCTTCCTGGCATCGCAAGGCTTTTTAAAATGCTCCATTAACAAGTTAGTAAAATCATGCAATGCATTGATCATGATACGCTTTCCAACATACCAGAAATCATTACTCAAGTTATGAGGATGATGGCTGTGGAATCAATCTCACTCCTGTGCCCTGACCTTTGACTCCGTTTCGATAATATTCAACAGAATTGGTTCAGTATACCTCCGGAAAAACATACTAAAGTTTTGTCGCGATAGAAGCATTTTTAGTCAAGTTATGAGGATAATGGCTGTGGAATAAATCTCACTGCTGTGCAATGACCTTTGATCCCATTTTGATGGTATTCAACAGAACCGGTTCAGTATACCTCCGGAACAACATAAGGTTTTGTCGCAATAGAAGCATTTTTACGTAAGTTATGGTGCATAAGGGCGATGGAATGGATCCCGCTTCTATGTCCTGACCTTTAACTCCATTTCGCCCATTTTCAATAGGGTGCGTTCCCGAGTTGTCTCGTACCACATACTAAAATTTCATCGAAATCGAACTATTTTTTCGCAAGTTATCGTGCCGACAGACAGACGAACAAAGCTGGAGCATATACGCTTCTTGAACCTACGGTTGGAAAGCATAAAAAATTGTTTCTAAATTTTTAAATCACAAACTGCGCACGCGAAAATCAGCATTGTTTTCAAGATGTTCCATTGCGGACTTGATCCCCTTTTAAATCTCACTTCTGGATAAAAATCTTTCAAAATAAAGTTTGAACCCTTCTATTCAAATGGGTTAATTTAATAGAAAGTTTTTTTGTTATGGAATTTTACTAGTTTTTGTGTATGGCCCAATCGAGGTACGTACTTCGCTCTTTCTCACCCACACTATCTTACACATACTTCAAAGTCTACCCCACACAGTGACTTTCCCAGCTCCCAATCGCTAATGATGTCAGCCAATACAAAAAAAAAAAAAAAAAACCAGAACAAAGTTCACGTATTGCTTTCGGTGATCAGTCAAAACCTCTTTTCACTTTTGCTCTCATCTTTCTCTGATTTTGAAACTCTGGTTTTTTTTTTTTTTCGTTGAAGCTAGAAGAAAACAGTTCATCTCTTTTTTACAGCAAATTTGAGTGTTATGGAAACTTTTACAGAAACCTGTGGTTTTATTACTATATTTTTACAAAAATTAACGCCCGAATTATTTAGGTATTGGCCATTTAGAAAGGGAAAAACCTGCTTCTGGAATATCACTTCCTTCTACGTGTTAGATCAGCACGATATAGTGGCTTTTATGAATCTGTGAAACTGGTATAAAATTAAGCGTCAGGTAGTTCTTTTTTGACATTGACCAAAAGACCCCAACTCACTGGGTTTTATTCTAGAACGCTTAGGTAGAATGATCAAATGAAATTGTGAGCTGTAGGCTGACCCACGCGCCTGCCCACTATTCGTCCGCCGCACTGATTCGTTTTAATAATTTTCAAGACTCAGAGTTGGACAATAAGCAACTCAGTTGTGGGATATAGTGAATCGACCTTACATACGTGGGATATAGTGAATCGACCTTACATACGTGGGATATAGTGAATCGACCATACATACGTGAGAAGGCTGATCCCCCATGGAAACCAACTGATTATGATTAAACTTTTATACACAAACATTAAATAACTTATCTGCAGAAAAAATAGTACTGGTGATCATGTTGATCATAATCCAAAGTTTTGTTTTCAAAATTAAACTGTATTTTATTTTTAAAATGAAATCTCAGATTACTTTTCAAAAATTGCAGCATTTTTCAACTTCAATGTTTAAATCTTCACGAAGTGCGGTGGCCTTGAGTGTTTCGACACACCAAATCAAAATTTGCACTCTATATTCTAAAACAAAAACACAAAGTTTTACTTGTTTTACCTTTTAAAAGTTGAGCAGTAATAATAACACGTGCTGACTTAAATGTACACAGGTTACCCCGTGTTATTGAATATTATAACCTGGATCAATTTGTATGTATTGGAGCTGCCTGGGAACCGAACCTGTATCTCATATCCTTGAGACAGCGCTACCCGTCTTGTTGACTCCAAACAAAAAAGTGCCGGGCCGATGGCCGAGTGATCTTAGGCGCTGGCTCTTTGCCTTCACTGGCGCCATTGTTCCCCAAATTAGGGACGGGCGACTGCTTACGGCCCTTTGAGTTTATCATAGTGATTGCCAAACCCCGATATGTATACATAGAAATCTTAAAAGTAACAATAGTTACCCATACGCATTGTTGGTCATCATGTCTTTATTTGCTTGGTGTGTAATTATAAGAGCGCAAACAGCAAAATTTCCTACGCTCCTCTTCAGAAAATTGGCATACTGGAAAAAATCTTTGAAGGCAAATTTCATAACGGAAGATGTTATCGTTTGTACCACTGCTGCAGCTGAGGAATAAAAAAATGGCGTCTTCTCGGAACTACAAATTGTTGAAACACTTTTTTAGCACGTCTTTTGTAAAAAAAAAATCGTGCTTTTGTTATCGGTTTGTCCGTCCGTCTGTGGACACCATATGTCTGCAACTATTAGTTCGATTTGAAAAATTCTTTTTGCGTTGGCGAGCTTGAAATATGCGAATGATGATCCTTTATTTCGTTTTTGACTTTTTTAGGATATACAATTTCGCCGCTTGAGGGCATAAATGCAGATTATACCCAATACAAAATACATTTTATTCCATATATTTGCTTCTGAACATCCGATTGATAAAATTATTTTACCTTTCGATTCTATTTATGTCGAAGAGTATTTTAAGTACAGATTTTCCGCTAGGGGGCGTAAAAGTAAATTGGTTCTTCCCTGATATCTCTATTTGTAAAACCCCGATTTGAAACATTTTTTCTTCAGCGAATGCAGCTCCTGATGGGAATTCTTTTGTAGATATTTCTAATTTTTTGGGCTGCCCCGGTGGCGCAGTGGTCTAAGTGATGGCCTCTGATCATCCGTCCTAAAGGGGTCCGGGTTTGAATCCCGGTGAGGCATGGATGTTGTGTTTGTCTTACGGCACTGGTTCTCTCCTTTCCCTGGAACCAGTGACCCTAAATTAGGGACGGGCGACTGCTTATGGCCCATTGAGTTGCTAACGGTGGTCGTTAAACCTCAAAAAAAAAATGTTAAAGAATAGTTTGGCCACGAGGGGCGTAAGTGTTAATTTCTGCTTCTGATGTATTTGCCATAAAATCTGAGCTCCTAAAATCTCGTTTGAAAAAATTCGTCCTGGACCGATGCCACTCACGTCAATAAATCTTTTCGGAATATTTTCTTCTTAAAATATTTATGGTTTCTCCTCCAGGGGGCGTAGAGGTATATCATATTTTTGTCAATATCTCTGCTTCTACTAATGGTCCGATTTTAAAAATTCCTTCTTTATTGGATAGTTTCCGGTACTACATGTTATTTCATATAATTTGAAAATTTTCAAGTAATTCATAGACTTTGCGCAAAGGGACGTATAGGTAAATTGCCTTTCCCTCGATATCTCTGCTTCTACTGTAAAACTCCGATCTGAAAAAAAAAAAAATATCTGCACCGGTTACAGCTGCTGATGGGACATCTTTTACATGTAATTTCTAATTTTTGGTAAAAAAGGGTTCGGTCACCAGTAAGTATTAATTTCATCTTCTGATGTATTTGCACAAAAAATTGAGCTTCTAATCCCGATTGGAAAAAAATATTTTGTGGACCAATACTACTCACGTCGATAAACCTTTTCTGAATATTTTCTTCTTAAAATAATGCATGGTTTCTCCGCCAGGGGGCGTAGATGTATATCTTATTTTGTCAGTACCTTTACTTCTGAGAGTCGGATATGAAAAACTCTTCCTTTGTTGGATAGCGTTTCAGGTGCGAAATGTTTTTCATATAATTTCAAAATTTTTAAGTAACTGAAAGACTTTTTGCTAAGGGGCGTTAAGGTAAATTGCTTTCCCCCGATATTTCTGCTTCTAAAACTCCGATTTGAAAAATTCTTGCTGTATCGCATACAACTCCTGATGGGAAATGTTTTTAATGTAATTTCTAATATTTGGTAAAGATGGTTTGGCTACCAGGGGCCATAAATGTTAATATCTGCCTCTGATGTACTTGCAGCAAAATCTCAGCTCCTGAAAATTGGACTGAAAAACTCCTTTTCTGGACGAATACCACTCACATCAAGACACCTTTTTGAGAAAAAAAAATTCTTAAAATAATGCATGATTTTCCTGTCAAGGGACGTAGATACTATATTTGTCGATATCATTATCTATATTTGTCGATATCTCTGCTTCTAAGAGTCCGATTTGAAAAATTATTTTTTTGTTGGTAAGCTTTTCCGCTGCAAAATGTTTCTTACATAATATCAAATTTTTCATAACTCATAAGTCTGCCACCAGTGAGCGTAAGTTGACGATTTCGTTTACCCTAATATCTGCGGGTTTAAAAGCCCGATTGAAAAACTTCTTTTTCGGTCACATACTACTGGTTTTCATACCGGTTCCATCGACTTTAAATGGCTTTTATAAATTTAATTCGCGTCAGAAGGGATTCAAAAGACTTGCTCATTACACCCAGATATTCGATGACATCTTTCTTATTTTTCTATACCGTGACTTGTGAGAGCGTGGAATATTTCTTATGAAAAGTGGCTGATAAGGCTTAAAAAAAGCTAGGAACTTTTTCCGTTATAACAGGATTTTCCTCCCATAAAAGATGTGCGCTATGGAGTTCGTTTCCGTTTCATTAACTTTAACTTTCTTTCTTCTGGGGGTTAAAATCCTCTATGAGCAACTAACTCTTAGTGCTATAAGCTTGAGTTGTCCAACCGTTATTTGAGGGGACACTGGTTCCAGGAAAGCAGGACGACCAGCGCCACACCCCTTCCAGGTTCGAATCCGGGCACATCTTGAACGTTTAGTTATAACCACTTTGGCCACCGGGGATGCGCCCTGTGTATTTTTTGCTGGGAGTGGAAAACAATTTTCGTCTTGCACAGGTTTCTGTGTGTTACTAGTTTGTTTGAAAGTTTAACCTACCACTGTGTGCAACTCGATGGGCTATGAGCAGTCACCCGTCCCCTAATTTAGGGCCACTGACTCTTGGGAAGGAAGAGATCCAGTGCCGTAAGACAAACACACACATCCATAAGCTTCACCGGGATTCAGAACCCGGACCCGTCTCGGACGAATGATCAGAAGCTTGCGCCACCGGGACGGCATTATACACTGAAGTGCCAGAAAAAACTGGTACACCAGTCTAATACTTGGTAGGTCCCCCTCACGGGAGCGCAGGACTGCAGAAAATACGACGGGGCATGGACTCCACTAGCTTCTGGAAATATGCTGTAAGCAATGCACACCATACTTGCTGCCAGAGTGTTCCACAATTCGGGTGTATTCCGAGGTCTCGGATTCCTGTGTTCGATAGCGCGTTGCATGGCATCCCAAATGTGTTCTATCACGTTCAGATCTGGGGACTTGGGTGGGGAATGGCAACACCCCAAACTCAGATGAATGCTCACTCTGACCATAATGTGGCGTCCCGACACTTGTGGAGGTGCATTGTTCTGTTGGAACAGGCCCAACCCATCAACGCATGAATGCAGGACATTGAACGGGTGGTACCTCGTCAGAAAGGATGTGCACACAGCGTTGGCCGGTCACAGACGTTTTTAGACGTACCAGGGGTCCCAGTGAAATCCAGTTAAACACACCCCATACATTACGGACCTCCCACCAGCCGGTACAGTTCCCTGTTGGACAGGCGTGGATCTACATGGTCTTCATGGGGTTTGCGCTACACACACGGAATCCTTCCATCTGCCCGATACAGTTGGAAACGCGACTAAATGTCAGACCAGGCTACTTGTTTCCAGTCATCAAGTGTCCAGTGACGGTAAGTTGCCATGCCCAAGCTGAAGCGCTAGCTCTGCATCGTGCACAAAACCATCAAGGGGACTCGAGTTGGGCGTCGGATCCCCCACTTTTTTTTTTTTTGCAAAAGCCCATATTGTGCAGGGTACGTTGCACAGTCCGGACGCTGATGCTTGTTGAGGCTCCAGCATTGAATTTCAATGATACCTGCGAGAGTGTTGCACGCCTGTCGTGTGAAACGATTTTTGACAGCCGCCGATGGTCACGTTCCACCCAATGTCTTTTACGGCCCCACTGGTATCGTAGGTTGGATGTTTTCGCCGGAATTTCTTGTAGTCACGGTACCTAATTGCAATGGTCGTCCGTGAAAATCCGAACTTCGCTTTTCTGCCTGTCCAAAATACTATGGCCCACCTCACGAGCGCCAACTATGACACCGCGTTGAAAATTGCTTAAATCGTTATTACTTGTCATTATTCATGCCGAAAACAGCTCCTGATAGCTGGCAAGGATGGTTCTATCGCTTTATATACGCATGCAGGTGGACGAAACCGAAAAGGTACGCGAATAGGTGATGTTGCTATGTATTTGCATAAGCTCGTCTAAAACAGTTTTTCTGGCACTTCAGTGATACGTATAGTAGAATTTGTAAAAGTAGCCTGATTGCGTGTATTGATTTGTTTTGGTGTGGTTGGAAATTATTCAGACACTGCATGGATATTAAACTGTTGTGCGCTTCTAACTGCCAAAGGTAAGAAACTTGAAGTAATTGTGTCAAACAAGAAGACAGTATTATTACTGTGTATATAAAATTTTCAAAACGGCATTTTGCCACAGACAGAAACTCTAAAAATGGATAGTACGCTTTTAATAATTTGAAAGACGTAAGAAAGGGACTTAGAAGACAGAGAGAGAGAGAGAGAGAGAGAGAGAGAGAGAGAGAGAGAGAGATCTGAATCTGGAAGACACGGCTAGAAATTAGAGACCAAAAGACTGGACTAGAATTAGAGAGGAAGACCATTCGAAGACTGGACTAGAATTAGAGAGAGATTGGAGACCAAAATACTGCATGGACTAGAATGAGAGAGAGAGAGATAGAGACGAAAAGACTTAACTAGAATCAGAGAGGAGAACAAAAGACTGGAAATAGTATTAGAGAGAGAGAGACCAAAAGACTTGGACTCAGAATTAGAGATGGAGA
Source organism: Macrothele yani (assembly GCA_039090855.1). Lineage (NCBI taxonomy): Eukaryota > Metazoa > Arthropoda > Arachnida > Araneae > Macrothelidae > Macrothele > Macrothele yani. The sequence goes on from JAYWMT010000140.1 coordinate 173,076, forward strand.
CCAAAAGACTGGGACTGGAAGACTAAGAGAGAGAGAGAGAGAGAGAGAGAGAGACCAAAAAGATCTGGACTAGTATTAGAGAGAGACCAAAAGACTGGACTCACACAGTTATTAGAGAGAGAGAGAGAGAGAGAAAAAGACTGGACTAGAATTAGAGATGGAGACCAAAAAGACTGGACTAGAATAAGAGAGAGAGAGAGACCAAAAAGACTGGACTAGAATAAGAGAGAGAGAGACCAAAAGACTGGACTAGAATGAGAGAGAGAGAGAGAGAGAGAGAGAGAGACTGAAAGACTGCACTACAATTAGAGAGGGAGAATGAAAGACTGAACTAGAATCAGATAGTAGAGATGCTTAAAAAACGGGACTGGAACAGTGAGATCTAGAGATCTTTGTTAGAGAAAAGGAACACTTAGAAACCGGACTGGAATGAGAAGGGAGATTTTCAGAGACGGGACTTGGAGAGCGAGACCTAAAAAGGAGACTAATACAGGAGTTGGGGTTAACCTTTTCAAGAGTGTATGCCCGGCAACATTTAGCTTACGGTAATGATCTAAAAAATAATTTCGCTTGCCCACGGTACTTTTTGAGTTGCAAGTTTTCATTTTACGTATTATTTACTCACTGTTCACTCCCATACAGCAACAACAAAATATGCATAAACAGAGCGGAGCCAATGGTAAATCCATTTAGTTGTACTATTACCTAAATGCTGGTGTGTACACTTCCGTCTGCGAGGATTTTAATACGTGTCATACGACGTCACATGTTATCGCAATCCTCTCAGACTGGCGCTATCTTGGAGTGCGATGTTTCCTGCGAACACTTCTTTCTTTTTGCTTTCGTCATCGGCACTTTCAGAGAGGCGAGGGTAAAGCCGAGAGGCCTCCTTTCCTCATGTCCGTAGAGGGGGTGATAGGAGTGTTACAGTTGTCTTTGAACCTTACGCTGTTAATTTGTCCACCTGACGTCCCGCTTTTGAGTTATGGCCACTGAGAATTCTTTCGCGCTCCTTCTTCAGACGAATCCATCGAACTGTCATCTTATTCACATTTTTGACTGGAAGCATTCTTTTTGGGGCACTTTCCTCCAGAAGCTGCGCATTAAAGTTGAAACAATTCCATATACCTTAGGTCCCTATACGGGAATTTTTTCTAAGCTATTTCCGACATTCAAAACTCGAAAATATCCCTTAGGAACACCTGCTTCATTTGGCAGTAATAAAAATCGTCATATATATATGGTACGTATATACTGCTGTTTGTGAAAATTGCAACACCAAGAAAGAATCGCGTTATTCAAATGAAATTTATATCACACATATTCCTCATGTTACAGAAGATACCTGATTACATTTGTAGAGCTATACCAGGATTTTTCTTCGCTTAAAAACTCAGTATCGTGTTAACAGACCTCGAGCTATAATGACAGCCTGTACACGGCGGCGTGGCATTGAATGGAAGAGGTTTTGATATCATTCTGGAGAACAGCCCGCCAGGCTGTTTCTACGCGAGAGATAAGAGTTCATTTGTGGTGAGTGGTGGAGGCGTTTGACGGGCCAGCCGCTTGGCTACGGCAATGTCCCAGACATGTTCGATCGGGAACATACCCCCTTAGAGACGTGTAGCTCAGGGAAGAAGCAGTATCTTCCGTGCATGGAAAAGACCTTGGGCATTCCGAGCCATATATAGGCGAGCATTGTTCTGGCTGGAATATAGCGCCAGGACAACTTTGAAGGTATTGTGCTTCTATGCGCAGACCTGAGAGTTCATTTGTAGGAGAGTGACAACACAAATGAACGTAGAGGTGACCAGAGTTCATTTGTGACCTCTGCCACTAAAACATTCCTGATGTATCTCTTCAAGGCTGTTGAGGGTTCTCTCAATTCGTAGGAGGCGAGATCGCGAATGGAATCCAATGGCGCTCCAAATCATGACACTTGGCTTTGGGCCGGTATGACGCTGCAAACTGCCGTTCACTACGATGCCTATACGAAAACACGTATGCGTACCATCATGGTGCATCAATGTTGAATCGTGAATCGTCAGAAAACACGACCTGTTGCCAATCAGGTCATCTTTTTTGGCGTTAGAGCTGCGGTATGACGCTGCAAGGTACCGTTCACCACGATGGTTCTTCGAAAATGACGTATGCGACAACAATGGTGCATCGATATCCCATTGCAGCCTGAGGCGCTTGTATTTGAGGGTCAAAGGAATGCGCAATTATGGGCTACTAGCGATTAGTCCCTCTGTTATGCAGGCGACGCTGAATTGAGCTGGAGGACAAAACCGGACCTGTTCTGGAGTGCTTCACGTTAGGCTGCGCTAACACTGTGGATGCCGTTGTGCGATCGGTCACTGCCATGCGGTAATGGGTGTGTGACTGGACATGGAAGACGTGTACGATTTCAGCAGTTATCGGACTTTGGAGCGCGCGAGGTCGTCTAGTCCGGACTCGGCGAGGCCAGGTGGTCGTATCGTCGAATTGCAGAAGCGAATTGGACGGGAGGTATCGATGGTGGTACGATGGTGGCGTAGATGGTCCGAGGAATGCATCTCCCACACGAGAAAACGTGCAGAACCGGGGGTCACAGACGGGCTGATACGATGCGGATCCGATCGAGACGCATAAGAAGAGCGGCGTTGTCAAGCCAGAACATCCACTGCGACGCAAATCCTGAGCTGCCATTTTGCACCTGAGGTGACTGTGGCAGAACAATCCGCAACCGTCTACGGGATGCAGGATCTACGTGCACGTGTGCGCTCTGGCATGGCAGTACCTCTGATCTCCAGCCCCCGTCAGGAACGGCTGCAGTGGTGTCGCCAACGTCTGCACTGGAGAACGCAATGGCGATCTGTCGTATTCAGGCGATGAAAGCAGATTCTGCTTGGGAGCCTCCGATATTGGCAGTATGCGTGTTCGCAGACGGCACAGGGGAGGCGTCTCCACCTTTTCTTGCACATCTCGCCAGCGACACGTACAGGGCCTACACCTAGTCTCCTGGTGTGGGGAGCGATCAACTATTCACTCCCGTACACAACTAGTGTTTGTACCGGGTACGTTAAACATCACCTCCTACATCAACAACATCATTCAGCCTGTTGTTGTGCCATTTGGAATAGGTTGGTGCCATGGTGGTGTTTTCCAGCAAGATAACGCACGCTCCACACACGGCAGTCGTGCAACACAACATGCACCTTCAAGGTGTGAGACAATCTTCCATGGCCTGGCACGTTCACCTGGATTTGTCCCCTATTGAGCACGTGTCGGAATTTTATGGGACAACAGCTTATCTGGTCTCCACGGTTTTGCAGCCTTAACGACCATCCCCGATTTCACGTTGGTCCAGGTTGAGGATGCTTGGAACTCAATGACTCCAAACTTACATCCAGCATTCTGTTCGACATGACTCCATGCCAGAATTGCACAGTGTGACGCAGTTCATGAAGCGGTTCAACCTTCGTACTAACCATGTTACATGGAAATGTTATTTTTCAGTTTACCAGCAAATACAGCTGTATTTTTGCCATAATGTTTTTGATCACGTTATCCTCTGTATTCCGTTATTATGTTGTGTATAAATTTCTGTTGGTATCAGACGTCTCACTTCTTGGTGTTCTTTTTTCACTTTCCGGCAAGCGTATCATCATCACGTCTCCTTCTTGGTGTTCTTTTTTCACTTTCCGGCAGCGTATGATATAAAGCTATATGGGTGTAAAAATATATATATACAGTGCAATAATGACGCAGATACGTTTATATTATATATATCCATATGATGCCATAACATATGGCAACAGTTTATCACCATTTTTCAGCTCTCTATGTCGTTTAGGGATAGCACTCTTTTCTCTTAGTGACATTTTGTCTCCTATTAAAGCTTTCAGGATTTCCTACCTGACTGCTATGTGAGATTTGACCTCTGTTTAACAATGTACGTGAAGCAAAAGCAACACTGATCTTCTCCATGCAGCACCCACTTGGAGGCTGGTATAAAGGGGCAACGGACACAAATCCAGAAATTATTATCCTTCCTGTTTCGTCTCTGGCTACATCCCCATTACATTACTCCCCTTTCCCTCTCTGCATAATCGTCTCCCAGAAATTCACTTTAGCACATGTGCATGAGCCACACCCGCTCCTTTCCCTATGAGAAGGACTCCCTGGTTTCAACTCTCTGCTGACACGATACTCCCCTAAGCATGGCACCTTGGAGTGGGTGGCGGAGATTCTCCTGAATAACTCGCTTGTTGAGAATTTCATGTACTTCCTTCTCATTGCTTTTCTATCAATATTCTTCCATCTAGCACACCAAGATTCCGCTGCACTGCTGCAACTTTGCCCTGCATGCCACCATTTCCGTTCCTGTATTCCAGAACAGGTTTTCCGTGTCTTGTTAAGTATGGAATTTTGATTAAATTTTGTTACTACTATTAGTTAAAGAAATTAATAATCTTAGCTTTTCTTTCCCTCGTTAAAACTAGTGATTTAATTACGTTTTGTTCGTTAAAAATGATCAAATTAGATTTGAATTAACATTATGGAAAACAAAAGTTCCTGTGCTGTCTCCTCAAATCTGAAATATCACTAAATACAGGCTATTTACAAGCGGGTTCTACACTATATACACTCAATGGGATGTAATGGCAGCCATGCCCGTTACAGCACTGTCCACAACTCCGTCGGTACAGGATCCATGGATTTCATTTGCCGTTTCACGGCATCCCAGAGAAGCTTCCACAGGGTTTTAATTCGGGACCTTTGGGGGCTACTGGATGGTTCCGAATTTAGATGGGTGTTCCTGGAGCCATGTTTGAGTGGCTGCAGCACAAATGGGCTGGCGCATTGTCTTGCTGGAAAGCACCGATCGGCCGCAGGATGCGTGAAGGCCGTGAAAGCGTGTAGGTGATCAGCCAGCACATGCTGGCTGGGAGGAGCGATTTAAGAACCTCTCCAGACACATGATAAAGGACCAAATGTGTCCCATGAAAACGTTCCCCAAACCATCCCACAGAGCCTTGAAATGGAGCCGACTTGGCACGACTGGGCCGTGACCTCAACGCTGTCGACGACACATTCGCACCCTCCCGTCATCTCGGTACAACTGAAAACGGGATTCATCTGACCACACGACGCGGCGCCACTCTGTAGAAGTCCAGTTTTGATGTTCTCGGCACCAGGCGAGGCGTAATTCCCGATGACGAGCAGCTTCAGAAGTAGCTCAGGAATAGGGCGTCGGCTCCCTTATATAGCTCAACATATGCAGCGTGCGCCGTACCGTTCGCCTCTGATGCTGCTTGGGCTTCCGCATTTGACCTGGATGTGATTTGCGCCATCGTTGCAAAGCAGTCGGTCTGGCATGCGATCCTGGATAGTCGACGTGGATGGCGTGTTGTTAGCCACCGCCTACTTCTCTGGGCGCTGGTACGTCCTTCGATGGTATACATGTGGTACACCCTTGACACGGTTGCCCTCAGGAACCTTAGGGTTCATACCACTTGGGCTATAGAATTTCCCATTTATCTTGTGCCGACAATTAATCCACTATCAAAGTCGCTCAGATAACCACGTTCACCCATTTTCGTCAATTGCGATACGCTGCTGGAAAGCTCTGCTGTACATGATATTTACGTCGCCTGCGTTAAGTTTAAGTCTGTTCTACTCTACGCGAGGATGCTCATGTCAACTGCACTATCTCTAGTGGTTTTGTGGTTTAAAGAATCAAGAGAAGTCATTGTATTCTGCGTGCCAACAAAAATTTTTCGCGATGCGATAGGTCGTGCTGATTTTTTTTCTCTAGACTAGAATAAGTGGAAGACTCTACAATTTCGTGATTTGGAATAAGAAGGGGGGGAAAGAGACAGACCCAGTGACGGAACAAAAGAGAAGACAGTGAGGACTAAAATGGAACAGATGAACGGTTTATTCAATGTCTCAGTGAAGCGAGAAAGCAGAGAGTTCGACTAGCTCGAAGAAAAATTTTGGAAGCCTTCTTTCAGGATAGAAAGTAAATTATAAATTTTAGGAGGCCTTCGTTCAGTTGTGGATAGAAAGTGAATTGTATAAATTTTTTGGTGGTCTTCGTTCAGTTGTGGATAAAAAGGGAATTGTACATTTTTTGGAAGCCTTTTGTTCAGTTGTGGATAAAAAGTGAATATACATTTTTGGAACCTTCGTTCAGTTGTGGATAGAAAATGAATCTGTAAATTTTGGAAGCCTTCGTTCAGTTGTGGATACGAAGTGAATTGTAAATTTTTGGAGGCTTTCGTTCAGTTGTGGATAGAAAGTGAATGGGCATTACAAATTTTTTGAGTCCTTCGTTCAGTTGTTGATAGAAAGCGTATTATTAATTTTTTGGAGGCCTTCGTTCAGTTGCGGATAGAAAATGATCATCCTGTAAATTTTTGGAAGCCTTCGTTCAGTTGTGGGAAAGTAAGTGAATTTGCAAACTTTTGGAGGCCTTCGTTCCAGTGACGTCGCCAAGGGAATGCGAGGGTGGGCTTAAGCCCACCTTGGAATGAGATATCTTGCCCACCCAGTTCAAAATAGGCCACGTTTTCTAGTATGTTTAACTCTAAAATATAATCTTGGACTTTGCCAAGTAATAATGAGTTTCGTGTTTCTTCGTGTAGCCCTCACGTATTTTCCCCTAGGAAGTCCGTTGTTTACAGTTCTCCAAACTGAACGGTTATAAAAATAGCATCCGCAGGGCCATAAAAATTTAATTGTTCTCCACTCTTCCAATTCCTTAGTTTAAGCCTATTTTTTCATGTTTGCATGCCAGGGGGCAAATAAGGAGGATGGATAGGAATTCTCTGTGGGGGTCACTTCTAATTGCTCAGAGTTTGTTTTCTTTACAAAATAGGGGATTCCAATACGGAAAATAGAGTCTAAAGCTACACTACCGCTCTTAAGACTGCCAGATTACGGTGGAAAGTGCAGGAAGTGGCTGACAACTGCTTTGTTGGAGATGAGTGCAAGGCAGAGTCGCTGGCTTGAAGGAAGGGGAGTTAGGGAGTTAAGGAGGTGGGGATGTATTGTGTCTGCTAGGCACGCACGACGTTAAAATTTTGTTTTGATAAAAACGACATTTTCCTTCAAATAAATTGTGTTCAAGTTAACAGTACTATTTTTCGTAAGCAAAAATGCAAACATTTGAAAAGTAATTTAAGACATTGCATTCAGAGCAAGCAAAAAGTTGAAGGCCACGCTCTAGTAACACTTGTATCTTACGCCAGTGGGGAAACTAGTCAGATCTGTGTATTTATGTGAGTGTCCAGGTGGAAGGGTGTGGGGATTATTTCCTTTGTAGCTGGTAGTGAAAAAGCATTAAAAATTTGTACTTTCATTTTTTCGTAAAAAAAGTTTCTATCAAGCTTGCTCCACCAAAAATAATGGTTGCTCCATCCTGATTTCTGAAGTCTAGCGACGTCCCTGCTTCGTGTTTAGTTGTGGATAGAAAAGTAAATTGTAAATCTTTTTTGGGAGCCTTCGTTCAGTTGTGGATTGAAAGTTAGAATTGTAAATCTTTTGGGGGCCTTCGTTCAGTTGTGGATAGAAAGTGAATTGTAAATTGGGGGCCTTCGTTCAGTTGTGGATAGAAAGTAAATTGTAAATCTTTTGGAGGCCTTCGTTCACTTGTGGATAGAAAGTGAATTGTAAATCTTTGGGGGACCTTCGTGTGGACAGAAAGTGAATTGTAAATCTTTTGGGGGGACTTCGTTCAGTTGTGGATAGAAAGTGAATTGTAAATTGGGGGCCTCCGTTCAGTTGTGAATAGAAAGTGAATTGTAAATCTTTTGAGGGCCTTCGTGTGGATAGAAAGGGAATTGTAAATCTTTTGCGTGCCTTCGTTTAGTTATGTGATAGAAAGTGAATTGTAAACCTTTTGGGGGGCCTTCGTTCACTTGTGGATAGAAAGTGAATTTGTAAATTTTTGGAGGCCTTCGTTCAGTTGTGGATGAAAGTGACTGTGTACTTGAGAACAAGACTATTTCACGTCCAGAAGTAATGCGCTTTAGGAAAATATTTCCTTTTTATCTGTTGCACTTGAAGCTGCTACTTTCCGCAAGAGTGAAAGTCACCCTTTTTAAGTGCAACTGATAAAAACTTCGTGAAAAATTTATTTACGATCTGCGTAACTTGAGAACTAACGAAACTGGGGAAAACATAAATGCTTCATGTACCAATTTCGTTATCTAAACAGGAAAAAAGAATAAGATGAATAAAAGTATCACGTGCCATCAGGATGCAATAAACTGGACTTTAATTCGGAATGATTTAGGTTTTCTTGAAAGATGTTTTCGATTCTAAATTAGTCATACTTGCATTAATAGTAGCATCATAAATTAAGATTTCTGAGATGAATACAAACTGCTGTTTGGTCAAAGTCTTAATCTGTCTGACTTCCCTTTGAAGTACTGTGAAGTTTTTGGTGAAGTACAATAATAAGAGATATATTATTAGCCTTTTCTGTCGTGTAACTCATCGTA